>CM054059.1:287228721-287814264 GCA_028641055.1 Alopecurus myosuroides
GCACCCATATGCAGGTACGAACCCGAGGCCAGGGTGGAACTTTTGTAGTCGGCATTTAGGGCGGCGTGGTCTTATAGTGCTATGAGGGTCCCCCTTTTCTTCGTGGGGGCTCGATTAGCCGCGCACGCACAGCACGTGGTTCTTTGGGCTTGATGCGAAGAAGAGTTGAGTTGTGTTGAGTGCCTCGCTTGGTGGGTTTGATTCCCGTCTGGCGGGATATTCTTACGTGTACGGCCAAATTGGTGCACCCCTGCAGGGTTAAATCTTCTCGAGAAGCCGTGTTTTCCGCGGTTATGGATGACTTGGTGAAAGTACTGGCTAACAAGTACTCAGAACAACTTACACCTAACTAATGATAACTTGACTAGTAATAGTCTTATTGACACAATAACTTGAACCATCATTAATCCAACTGTGTGAGTTATCCTCGGATTGCTTCTTTGGATAAGGGGCGAGATCCAGGATGGGTTTGTTTGGAGTTAGTTGTTAGTTGGTTAAGATACGCTATCTTATCTCCTTTCTGTTAGCCGGAAGTTGTAGCATATTCTGTAGTTGGTTAGTGCAGCCAGCTGCCGCCTCTTTTATATCACCCTTTCCTCCGTTGAACCCAAAGCATTTGTGCTTGGTGTTGACGGGTTACACTTTGGTGAACTGTGAGTCTTGCTTGCCAGTACGTTTATGTACTGACCCCTTTGGGGCTGTGGTTTCCGCAGACTACGCTTACGAGGATCCCCGTGATGGCTACTACGTGGAGTTTGACGAGGTTGCTGACGAGTATATAGCGGACCCGGGCAGGATCCGAGACATCGTGGATGGGCTCCGTCTTTTCGTTTCCGGCTTCTTAATCCTATTTGGATCTTGTCTGTACTCAGACATTTTGGATGCTTCCGCTGTGTTGTAATGATGATATGTTGGGACATGTGTCCTCTGGATGATTGTATTTGCTATCTCTGCTCTAGTGAGAGCTATTTGCAACTTATTTCTATTTATTTGTGTCTTAGAGATATGTTGTGCTATCATTCTGTTAAACGCCGTTGACGTACCATGTGTGTATGGTATGAAGTACGTCAATGGTAGTATCCTGATTTCTATGGGATGGTTTACGTAGACGATGGACAGTAGGGGTTGGTTGTCACACATACGTGTGTTGGCCTACTCGTAAGAGATGCGGGTGCCGGTAAGTCCCGTAATCCAATCAACTACTGTTCAACGGAACTGCGAGTATCCTCTAGAAGTCAGGGTGCGACACCATCCCTTTTGGAAAATAGTTTGGTCACACTACACAGTAGTGTTTTTATGTGTTATGGAACTTCACCAGATATGGAATATTCATCCATGTCCTACCAAATACTTTGGTTTGTAAATGTACTTGTTTTCTTTTGTAAAACTTTGTAGTTTTCAGAATTGAGCTCTTAGCAATTTTGGTTGACATTTTACTTAGGTGAGTGTAAGCCTGATTTGATAAATTAGGTTCTTTACCAAGTGTAAAACATGTGTGTCTTTGGAACCTATTTTTCTGTTTTTCTCCAGTTTCCAAATGTGGATATTATCTCATGTTGTTTTAGAACATGTAATCATTTGCATGGTTATATGTAGATGAGTTTATGTTATCATATGTTAGGCTTACATATGAAAAGGATATGGAAAACAAGGTATTAAGCCTGTTACCATTAACCTCCACATATTAAAAACATGTGGATGCAATGGCTGGTTATTATTTCATACCTGATGATTATCTCTAGTAAAGATATTATTATGAGCTCCTCATCTCTGTTGAGTCTGACAGAGGTTATTGATTCTCTAATATGTCCTAATGATTCACTAGATAATTTCTTATGATCCCTTACTGAGGCAGTGCTGCTTCTTGTGGTCTTCTGTTGCTTGATGGTCTTCTCTTTAGTTGCCACTAGTCTTCTGTTATCACCTTTGTCCATCGCAGGTAGTTCATCTCTTGGTTTCCAACCTCAAGTGTCTCATCATTGTGGTGAAAACATCCAATTACTCCAAGCAAGGATTTTATTTAGATGATTATAAAAGTATGTAGGTTTGTTTTATGACATCAAGTTACCATATGCATATAAGAAGAATTTGTTAACAAGTGGGCCAGACTTGCCTCCAAATTACTAATCATATACACTAGGCTGAGATGTACTAGGTTATTCAACCTTCTGTTTGTTTGTGTATGACACTCAATTGTTTGAGTGTACAAAAGTGATCTGTTAACAAGGTAATTAGTCTTGTTACCAAACTACTTCTATATAACACTAACATTGGAATATCACACTATTTCAAGAGAGTTAATAAGATCATAACAAGGTATAAGAGTTTCCAAGTACTCTTATAGAAGATTAGAGTAGCACTTCTAGAACACTCTAAATAATCTTCCTGAAGGTCTTCTAGTGATAGTTCCTCTTTTCTTGAGGGTGCTTCTCTTCCAGAATGACTTTGAGAAGATTGGAAATAGGATAGAATGGTCTAGCCAAAATAACAAGATCTAGATTAAGAGTTAGTTCATGCTTTTATTATACTTCCATACGCTTATTATTTTATTTCCCAAAGGATAGATACTTGTTTCATATTTGATTAGTTTAACTTAGCTATCAATTCAATTCCTCTAATAGAGGTTATATCTTGTTGTTATCCATTACTTGTATCCAGAGGTACTTTAGTTGTTGATTTGTTGAATTTGAGTAGAAGTGTGGAATGCTTATGGAATGATGACTTAATAGTAAGTGGATCAAATGGTTCATTGATGTGTTGAGATTTCATATGCTTACTTGTATAAGATGATTAAAACAATGAGCATGTGAAGGTTATTGGAGTTTAATGATTTATGTCATAGTTGTTACATTATATTCTTCTCTTTATTACCTTTGTCATTCACAATTCAGATATAGAGGTTTGGAAAGACCATATGTAATGATCTAGATGTAACAGTAGTTTAAGAAGATTTATTTCTTCTTTTAGGTACTTCTTTTATGGTTGATGAGATATGTACACATTCGATAAATATGTTAATAAAATTATTATGTCATTTCCCACTTGTGGGTTTGAGTTAACCCTTGTTTGTATCATTTGTTCTATTGAACCTTTGTTATTTACTTGTGAAGGTTAACTTAATAGTTACTAAATAATTTGGGAAGATGTTATGTGAATGGTTGATAACTTAAGTAGTTCCTTTTTTAGAGAGTATAATATATTTGTTGATGAGATTATTCCATCAAGCATTTCTAACTTGTGGAAGTGTGATCATTAGTTATGAGATTTGAATACTCACTCCTCTTTGAGTTCTAGATACCTAGTGAAATATCCCTGGTCACTTATAGACTTGTGGTTAAGGTTGTTGAGAATTTGTGTTTGATCATAACCAATTATGGTTTTGTCTTATCAAATGATTTAGTTTGTAGAGATACAATTTAATAAAGATCACTCCAAATGTACTCCTGACCAGATGATCTAAACCTATTTCATCATGTCAAGTGAAACATTGGTCACTTTGGTTTGTTTAAACTTTCGCGCCAAAATTTCCCGTATTTTTAGATGCATGCTTTGCAAATGCACATAATCCTTATAACCTCCCAAACACTGGGATGTTACAAGAGGCCACCTTCAGGCACTTTCAGGAACTCTTGGGTACCTCGGAGGACCGACAGTTCTCGCTAGATCTCGAGTTCCTGGGTGCCCACGAGGAGGACCTTAGTGCGCTGGAGGCCGACTTCTCTGAGGAGGAGGTTTGGGACGTGGTGTGGCGGCTTCCCCACGGGAAAGCGCCAGGACCGGACGGCTTCATAGCGGAGTTCCTGCAGAACTGTTGGGTCACGGTGAAGAGGGACTTCATGGCCGCCTTTCGGAAGCTTTTCACGTTGAATGCGGCTTCCAGGGCCTAAACCAGGCGTTGTTGATTCTCTTACCTAAGAGCCCGGACGCGGCTGCCTTGGGAGATTATTGACCGATCAGCCTAATCCACATCTTTGCGAAGCTGGTCGCGAAGACTTTGGCTGCTAAATTGGCGCCTAGGGTGGGGGTGCTCATTGACAGCAACCAGCGCGCCTTCATACAGAAGAGATGCATTCACGATAACTTCATGCTTGTGCAGCAGACGGCGAGACTGCTCCATAGTCTGAGGGAACCGCGCGTGATGCTCAAGCTAGATATCGCGCAGGCATTCGACTCTGTTTCCTGGGGGTTCCTCTTTGAGGTCCTCCAAAGGTTGGGATTCGGACCGAGGTTCCGGGAGCTGGTCGTGATCCTCTTGTCGACAGCTAGCACCAGGGTGTTGCTCTATGGTGAGCCAGGCCCTCCCATCTGGCATAGGAGGGGCCTCAGACAGGGAGACCCCCTGTCGCCAACCCTGTTCGTGCTTGTCATGAACATACTCAACAGGATGCTGGCGAAATCCATAGAGATGGGGATCTTAAGGCGACTTGCGCGCCGCGATCTGGTGACGTCGGTCTCACTATACGCGGACAACGTGGTGATCTTTTGCCACCCCGTTGAACCCGAACTGCATGCCGTGCACAACATTTTGGGTGTTTTTGGACATGCCTCGGGCCTTCACACTAACTTCTAACTGTTCGGTATCCCCGATTGCATGCTCTGAGGATGAGGCTGAGGGGGCGGCAACATCCATGGGTTGTCTGCTGGTCCCCTGCCAGTCAGATACCTGGGTATCCCTCTCTTAGTCAGGCGCCTCTCAGCGGAGGCGCTCCAGCCCCTGGTCGATCGCCTCGCAGATAGGCTACCAACTTGGAAAGCCTCCATGATGCCGAAGGCGGGACGCCTCACACTGGTCCGATCGGTGCTGGCAGCAATCCCGCTCCACCAGCTGATTGTGTTGAGTATCAACAAAACGGTGCTAAGGTAGGTGAACAAGATCCTCAGGGGATTCCTGTGGGCGGGACGTCAGGATACTAACGGGGGTCACGTGAACTGGTCGAGGGTGTGTCGGCCGCTGTAATACGGGGGCCTGGGGATCCCAGACCTGGCCCGCACCTCCATTAGCCTTAGGGTGCGCTGGCTTTGGAGGATGCGCAGTGATCCACTTCGCCCTTGGCGGGGGTTGGACATGAACTTGTCTGCTGAGGAGCGTGGCATCTTTGATGCGTCTACCTTCATGGTTGTTAGCGACGGAGAATCAGCGCTCTTCTGGGAGGACCGTTGGCTGGATGGGAAGCCGATGAGGAAAATAGCGCCAGACCTCTATGCGTTGATCCCTAGGCGACCGAGGATGCGGCGCACGGTGCGACAGGCGCTGCTGGAGCGCCACTGGATCACTGACATCAGGGGTGCCCTCAGCCCCCTGGCACTATGGCAGTATGTCCAGCTATGGAGAAGATTGCGGGGACGTCCATCTGACCGTCGTGCCCGACAGGATGGTCTGACGTTGGACCCCCGACGGGTAATACTACTCCAGTCCCTGCTACAACAGCCTCTTCCTTGGCTCGATTATGTCAAGATCTTGGAGGATGACCTGGCTTTCGTGGGCCCCTCCTAGGGTGAAGTTCTTCATTTGGCTCGCCTGCATGGATAGATGTTGTACGGGTGGAAGGTTGGCGCGTCGTGGTCTGCCCCATGCGGCACGCTGTCTGTTGTGCGACCAATCGGTGGAGACGATGTCACACCTGCTTGTGGCCTGCCCCTTTTCGCGGACGATGTGGCATGAGGTCATCTCTTGGATTCGATCCACGGCGCCCCCACCCACGGGTGAGGGGGCATTTGCTGAGTGGTGGGCGCTCTGCAAGGGCACCTCGTCGTTGATTATGCTCACGACTTGGTGGATCTGGAAGCACCGGAACGCGGCAGTCTTCGACGACTTGCGCCCCTCGGTGACACTACTCCTCGACACCATCAAGGAAGAGGCCCGCGACTGGGCTCGGGCGGGGGCACGCGGCCTACGCCAGATCCTCCCTTAGGGTAGCCTAGTTTGGTGTTGTGTTGTACTGTGTGGTGCGCCCTTTCTTGGGCTTGTACATATAAACTCTCCTTTTCTATCAATGCATCGAAACGCAAGGCTTTTGCGTTTTTGCGAAGAAATGATCAACTACAACCAATGATATGGTCCGAGTGACCCCCAAATTGGAAGCACGTACTATTTTGTGGGAGATGATTGACCTCAACCAACCGACGCATCAACCCCGAAGCGTCAGTAGGGTTGTCATTTGCTATCCTGGGGCCTTTTTCCTCTCCGATCCTCATGCCAGCACCCACTCTCTCCCAAGGAACTGTCTAGGGGAGTGTTTAGTAGCCCGAGTAAGATCCATATATGCTTTGGGGAGATAAAACCATTGAAAGAACTTTTCTTGATCCCTTAGCATTTGTGTGTTAGATAACAACACTAGTGATGATTTAACATTGTGTTAAGCGGTGTAGGTTCTAGAGATAAAATCTTACAAGTATTTGTCACCAAAAAGGTCAAAGAAAAGGGTTGTGATGCTCATTGTCCGACTTGAAGGATTCCAATAGTGTAAGTTGAACTAGGCCTTTGTGGCGAGGTTCATCAGAGAATAGGGTGAGGCCTTTGTGGCGTTGAGTAGGCCTTTGTGGCGATGCTCACACCCCTCCAATGAGACGTACTTCGCTAACAAGGAGGAACTTGGGAATACATCATTGTCTCCGCGTGATTCCATTTCAGTTCCTGATGGTGTGCGGACACGCGCTCGTTGGGAAACCCCAGGTGCAAGGTATGAAGAGTGCAGCAGCAAGTTTTCCCTCAGAAAAGAAACCAATGTTGAATCGACAAGAAGGACGACAAGCAATCTCTGAACGTTGATGCAGCTGAGGTGGCAGGGCGCACTACCGGTTCGGCAGCAACGTGGAACCTACACAACACAATCAAATCACTTTGCCCCAACGAAGCAGTGAGGTTGTCAATCTCACCGGTTTTGCTGAACACGAAGAGGTTAAACGTATGGTGTGGAAAACAATATGAGAACAGTATGAAAGCAGTAGCAGCAGTGTGAAAGCAGTATGTGTATTATCAGTATGAGAAAATGGACAGGGATCCACAGTTCACTAGTGGTGTCTCTTCATGAAAGATAAATATCATGTGTGATGAAAAAATTACAGCTGGGCAATTGACATAATGAAGGTTGCACCGTAGTGCATATGGAAGACATAAAGATTACTATGTGATTCATGCATGCAGTACAATAAAATACATAGACCGTCATCCAACTGCATCTATGTCTAATAATCCACTCTGCGAATATCATCCAAACAAACGTTGAGTATTAAGTTGCAAGCAACATATTATCACAATAAGCAAAGTGTGTAATGTAAAGAATGTAAACTAAGTAAACACAGTTGTTTTCTCCCTAATGGCAACAATACATCCTCCATCCGTCACGTTTCTGTCACTCGAGCACAGATGCACAAGAGGCATGAACCCACTATCGAGCATAAATACTCCCTCTTGGAGTTACTAGCATCTACTTGGCCAGAGCATCTACCAATAACGGAGAGCATGCAATATCATAAATAACATAAGCATGAAGATAACATGATAGATTGATAATAAGAAGACATAGCATTCAACATTCATCATATCCCAGCAAACACAACATGTAGCATTACATAAAGATGATCTCGATCATGTAGGGCAGCTCACAAGATCTAAACATGAGGTACAAAGTGGAGAAGACAACCATCTAGCTACTGCTATGGACCCATAGTCCAGGGATGAACTACTAACGCATCACTTCGGAGGGGGCATGGTGGTGTAGACCCCTCCGGTGATGAATTCCCATTCCGACAGGGTGTTGGGGAGAGCTCCAGAACGCTCCCGATCTCGGGATGACGATGACGGCAGCCTCGGGTGTTTCTCGGGCCGAAGTGGTATATTTTTAGGGTTGACATGTCGGGGGGGGTATAAATAGGCAAAAGGGCAATGGCGGTGGAGGCCCGAGGGGCCCACACCACCCCATGGCGCGGCTAGGGGGCCATGCCGCCCTATGGTGTGGCCCTCCTCCGGGCCTCTTCGGGATTCCGTGGAACCTTCGGGAATTTTAGGACTTCCGGACTTCTAATTTTCCAATTCCGAGAATATTTCCAGAACAACTTTTCTGAAACTAAAAACAGCAGAAAACAGGGAACTGGCTCTATGGCATCTTGTCAAAATGTTAGTCCGGAAAATCGATAAAAATGACATAAAGTGTATAGCAAACATGTAGGAAGCAACAATAAAATAACATGAAACATTAGAAATTAGGGATAATCCCCAAGCTTAGTTCCTACTCGTCCTCGAGTAGGTAAACGGTAAAAACACATAATTTATGAGGTGACATGTTACCAACATAAACTTGATCATCAATAATATAAAAGCATATGTAACCTGAGATCATAGAACTTCAACACAAGCATGATAAATAAAACTTTCACAATAAAGCATAGCAATCACCTTGCATCATGAGAAGTAATACAAATAAAAGACCATGAATAACAATGCATCAAAAGATATACGTTTGTTTCAAGTATAGAGAAAACATGGAAAAGTGATATTTTGCTAGTCCTTAAGAGTGGGGCAAAACATAAATGCCAGGACACCTTCAAAGTTCATGAGGAAGACTAGAACAAATAATTAGAGCACAAACAATAACACACCAAGAATCAATTAATAATGTTTCGGGGACAAATGCACATTAAACTCAGAATGACAACTATGCTCTCTCAACTGTGCATAAAGTTAGAAGATGGAGACTCGACATAAAAGTAAAAGAAAGTACCTTCGCAGAGAGAAGCAGGGATCAACTCATGTGCTAGAGCTTTTATTTTATTAAACAGAGGTATTGAAAACATTTTTAAGGGAGGTGTATGCTTATGTCAACGAATGGTAAACAAAAAATACAGTACGTCACAAGCCAACTAGACTTCACAAGAGCGGCTCCAATAGAAGGACGCATCTGGGTAGAAGGTCATCCCTCTTTCTCTTTTGTTTACACAATTATGCTTTGACTGATAAATCAGCGGCAAAAATAGTGAAGATAATTTGTTGTTATTAATTTGGGGCTGGGCACCCCGCTGCCAGCTCTTCTATCAATTGGATAAGCGGATGAAGCCACTAGTCCAGGGTGTGAAAGTCCAATCAACAAGTGAGATAAAGATTCTCTATTTACGTCCTTATGAGCTAAAACAGGAGCACAAAACATGAGTAATTTTGAAAGTTTTAAAGGTAACACATGAGCAATTTACTTTGGAGTGGCGGTTAAATACCACATGTATGTAGGTATGGTGGACACATTTGGCAAACTTTGGTTTTTGGGAGTTGGATGCACGAGTAGAGCTCATACTCAGTACAGGTGGAGGCTAGGAAAAGACTGGGAGCGACAAATCAAGAGAGCATAAGAGCTGTAATCATGCATAGCGACATAAACATCATTAATCAAAGGATAAGTGGTACCACAAGTTCAAAAACTAAATGATCATAGAGGCTATAAGTTACTGGTTCATAGTCATAAACATGGTGTGATCACTCGCCAAGTCAACCAAATAAAACATTCAAAGGAGAACACCACAAATTTATGCTTCAATATGACAAGAACAACTCATGATTCTTTCAATGGCACATTAAACACTCTCGGCTATTTGAGACTAATCATGCTACTAAATAACCACTAGGCTTTATAATTAAAAATAACATCTAGCATGATACGAAAAAGTCTAGCCACAGTCTATACAGGCTTCTACTTGCACTGTAATAAATTCTACTTCAAACAACAATTTCTTTTCCCAACAAGCACCATACAAATATGTTTTAACAAAAACTCTCTAAATAATACAGCAAGCAAACATGAGAGTACTCACACGACACTACTAAAACTAACAACTCTAAATAAGACATGCAAAGAAAACAAGAGCTAAACATGAACTTTGCAGCAGCTAGAAGAAAAACTAAGAATACGAGCATAGCGAGTATTCAAACAAAAAAGCGGAGCGTGTATCTCTCCCAAACAAGGAATGCTAGGGTCCAACTATATTATTGCACCAAATAAAACAGAAGAAAAACAAACAAATGCTCCAAGTAAACTTCATACGATGTGACCGAATAAAAATATAGTTTCACTAGAAGTGACTTGACAGATTGTTGATGAAGAAGGGCATGCCTTGGGCATCCCCAAGATTAGATGCTTGAGTATTCTTAAAATTTTCTTGGATGAACCATGGGGGCATCCCCAAGCTTTGACCTTGCACTCTTCTTGATCACATATATCACCCTCTTCTCTTGACCCTTGAAAACTTCCTTCTTACCAGTTGTAGCTCTCTCAGTGTGCCATTCAGAATAATTTACCATCATATCATCAAGAAGCTTTGTTGCTGCCCCCAAGGTCATGGACATAAAGGTTCCTCCAGCAGCTGAATCCAGAAGGTTTCTTGAAGAAAAATTCATACCTGCATAAAAGGTTTGGATGATCATCCAAGTAGTACATCCACGAGTGGGACAATTCTTTACTAAAGATTTCATCCTTTCCCAAGATTTAGCAACATGCGCATTATCAAGTTGCTTAAATTTCATAATGCTACTTCTTAAAGATATAATCTTAGCAGGAGGATAATATTTTCCAATGAAAGCATCTTTACACTTAGTCCAAGAATCAATACTAGTTCTAGGCAAAGATAATAACCATTCTTTAGCTCTTCCTCTCAAAGAGAAAGGAAACAATTTCAGTTTAATAATATCTCCATCTACATCTTTATATTTTTGCATCTCACATAGTTCAACAAAATTATTAAGATGTGCAGCAACATCATCAGTACTAACACCGGAAAATTTCTCTCTCATAACAAGGTTTAACAAGGCAGGTTTTATCTCATAAAAATCAGCAGTAGGAGCAGGTGGAGCAATAGGTGTGCTAATTAAATCATTGTTGTTGGTGCTAGTACAGTCACACAACTTAGTGTTATCAGCAGTAGTCATTTTAACAAGACTAAAAACAGGAATAATACTACAGCAAGAATAAGAACTATTTTTGTGTGTTTTTGATAAAGTGTAAAGAGATTGGAAGTGAGAGACTCCCCTTCCATAAATTCTCTTCCTCCCCGGCAATAGCGCCAGAAAATTCTTTGATGGTGTGTGGAAACACGCTCGTTGGGAAACCACAAGCGCAAGGTGTGAAGAGTGCAGGAGAAAGTTTTCCCTCAGAAAAGAAACCAAGGTTGAATCGACTAGTAGGAGGACAAGCAATCTCTAAAGGTTGATGCAGCTGAGGTGGCAGGGCGCACTACCGGTTCAACAGCAACGTGGAACCTACACAACACAATCAAATAACTTTGCCCCAACGAAGCAATGAGGTTGTCGATCTCACCGGTTTTGCTGAACACAAAGAGGTTAAACGTATGGTGTGGAAAACAATATGAGAACAGTAGCAACAGTATGAAAGCAGTAGAAGCAGTATGTTTGTTATCAGTATGAGAAAATGGACCGGGGTCCATAGTTCACTAGTGGTGTCTCTCCATGAAAGATAAATAACATGTGTGGTGAACAAATTACAGCTGGGCAATTGACAGAAATGAAGGCTGCACCGTAGTGCATATGCAAGACATAGAGATTACTATGTGATTCATGCGGGCATTACAACAAAATACATAGACCGTCATCCAATTGCATCTATGTCTAATAATCCACCCTACGAATATCATCCGAACAAACGTTGGGTATTAAGTTGCAAGCAATAGATTATTGCAGTAAGCAAAGTGTGTAATGTAAACAATGTAAACTAAGTAAACACTGTTGTTTTCTCCCTAATGGCAATAACACATTCTCCATCCGCCACGTTTCTGTCACTCGAGCACAGATGCAAAGGAGGCATGAACCCACTATCGAACATAAATACTCCCTCTTGGAGTTACTAACATCTACTTGGCCAGAGCATCTACTAATAACAGAGAGCACGCAAGATCATAAATAACATAAGCAACATAAGCATGAAGATAACCTATAGATTGATAATCAGAAGACATAGCATTCAACATTCATCAGATCCCAGCAAACACAACATGTAGCATTACGTAAAGATGATCTCGATCATGTAGGGCAGCTCACGAGATCTAAACATGAGGTACAAAGTGGAGAAGAAAACCATCTAGCTACTGCTATGGACTCGTAGTCCAAGGATGAACTACTCACGCATCACTTCGGAGGATGGCATGGTGGTGTAGACCCCTCCGGTGATGAATTCCCCTCCCGGCAGGGTGCCGGGGAGAGCTCCAGAACCCTTCCAATCTCGGGATGAAGATCACATCGGCCTCGGGTGTTTCTCGGTACGAAGTGGTATATTTTTAGGGTTGACATATCGGGGGGTATAAATAGGCGAAAGGGCGATGACGGTGGAGGCCCGAGGGGCCCACACCACCCCTTGGCATGGCCAGGGGCGCCGCCCTATGGTGTGGCCCCCTCCAGGCCTCTTCGGGACTCCGTGGAACCTTCGGGAATTTTAGGACTTCCGGACTTTGAATTTTCCAATTCTGAGAATATCTCTAGAACAACTTTTCCGAAACTAAAAATAGCAGAAAACATGGAACTGGCTCTGTGGCATCTTGTCAATAGGTTAGTCCGAAAAATCGATAAAAATGACATAAAGTGTATAGAAAACATGTAGGAAACAACATGGAATATCAAAAATTAAGGATACGTTTATTACGCATCAGTTCCTTCTATCTTATAGCTTTACTTTGTGCTTGTATATTGCTTAGTGTACTCCTTGTCATATAGGTGTATTCGCCTTAGTTGCATATCTAGATAATTTACCTTTGTGTCAATCCTAAATCAAAAAGGTATTGAAATTTTGAGGTAGCACCTACTCACCCCCCTCTAGGTGCCCATACGATCCGTTCAATTGGTATCAGAGTCTCGTCTCTTAGTTTGGGCTTAACCGCCTAAGACAAAGTATGGACACCGGAGAGGAAACTCCGTGCCCGGGGCCACGACTACCATGGATGATACCAAGAATATAGATGCCCAAATAAATGGGTTGTGTGAAATGATAATGAAACTCATGATAGAAGGACACGACTCCTTTCGCCTCTATGTCTCCGGAGAATACCGCTCAGGTTGACAAGGATGCAAAGTAAGGGGGTGGAGAATCTAAATATGAGGACCCCTTAAAACTAAAAATGGGAAGAATGATTACCATGAAGTCTCCGATTTATACTCACCCAACCTTCCTATTCCACACCCTCATATAAACAATAGAGGTGATCCACCTAAAGTTAATTCATCCTCTTTTTCTCAATGACAATATTTGATGAAAACTCATTTGAACAGTTCCTGTATTGAGCTATGGAGAATCATTGAAGTTGGATACAATCCTGTTGATCCTAAGAACTTGACAAGAGGAGAAGTGGTTGATTGTCAACTCAATTTTGTGGCTTTGCACATGATGCAACAAGCCGCGAGAGAGAAGATCATGCCACACATTCAATAATTCTCCACCGCCAAAGAAACATGGGATGCTATTATCTCCATGTTTGTAGGAAATGAGAGCATGAAGAGAAATAGATACGATTCCTTAAGCAATGAGGCCGAAGGGTTCTATATGCTTGATGGTGAAAATCATGAGGACATGTATCGAAGGCTCAAGACCATTGCTACTTCCTTTATTAGCCTCGATGACACCCATGTTGATGATGCATGGATAAAGAGGAAGTATGTGAGTGCCACAATGCCATTTGAGCCTGTTGACTTGAAGAGTATCCAAGGAAGGCAAAACTACCATTTTATGTCTTCCAATGAGGTTATGCAGGAGATGGCATCCTTTCAAGTGCAAACCAAGCTTGCTCAAGACTCTCATGCTTGTTCTATTGGAATTCACAAAGGGGACTATCTTGCTTTGCAGGCCAACATTGTGACCAAGGTGGTGAGTTGATGTGGGGGTACCCGAAAGACCCTCCACCGTTGGCCTACCCGATGCGGCCCATTGAGGGGTGCCTTGATAAGGCCCTCGAGTGGCTGCATGAAAGCCCACAACAGAAGCCCACGCGGAAGAGGACAAGGAAAGACTTGGATACCAAGGTTAAGAAGTATTGCTTAGTGATTTTTTATGACTATTCAAGATTAACTTGGGTTTATTTCTTCAAATTGAAGAGTGAGACCCAACAAACTGTAATCGA
Source organism: Alopecurus myosuroides (assembly GCA_028641055.1). Classification (NCBI taxonomy): domain Eukaryota; kingdom Viridiplantae; phylum Streptophyta; class Magnoliopsida; order Poales; family Poaceae; genus Alopecurus; species Alopecurus myosuroides. The sequence goes on from CM054059.1 coordinate 287,242,822, forward strand.
CTTCTCCAATCAAGTTCAACGTCAACACATTGTTCACATATTGGCCATTAGAGTGACAATTGCTTGGAGTTCAGGAACTATACCCTAAATGAGTTTCTTAGTGAAGAGGGAATTCGTCATAAATATTTCGCTGGTTATACCCCTCAACAAAATGGCGTAGCCGAGAGGAAGAACCAAACTCTTATGGATATGTCTAGGTCCATGTTGTCTGAGTTTAAATCTCCTCCCTATCTATGCCCCGAATACATCTCTACGGAATGTCATTCATGAAACCGTCTCTACCTCTGCAAAGGCTTAAAAGACACTCCATGTGAAATTCTCACCGGCAACAAAACAAATATCTCCTACTTCCAGTTATTCGGTTGAAAGTGTTTCTATTTGGTAAAAGGAGTTAGTTTATCTAAATTCCCATCTAAAACCCTTGAGGGTACATTTGTTGCTTACCGTGATGAATCCCACACTTATAGAGTATTTGACAAGTCCTTGCGGATTATCATTGAATCTAGTAGTGTGGTGACGTGAGCTGTAGCACCCTCGCATTTTATAATGTAAGAACTACTGTGTTAAGTGCTAGTCCCTAGATCAATGCTAGAACCACAAAACAAAATGTAAAGTATAATTGCAAAAGTATCAAAATTATTACAAGAGATCTAGAATAGCCAAGTATAGCTTTATTACAAAGTGCATAGTCTTGAAAGACTAGCAAAACTCAGAGTTCTAAACAACAGAAATAAAAGTAGCAATGAGCCTCCATCTTCAATCATGCGCCACAGGCATTACATGTTGGGTGTAGACTCGAGTCCAAGCACTTGATCAAACTTCATCCTCAGAATTTCCTGCATGTTGGAATATGCAGCCCCCGAAGGAGATTCAATACAAACAATGTACTGGCAAATGACACTAAAGTGGATATAAAATGGCAAGTCTAAACTACATGCATATCTGGCTTGGTGGAGTTTACGCTATTTGCAGAAAGCAAGTTTTTCCCTAACACTTTTGAAAAAGAGTTATCTTCTCAAAGATTGGCATCATGGGACACACCCATGAGCACCACAACTAATATTTCCTTAGCCAAATTTTACTTCTTCAAAACGTTGTTGAGATTCTTCTGTCCATCCTTGTCCAGATACTCGAAGTCGTCCATTACCGGGGACACGGCTATGATCATAGTTTCCAACTCTGTACAGGTTTTGCACTTTCACCCTTTGTCTTCAACTAGCCCAAACATCCTATACACCCGGAGTGCATCATAGAAAGGAGAGAATTGAGACGAAATCTTTCGGAAGCAAGAATTCAACCCAACCAGCAAGACCCGTTCCACCTATAATTCTGCTACATCTTCATGTCAAGCATGGGCTGAACTCTCACAACTTAGTTGATCAAGACAGAGCCCATATGTCAAAGGGCTGCACGGGAAGCTACAAAACTTAGAGGGACTTAGGAATCTCTTTGTTTCCTGGGTGGCAATCCACAAGTGAACTCCCCTCGGGGAGACACTCAACTCTCATCAACCAAACAACCAAATCCACCTAGGTGATTCATTGAAGCTTATACTTAGAATTTTCCACAACATTGAGTAAAACAAATTTGTAGCAAGGCTAAGCATCTACTAAGTAGCAAGTCTCCAAAATAACAAGTCTAAAGGATGGCTACACGCTACTTGGGATTTTGCATAGCATATAATAACTTAGTAAAACTTCCTATCATGCATACTACTAAAAAACACTAGTAATGCATAGTGAAAATATGGGAGATTTGATAGTGTGTCACTTGCCTTGGAAATAGGATTAACAATCACAACAAGAATAACAGCAACAAGGATAGACTTTCTCCTCTTCACAATCTAATACAAGCAAAACATGCCACACATAAACATACAACACAAACATAACATAGAAAACAAAATAACAATACAAAAATATGTATGCATGTTATGCAATGATCAAATTAACGCACAAAATTCACAACTAGTAATAATTACTAACAATGATGTTCTCTGATGTTAATAACATAGTTATGATGCATGAAAAAAATATTATCAGGTTATAATTATTAGTATTGCTAGGGTTTTATTATAGGAAATTAGCAACATTAATAGAGTTTCTGTTCCAAATTTGTATAAATAATTTTTCCAATGCATCTAATGGATAGAGGACATCAAAACAAAACCATAGCAATTGATTTCACCTAAAAAGGATTTGTAGATTAAAAGTTATGCCCAAAATAGTGATTTATAGAGATCTACAAATAACATGTGAGTGAACGTTTCAAAATTTAAATTTGAATAGCATATATTAATCTACACATTGTGCTGATTTCAAAAAGTCCAAAATCATCTAAATCAGAGTTACAGAACAAAAGTTATTGATTTTACAAGTTTAGCAATTTTTCTGGAAATTTAATTCGAATTAAAACTAGCGCTGACTGACTCGCTGACTGGGCTTCCACGTGGCGCTTCTGGATTGGAGCAGAGTTGGCATGGTGGCTGACACGACGGATGATGAGGCGGGCGACGTGGCGGACTCTTATTCGTCGATACCGGTTCGCGCGCGTGGTCTAATCTACGCCGCTGGTTTCCGATCGAACGGACGAGAGAGAAGGGGAAGGGTACTCACCGAAGTTTCTTGCCAGAGATGAAGGAGGCGACGGCGGCGCGGTACGGTGCGGACGGCGGCAACGTTGCTGAGCTCCTCCGGATGCGCCGAGGGCTTCTACGGGCTCCTCTCGACGAGGCGAGGATGATGGTGGTCGCGGCTGTCCTCGAGAGGCTCCCAGATGGCGACGCGGTGCACTCCCGAGACGGCGGCGACGTGGGACTCCGGTGAGGAATTGGTGGCGGCGGAGAGGTTTAGGGTTAAGGCTTTCGGGGAGGGGACAAGGAGCGGACGTGGAGGGCGCCCTTATAAGGGGTAGAAAACGTGGAGGAGGGGAAAGGAGAGGCGGTGACCGGAGATCGACTCGGGCACAGTGGTGGAGTTCCGTTCAGATATGGTGGTGGTGACATCATCGTCGCGTCGTCCTGGCGTCACGCGTGGGGCCCAGGAGACAGAGAGGGGGAGCCGGGGCGGGCTCGATTTCTGGTGGGCTGGGCCATTCTTCCCCGCTGCTGCGCGCGCGAGAGAGAAAGCGAGGTCGAGATGGGCTGGGCCCGATAGAAGAGAGAGAGGGTGTAACATCCCAAGTATGAAAACCATCCCCTTAGAATGTTTGTTGCATGTTTATTAAAGTATTGCATCATGTCATCATATTGTTTCCATGTTGTTTGCATTTGTTTCTTAATTGTTGCATTTGTTTTCCACTGTTTTCACAACTCAAATTCAAACTTTATTCAAACAATGGTTTCATACTTGCTCTGTTACAACATTTTGAATAAAAATCACAAATAAAAACAACCAATCTGTTTCATGTTTTTCCATAGTGATCACTTGTGAAAAGGATGGTTTTAATCAATCCTTTTAAATTCCAAAAACACATTTAAATTTCAAATCAAAGCACCAAAACAGAACCATTTTGAAATTATGATGATACCAAAACAAATAAACTCAATTTGTCTAATTACCATAGGGGTTACCCTATTTTAAAAGTTGGTTTTTATTAATGATCATGTAATAATCAAAATTCCCCAAATTATGGTTTAAATTCAAACAGCAAGTAAAATTTCAAACTTTTGAAAATAAAAGTTACCAACTGTTTGCAATAGGCCTAAGTAACTTTCTCTAATTTTTTCCAAATTTTTCTCTAAGCCTAAACCTATCAAATGCTTCCAATTCCTATTTCAGCAAAAAAAAAGGGAGAAAGCAAAATAGAAAAATCCAATTTTTGGCGCCAACAGAGACTGGGCTGCGCCCAACCCATCTCTCTCTTCCTTCCCCTCGCTCTCTTCCGCCGCGCAGCCCAGCCCGCTACTCCCCGAAGAAAACGTTTCGTTTTTTTTCCCTCGATCTAATCCTTCTTCCCGCAGTACGGCGCCCATCTGCCGGTGCCACCGCGGCAGAAACGCCACCCGACGGCGATCCGTTGATCCTCTGCCCCTATTTAGCCCCTAGGGCTCCACGCCACCTACCCCCAACCCTAGGTCGCTGTTTCCCCCCTCGTGCCGCCGCCGTCTACCCCTCTGCCACCGCTTCCCCTCTCTGATTCCACCTCACCGGAGAACTTCGACTGAATCCGTTCACCGCGCCGTCGCCATGGTTTTCCACTCCCCTACCTAGACCCAAAAATCGAAAGCCCGCATCTTCCTCTACAACTTGGACACCGGAGCGCGCCTGGGAACGCACGGAGTCCGCGCCGCCGTCCACTACTCCGCCGCAGCTGCGTCGTCACGCCGTCGTCAGCAAATCTCTGCAACCGCGACGAACTCCCGGTGAGCCACCGTGCCGTCCCATCCCCTCTCATCCCTCTGTTGCACCGCACGGTTCCGTGCACGTCCACCGCGTCCAGCACACGCACACACCCCTCAGATCGAGAACGGCCACTGTTTTCCCCGCCGGCGAGCTCCGTTGTCTGACAAAGTTCAGGTTCAGCGCGTCAGCAAAAATTCAGTTAGCCTAGATCTGAAGCTCTTCCTCTCCGCGTCGCGTTACTGTCAAAAAAACGCACAGCAGCGCAGTGGTTTCAGTCCAGCGTGCGCGCAGCGAGGGCGCGGGTTCGAATCCCTCGCGCCGCGTTTAATCCACACTTTTGCTCCTCTGGCTGACAGGCAGGGGCCACACGGCAGTGACCCTGGCTGCCATGCCATCGCGCTCAGCGCCACGCCACCCCCCGTGGCCCACTGGAAGTGGCTAGGTCTAGCTGCTGTTCGGTGCAAAAAGTTTGCACGCTTCTGTTTTAAATTTCTATTTCCTTTAAAATGGCAGAATTAAACCCTAAACTTTAAACTTTAATAACTTTTAATCCATAACTCTAAATAATAAAAGTTATATATGTTTATTGCTCTAAATTAAATGATCTTTCCAAATAATCCAATTGTGTACTGTTTTGAAATTTCAAAATGCAATTCAAATTTGAATTCAAATAATTCAATTGTATTTTGCTAAAATTCATAACTAATTCACAATAAATCCAAATCATGCAAATGAAATATGTTTTCAATGCTATTTCAAATAACCTATTCAAATATAAATTTTGTTTCATGGTTTGAATAATTTAAATTGCCTAAATAATTTAATACTTGTTTAATTCATTTAAATTTGATAAAATCATAACTTGCTCAAAATAAAATGATTTTAAACATGCAAAATATGTTTTCAAACCATCAAAGTGTGAACTTTTCAAATGTGAGTTTGAATTTATGTTTTGAACAAATAAAAATTCAATTAAATTCAAACTTGATTTAAATTCATTTAAAACTTGTTTAATTCATAATTAAATTATCCTAATTCCAATTTCAATATTTGAAACATGTAATCCAACTAAAAATTGATGTTCTTTTCAAATATAAACTTTGTTATTTGTTTTGAACACTTTAACTTGTTGAAAACAACAAATACTTGTGTGACATGTTTAAGTGACCCAAAATTTCTAAACTTAATAAATGATTTTCCAAACATGTTCAAATCCTTTTTCACTTGCATCCATTATTGTTACTTGTTGTTATTTTGTTGTTACCCTCATGCATGCATCATGCTAACAACTTTCACATAATAACTATTTGTAAATCATTTGTTTCCACTTATTTTCAATGGACCTTTTCCATATGCAATCCAATTGCATATGGGTCCATATACATGGTGTTATTATGTTACCTAGTTTATTTTGAGGCAACCATTAACTTGTCATGCATCATATTTGATTGTGCACTATGCCATGTTAATGATTGTTTATATTTCTGCCTTGTTTGTTTGCTTCTTCTCGGATAGACGACGACGTTGATACCGACGATCTTTACGACACCCCTTCTGAGGATCTAGCTCAGTACCCGGCTACTGGGTTTGCAGGCAAGTTATCACTCACATGAACCACTGTGTTCCCTTCAACATTGGTTACCGATACTTTCCGTTGTTCTTTTCTGCTAGCCATAGTGGTAGTTGTTTCTGTTACGAACCTATCACATGATACCCTGAACCATGATATTGCCTCACCTCCAATCCTATCACCCCTTTGGTTGAGCCCGTGTCTTACTAGCATGCTTAGGGTTGTTTTGCTCGAGTCTGTTACCCGTTAATTTCTGTTATCATATACCTGTTATATTCTGGGGCTCGATGTTAATCAACAACCTGTTAATCTTGGGTAATAATAACTTGCTGATAAGACACCGGCAGGAGGCTCGGCGTGGTTTTGAGGCCTGCTAGTGTCGACCCTAATAGGAAAAGGGTCTTGTCTACTGATCCATGATGAGCGCACTATCCGCATGTGGGAAGCGTGTATGGGCACCCCCCTCAATTTGATTCGATTCGCATCTCGTCCAAATCACCACACTTAGTTCGGGCTTTCCATTTGATGCACGCATATGCAGGTACGAACCCGAGGCCAGGGTGGAATTTTTGTAGTCGGCATTTAGGGCGGCGTGGTCTTCCCGTGCTATGAGGGTCCTCCTTTTCTTCGGGGGGCTCGATTAGCCGCGCACGCACAGCACGTGGTGCTTTGGGCTTGATGCGAAGAAGAGTTGAGTTGTGTTGAGTGCCCCGCTTGGTGGGAAAGGCCTTCCCATCTGGCGGGTTATTCTTACGTGTACAGCCAAATTGGTGCACCCCTGCAGGGATAAATCTTCTTGAGAAGCCGTGTTTTCCGCGGTTATGGTTGACTTGGTGAAAGTACTGGCTAACAAGTACTCAGAACAACTTACACCTAAATAATGATAAACTTGACTAGTAATAGACTTATTGATACAACAACTTGATCCATCATTAATTCAACTGTGTGAGTTATCCTCGGATTGCTTCTTTGGATAAGGGGCGAGATCCAGGATGGGTTTGATTGGTGGTTAGTATAGTTGGTTACGATACGCTATCTTATCTCTATCTGTTAGCCCGGAAGTTGTAGTATGATCTGTAGTTGGTTAGTGCAGCCAGTTGCAGCATCTTTTATCCCCTTTATTCCGTTGATCCCAAGGCATCTGTGCTTGGTGTTGACGGGCTACATTTTGGTGAACTGTGAGTCTTGCTTGCCAGTACGTTTATGTACTGACCCCTTTGGGGCTGTGGTTTCCGCAGACTACGCTTACGAGGATCCAGGTGACGGCTACTACGTGGAGTTTGACGAGGCTGCTGACGAGTAGTTAGCGGACCCGGGCAGGATCCGAGACATCGTGGATGGGCTCCGTTTTCTTTTCATTCCCGGCTTCTTAAGCCAATTTGGATTTGTCTGTACTCAGACCCGTTGAATGCTTCCGCTGAGTTGTAATGATACTATGTTGGGACAGGTGTCCTCTGGATGATTGTATTTGCTATTCTCTGCCCTAGTGAGGGCCTGTTGCAACTTATTTCAATCTTTTGTGTCTTAGAGGCATGTTGTGTTATCCTTTTGTTCAAAGCCGTCGACGTACCATGTGTGTATGGTATGAAGTACGTCAATGGTAGTGTCCTGATTTCTACGGGATAGTTTACATCGACGGTGAACAGTAACGGTTGGTTGTCGCACATAAGTGCTGGCCTACCCGTAAGGGGACGCGGGAGCCGTTAAGCCCCGTAATCCAATCAAAATACTGTTCAGTTCATACGGTGAGTATCGTCTAGAAGTCCGGGTGCGACAGAGGGTTGCAGCGCTGCATTTTTTTTTCTGTTCTGTTCTTTTATTTAACAAATGATTCAAAAACAAACCAAAACCCCCACCAAAATAATTCAGAAAAATTCCTAAAAATATGTTTTGAAAAGCTTAGGAACTAAGGAACATTTTGGTACCATTCTTTCCCAAAAATAAAATACTTTATTTTAGAAAAAGATTTAAAGTACAAAAAGTGGTTTAATGGGTAATAACACCTGTCGTGGGATTATCACGGCAGACGTTACCGGGGGTAACTGATCTTGGGGCAAGACGACACAGGCGTTTGGGAGAGGGTTTAGCTCAGAGGAAAACATGATGGAACTCGATCTGGTAGCCGGCAATCAAGTCGCCGAGTCTCCGATCTCAATATATTAACTCAACTCTCGTGTTACACTGGATGCTCGATATCACGCGATATTGCTAGAACTCTTGGATCTCTTGTCTAAAACTAGACCTGGGGGTCGGTTTATAAAGCACTCGTACCCCCTGGCTTATTCCCCAAGGTGCACCCTGAATCCTACCCGGACACGGCGCACAAACCCTAGCTTTCCTTTACAATAACCCACAACCCGGGTTGCTGGGCCTACAAACTTGGTGTAACACCTGGGGTGTTACCTGTTTGTTTTGTTTGCATCATATGCATCACATTGCATTGCACCATGTTTGCATCAACTGAAAATTTCCAAAACAATTTAAACTTTCACCCTTGCTCAAAAACAAAAAAAAAGAAAAAAAATTTCCAATTTCAAACTTGCAAACTAAATCACTCAATTGTTTTTCCATAATTTGAAATTGTTTAATCCAATTGCTTGTTAATACTTCCCCCCCCTCTTGTTAAAAACCCTAATGACTAACTCCAAAACTTAAACCAAATCAATCATTAAATTGTTGGGTTTAATCAAACAAACTAATTTCAATTAATTAATTAAATCACCTTCATTTTCAATCTCAAAATCTATTATCAAAATCAGTACCTTTTTGAATCCATGAGGTTCACCACACTTTTGTAATCTTTGAATCACTTTAAACCTTAGGGGTTACCCTATTTAAAAGGTTTGTGTTGTTAATGATCCTTTAATAATAAAATTCACCTAAAATTGGTTTAAACTTCAAATCACAAATTAAATCTCAACTTTTTTGGAAACCAACCTGGGCATCTGTTTGTTTTTGAGCTAATAAGCATAACCTAATTTCCCTAGAATTTTCTTTAAGCTAAAAGCTATGTTTTCTTCAAAAACCAATCTCTACAAAAAAAAAAAAAAAAAAAAGAGAAATAAAAATGGTAAAAAGGAAAGAAATGCGCAGCAGATCACCTCTCCTGGCCCAGCCTTTCCCTCTCAGCCCACCACCAAGCCCAGCCCACCTGTCGTGTTCTTCTTCGTACGGACGATACAGAGGGAACGGGGATGTCGCTGTCACCCGAGGTCCCCTCCCACCTGCCTCCGTTAAAGCCAAGCCCCCCCTCCCTCCGGGAAACCTAGCTCTCCCCTCTCCCTCCCCATGTCGCCGCCGCCAACCTCCTCCCTTTCTCCTCTGCCCCCTACTTCCTCTGAATTTTCTTTGTGTTTCTTCTAAACGGATAGAGAGAGCAGGAGCCCGTCGTCGATGCCCCACCGCCATGAGCCTCCTCCAACCTAGCTGGACCAGGGAATCGAACCCCGGGCCACGTCCGCTACCTCTACGCGCTAGAGCTCGTCGAGAGGACGACTACCACGTCCTCGCCGTCCTCTTTCTGAACCGCGCTCGGGAGACCACCAAGTTGCTGTCAATGGTTCAGGTAACCTCTGTTGTGCGATCTCCTCTCTATAGCCCCGATCCAGTCAAGCCCCAACGATCGAGTACACCATCAGTAGCACGTTGGACCTCCTGGTCACGCCAGGGCGCAGCGGGGCCTGCTGCAGATCGCCCTGGAATCGCTCTGCTCGCAGCTTCTGAACCTGAATTTCCGTGTGCAGGTTCAGTTAAACGTCCCGCGGTTGCTTCATGTTTCGTCAGTTGCAGTTACCAGCACAAGCCCCGCACTCACCCCAGTGGCCAAGGCCCTGCTCCGTTTCCTGGAAGAACCAGGTTCGAATCCCCCCACGAGGAAAAGACCTCCCCTTTTTTGCGAATTTCAGCCCAGGGTCTGGGTCCACCGTTCATAGACCTCCGTTGCCCCGTCAGCGCTGCGCTGGCCTGGGTCCCTTTCGTCAGCCTCTCGGCTAGCTACCGTCCGGGTGCAAGAAGACCCAGATCTCGATCTGGATCTGGGATCTTGCATCCAGGCCCCTGGCCATCCCAGTTTTTGCACCGGAGGACTTCCACGCAGTTTCCCTCCCAGTTAAGCCCCTGCTTTTTACAGAAATAGCCCTAAAATTTAAATGGCCATAATTTCTATTTTAAAAATCCAAATCATACAAACTTTATATGTATTCCAATCCAAATTTCCTGTACTTTTCAAATATGCAATTTGTTTCCTGTTTTGAACAATTCAAATTGTGTCAAATTTCAAATTCAAACAAATCTCTTCCAATTTGGTTAACTCCATAATTAATTCATACCTAATTCAAATCACACAACTCAAATATGTTTTTCAGTCCAAATTCAGTGCACTTTCTGTTTATCAACTTTGTTTTGCAATTTGGGCAATTAAAATTAATGTTATTTAATAATCCTTAAATTGGTTAATTAATTGGCATAATTAATAACTTTCAAATGGTTGCTCCAAATTAAATACTCAAAACATGTTTTTCATCCAAAATCACATGCCACACTTGAACATCAACTTTGTTTTCTGGTTTACAACAATTAATTTGAATAATTGTTTCACCTCCTATTTAATGCAATTTAAATTGCCAAAATTCATAACTAATTCATTTTAATTCCAAATCAAACAAATAAAATATGCTTTCCAATCAGAAAATTGCAAGGAATCTGTTCATGCCATCCATATCTCTGTTTGCATCTTATCCTGTGCATTTTAAAGCTTGTTATGCATGTTCACCTATATGACAACATATGGAATGTGTGGGCTAATTAATTCCAGCTGTTACCCCATTCCATTTAAATTGCCTAACTCATCTACCTTATTGTTTCAATGCTAAACAAACATTTAACTTGATGGTTAAATAAACAACTTGAACCAATTCCTATTTCTCCGGACTCCGGTTCCGATTAAATTGCTTAAGTTGTTTCCCCTGTTGCCTCTGGCCATGTCATGCATATAAAATAGGATCATGCTGGATCTTTTGCCGTAGTAGTAATTGTTGCCTCCCGTTGTTTGTTCGAGGTTCGTTGCTTCTTCCCGGATAGGACGTTGAGATGATGTGAGCAACGACAAGTTCTGCTACCTTGCGGGATCTCAGGCAAGTATACTCACTTGCATGCCACATGGCTGCCTTTCATCACTTGTTACCGATTCTTTCCGTTGATTCTTTTCTGCTAGCCTTAGTGGTAGATGTTTCTGTTACGAACCTATCACATGAATCCTTTAACCCTGATATTGCCTCACCTCCACTCCTATAACCTTTGCTTGAGCCTGTGTCCTACTATCTTGCTTAGGTTGTTTTGCTCGAGTCTGTTACCCGTTACTTTCTGTTAGTACTCTATTATGTTCTGGGGGCTCGATGTTTAATCAATCAATCAATCAATCATGCTAATGTTACTATTAATAATAAATTTGATGATAAGGCACCGGCAGGAGGCCCTTTGTGGTTTTGAGGCCTGCTAGTGTCGACCCTAATAGGAAAAGGGTCTTGTCTACTGATCCATGATGAGCGCACTACCCGCATTTGGGGAGTATGGGCTCCCCCTCAGTTTGACCCGATTCGCATCTCGTCCAAATCGCCTCATTTAGTTCGGGTTTTCCATTTGCTGCATGCATGATTTTGCGAGCCCTTGGATCCCGGGTGGAACTTTCGTAGTCGGCATATAGGGGGACACGTTCTTAGAGTGCTATGAGGGTCCATTTTCTTCTGGGCTCGATTAGCCGTGCGCCCAAGGTGCTTTGGGCTTGATGCGAAGAAGGGTTGGATTGTGTTGAGTGCCCCGCTTGGTGGGAGGCATTCCATCTGGCGGGATATTCATGAGTGTGGTTACTTTGGTGCATCCCTGCAGGGTAAATCTTCTCGAGAAGCCGTGTTTTCCGCGGTTAAGGATTACTTGGTGAAAGTACTGGCTAACAAGTACTCAGGACAACTTAAACCTAATGATCAATCATGTTTTCACCCAATGATTAATAACTTGACTAGTAATAGGTTATTCACACAATAACTTGATTCACCTTTAATACAACTGTGTGAGTTATCCTCGGATTGCTTCTTTGGCTAAAGGGGCGAGATCCAGGATGGGTTTGTTTGAAGTTATATTTCAGTTGGTTACTATCACTCGATCTTATCTCCTTTCTGATAGTTGGAAGTAATAGAATCTCTGTAGTTGGTTAGTGCAGCCTGCTGTCGCTTATTTGCCATAACCCCTTCCTTTCCGTTGATCCTAAAGTATTTGTATCTTGTGATGACTGGCTACGCCGGTAACTTGTGAGTATGGGCTTTATCCCCCTTGCCAGTACTTAACCGTACTGACCCACGAATCTCTTTCGTGGCTGCAAATTCCAAATTGCAGTCAACAGGTTTGAAGTCTGACGACGTTAGCTTGGGAATCCCTCCGGCTTGGCCTGGGCAGGGATTGGACGCCTTCGGTTATCTTCAGGACTCTTAGTCCAATTTGGATCTTGTCCGTAGACGGACGTTTGTTTCTTCCGCTGTTATTTGGATCTTTGTAATGTATCAGTTGTAACCCTGGCTCGTTTGAGTCATCTTGTATCTATCTGTTTCTGTTGTAATTGTGGATTATTCGTGAACTATTGTAATGTTATCATAAATGGCAACCTGGAATCGGTTATTATGCGGATTTGGCGGGAATGCTGAATTCTGCATAGTGGCCGATCTCGGGGCGTCACAAATGGTATCAGAGCCTTGGTTCCGATTCCCGATATTGTTTCGATACGAATGGTTATCGAAGCAACGGGTCCGCAAAGCCTGTAGGATAACCTAGCTAACGGTCGTTGTTTCTAGAGTGTCAAAAACTATTTCTGCTAAACTATTTTGGAAAAACATCTCATTAGGATTCTTGTTTTCTCCTTACCCCTATTCTATTTCCCCTCCCATCTTATTTGTTTCGGAGTCTCCCCCTTTGTCTATCTTTCAAAGTATTAGGATCCTACGTGGGTGGACGTTTTCTGAGCCCTTAACCTAATAGGTTCGATCATCGGAAGATTCCTGGTGGAAGCACATCGTCGTCACTCCGAGCAAGAATCCCTTGTTAGTGGTGTCGAGGAGATCAACGGAAGCGCGAAGAATCGATAGTCGAACTTCTTTCCCCTCCCGGGTCAGCAGGTGGATTGCGAGGGCGCAATCCCTTGTTAGTGGTGTCGTCTGTAACACCTGGGGTGTTACCTGTTTGTTTTGTTTGCATCATATGCATCACATTGCATTGCACCATGTTTGCATCAACTGAAAATTTCCAAAACAATTTAAACTTTCACCCTTGCTCAAAAACAAAAAAAAAGAAAAAAAATTTCCAATTTCAAACTTGCAAACTAAATCACTCAATTGTTTTTCCATAATTTGAAATTGTTTAATCCAATTGCTTGTTAATACTTCCCCCCCCTCTTGTTAAAAACCCTAATGACTAACTCCAAAACTTAAACCAAATCAATCATTAAATTGTTGGGTTTAATCAAACAAACTAATTTCAATTAATTAATTAAATCACCTTCATTTTCAATCTCAAAATCTATTATCAAAATCAGTACCTTTTTGAATCCATGAGGTTCACCACACTTTTGTAATCTTTGAATCACTTTAAACCTTAGGGGTTACCCTATTTAAAAGGTTTGTGTTGTTAATGATCCTTTAATAATAAAATTCACCTAAAATTGGTTTAAACTTCAAATCACAAATTAAATCTCAACTTTTTTGGAAACCAACCTGGGCATCTGTTTGTTTTTGAGCTAATAAGCATAACCTAATTTCCCTAGAATTTTCTTTAAGCTAAAAGCTATGTTTTCTTCAAAAACCAATCTCTACAAAAAAAAAAAAAAAAAAAAAGAGAAATAAAAATGGTAAAAAAGGAAAGAAATGCGCAGCAGATCACCTCTCCTGGCCCAGCCTTTCCCTCTCAGCCCACCACCAAGCCCAGCCCACCTGTCGTGTTCTTCTTCGTACGGACGATACAGAGGGAACGGGGATGTCGCTGTCACCCGAGGTCCCCTCCCACCTGCCTCCGTTAAAGCCAAGCCCCCCCTCCCTCCGGGAAACCTAGCTCTCCCCTCTCCCTCCCCATGTCGCCGCCGCCAACCTCCTCCCTTTCTCCTCTGCCCCCTACTTCCTCTGAATTTTCTTTGTGTTTCTTCTAAACGGATAGAGAGAGCAGGAGCCCGTCGTCGATGCCCCACCGCCATGAGCCTCCTCCAACCTAGCTGGACCAGGGAATCGAACCCCGGGCCACGTCCGCTACCTCTACGCGCTAGAGCTCGTCGAGAGGACGACTACCACGTCCTCGCCGTCCTCTTTCTGAACCGCGCTCGGGAGACCACCAAGTTGCTGTCAATGGTTCAGGTAACCTCTGTTGTGCGATCTCCTCTCTATAGCCCCGATCCAGTCAAGCCCCAACGATCGAGTACACCATCAGTAGCACGTTGGACCTCCTGGTCACGCCAGGGCGCAGCGGGGCCTGCTGCAGATCGCCCTGGAATCGCTCTGCTCGCAGCTTCTGAACCTGAATTTCCGTGTGCAGGTTCAGTTAAACGTCCCGCGGTTGCTTCATGTTTCGTCAGTTGCAGTTACCAGCACAAGCCCCGCACTCACCCCAGTGGCCAAGGCCCTGCTCCGTTTCCTGGAAGAACCAGGTTCGAATCCCCCCACGAGGAAAAGACCTCCCCTTTTTTGCGAATTTCAGCCCAGGGTCTGGGTCCACCGTTCATAGACCTCCGTTGCCCCGTCAGCGCTGCGCTGGCCTGGGTCCCTTTCGTCAGCCTCTCGGCTAGCTACCGTCCGGGTGCAAGAAGACCCAGATCTCGATCTGGATCTGGGATCTTGCATCCAGGCCCCTGGCCATCCCAGTTTTTGCACCGGAGGACTTCCACGCAGTTTCCCTCCCAGTTAAGCCCCTGCTTTTTACAGAAATAGCCCTAAAATTTAAATGGCCATAATTTCTATTTTAAAAATCCAAATCATACAAACTTTATATGTATTCCAATCCAAATTTCCTGTACTTTTCAAATATGCAATTTGTTTCCTGTTTTGAACAATTCAAATTGTGTCAAATTTCAAATTCAAACAAATCTCTTCCAATTTGGTTAACTCCATAATTAATTCATACCTAATTCAAATCACACAACTCAAATATGTTTTTCAGTCCAAATTCAGTGCACTTTCTGTTTATCAACTTTGTTTTGCAATTTGGGCAATTAAAATTAATGTTATTTAATAATCCTTAAATTGGTTAATTAATTGGCATAATTAATAACTTTCAAATGGTTGCTCCAAATTAAATACTCAAAACATGTTTTTCATCCAAAATCACATGCCACACTTGAACATCAACTTTGTTTTCTGGTTTACAACAATTAATTTGAATAATTGTTTCACCTCCTATTTAATGCAATTTAAATTGCCAAAATTCATAACTAATTCATTTTAATTCCAAATCAAACAAATAAAATATGCTTTCCAATCAGAAAATTGCAAGGAATCTGTTCATGCCATCCATATCTCTGTTTGCATCTTATCCTGTGCATTTTAAAGCTTGTTATGCATGTTCACCTATATGACAACATATGGAATGTGTGGGCTAATTAATTCCAGCTGTTACCCCATTCCATTTAAATTGCCTAACTCATCTACCTTATTGTTTCAATGCTAAACAAACATTTAACTTGATGGTTAAATAAACAACTTGAACCAATTCCTATTTCTCCGGACTCCGGTTCCGATTAAATTGCTTAAGTTGTTTCCCCTGTTGCCTCTGGCCATGTCATGCATATAAAATAGGATCATGCTGGATCTTTTGCCGTAGTAGTAATTGTTGCCTCCCGTTGTTTGTTCGAGGTTCGTTGCTTCTTCCCGGATAGGACGTTGAGATGATGTGAGCAACGACAAGTTCTGCTACCTTGCGGGATCTCAGGCAAGTATACTCACTTGCATGCCACATGGCTGCCTTTCATCACTTGTTACCGATTCTTTCCGTTGATTCTTTTCTGCTAGCCTTAGTGGTAGATGTTTCTGTTACGAACCTATCACATGAATCCTTTAACCCTGATATTGCCTCACCTCCACTCCTATAACCTTTGCTTGAGCCTGTGTCCTACTATCTTGCTTAGGTTGTTTTGCTCGAGTCTGTTACCCGTTACTTTCTGTTAGTACTCTATTATGTTCTGGGGGCTCGATGTTTAATCAATCAATCAATCAATCATGCTAATGTTACTATTAATAATAAATTTGATGATAAGGCACCGGCAGGAGGCCCTTTGTGGTTTTGAGGCCTGCTAGTGTCGACCCTAATAGGAAAAGGGTCTTGTCTACTGATCCATGATGAGCGCACTACCCGCATTTGGGGAGTATGGGCTCCCCCTCAGTTTGACCCGATTCGCATCTCGTCCAAATCGCCTCATTTAGTTCGGGTTTTCCATTTGCTGCATGCATGATTTTGCGAGCCCTTGGATCCCGGGTGGAACTTTCGTAGTCGGCATATAGGGGGACACGTTCTTAGAGTGCTATGAGGGTCCATTTTCTTCTGGGCTCGATTAGCCGTGCGCCCAAGGTGCTTTGGGCTTGATGCGAAGAAGGGTTGGATTGTGTTGAGTGCCCCGCTTGGTGGGAGGCATTCCATCTGGCGGGATATTCATGAGTGTGGTTACTTTGGTGCATCCCTGCAGGGTAAATCTTCTCGAGAAGCCGTGTTTTCCGCGGTTAAGGATTACTTGGTGAAAGTACTGGCTAACAAGTACTCAGGACAACTTAAACCTAATGATCAATCATGTTTTCACCCAATGATTAATAACTTGACTAGTAATAGGTTATTCACACAATAACTTGATTCACCTTTAATACAACTGTGTGAGTTATCCTCGGATTGCTTCTTTGGCTAAAGGGGCGAGATCCAGGATGGGTTTGTTTGAAGTTATATTTCAGTTGGTTACTATCACTCGATCTTATCTCCTTTCTGATAGTTGGAAGTAATAGAATCTCTGTAGTTGGTTAGTGCAGCCTGCTGTCGCTTATTTGCCATAACCCCTTCCTTTCCGTTGATCCTAAAGTATTTGTATCTTGTGATGACTGGCTACGCCGGTAACTTGTGAGTATGGGCTTTATCCCCCTTGCCAGTACTTAACCGTACTGACCCACGAATCTCTTTCGTGGCTGCAAATTCCAAATTGCAGTCAACAGGTTTGAAGTCTGACGACGTTAGCTTGGGAATCCCTCCGGCTTGGCCTGGGCAGGGATTGGACGCCTTCGGTTATCTTCAGGACTCTTAGTCCAATTTGGATCTTGTCCGTAGACGGACGTTTGTTTCTTCCGCTGTTATTTGGATCTTTGTAATGTATCAGTTGTAACCCTGGCTCGTTTGAGTCATCTTGTATCTATCTGTTTCTGTTGTAATTGTGGATTATTCGTGAACTATTGTAATGTTATCATAAATGGCAACCTGGAATCGGTTATTATGCGGATTTGGCGGGAATGCTGAATTCTGCATAGTGGCCGATCTCGGGGCGTCACACTTGGGCCTCCACAAGTTTCCTTATCCTTAGCCGGATCCTGCGCACCGTCCTTTGGGCCGGGTTACTCCTTGGAGTTTGGCCTACCGGGTTATCATCCCCCCGTCAGTAGTCCCCAGAATAGCCTGGGCTTCATGGATCCTCCTTGAAGCGCTTGCTATTCCCTGCAAAGATATAAAACATACAGGCATATGGAGGCCGGGTTAAGATGCTCTGATATTCAGCTAGGCCTTACTCCGCGGCGGCCATGTGGTAACCCGGGTTTTTCCTCCAAACACCTTTAATTTTCCAGGTCTAAACCCTAATAAAAATGCCAAAATTCCATACTCGATAATCGACCCTGATATCACGGGATGGATTTCCTTCTCTCTTTTATCCAGATGCCTTGCTCAATATTTGGCGCATATCTTGCAGAATCCACGTGGATAACCATCACCCCACGATTTCCGGCTTCTGGCCGTTAGGATTGGCTCACCCCTACTTTATAAATAGCACACAGGGGATAACCCTAAACTCATCACTGCGCCTCAGTTTCCACTTTCCTTCCTTGCTCCTTTCACCCTCGCGGCACCACCGCAAGAAACTCGCACTTGTCATCGTAGCAAGACCGCCGCCGGCCGCGCCCGCTCTCGAGCCATCCCGCGCAGCCGTCAAGTGTCGCTGTCACGCCTTTGCTCCTTTCGCCAAGAATCGCGGAGGGGCATTCGAGCCACACCGCTTGCCGCTGCCGCGCTAGACTCCAATCCCTCCAGTAAGCCTCTCGCAGCCGTTTAATTTAGCCCCATAATTTTTCAATTTATCCAAGATCGGATCTAGGTCAACCCGTGAATCATTTTTCCGATTTCATCAAATTAGATCGATTCGATGCTCGCCAACTCCTTTAACCGTCTGCTAGATAGTTGCAACTCATCCTCCTACCCTCACTAACCACCAAATCTCCTGAAAAACCGCTCGCAAACTTCCCATCTAGATCCACTTCTCCTCGATTTTCCGCTTATTGCGTTAACACCCGGAAAACCTTCCTTTTCCAGCTATCTTGCTTGCAGTAGACACATGGGCAACCACCCATCTTCCCCAAATGCTTTTCCATACGTAAGTGACCAATAATTTTCATGATTGTATTTAACACCCGGATACCTTGCAATCTCCACCTCATAGCGTGATACCCGGATAATTTTTAGCTCTATACTTTCTTGATATCTTATACTCGGATAATCCAACACTTCCGAGTCTTATTTCCTGAGCCTCTTTTTCTTACGTTTTCGCAGGTTGATCCCATGGCTCCCAAACGACAAGGAAAACAGCCGACTCAAGCGAGGAATACCCAAACCATTTCCGCCAACTGGGGGCGTTCCACAGCCACAAAAGCCAAATTGGACGAGCTAGCCGAATTGGGGATCCTTCCTTCTCAGAAGGACATTCACTGGAGGGTGCCGGGCAACGAGACCCGGCCCACACCTGCTGATAACGAGGTAATCTGCTTCATAGAGCACGTGACCCGGGGATTCCGTCCTCCGGGTCACCCTTTCTTCCGGGAGGTCTTAAGCCATTATGGCCTCCGGGTATTCGACATAGGGCCTAACTCTATGTTGAATATTACCCACTTCATCGTTCTATCCGAGTCGTACTTGTGCATGCCGCCTAGTCTGACTCTCTTCATCGAACTATTCCAATGTAAGCCGTGCCGTGAAAGTGGTGACGGTACACTCCTTACTTGTGGCGGGGTATCCATTCAACGCCGCAAGAATTCACCAATGCCAACCCTCAATTTGAACTCCCACGTCAAACATTGGCAGCTGTCTTTCTTTTACTGCCACGATACCTCCCCAGACGGCGAAAAGAAACTGCCGAGTTACTCGGAAAACCTTCTCGAACCTTCTGAGTCCTTCAATGCCTTTGCACCAGACTCAGACAGGGAGGCGATCCTTCCTTCATTAGCCAAGATAGCCATCCTCTCAGCTCAAGGCCTCCTTGGGCTAAATTTAGTAAAAACATGGGTGGACTTTCGGATCCAACCCAACTCCATCCGCACCAAACTGATGTGCGAGTATTCGGGGCATACCACGGATGCACTCCGATACTCCACCAAGAGCTTCGCGACCGGCGATACTAACAAGACCATCAAAGGCTTCCTGACAGAGAATCTGGAGGTGATAAAGGGTATCACCGGGTTACCCCCGTTTACTCGGGAAAACCCGGCTCCAGCGGTAATACCCGGTATTCATAGCTTATTTCCACATTTTGGCTTGATATAGCTTCTAACCCTTAATCTCATTCTTTTTTCTTAGGCTGATGACCCTTTCTGGAGGGTTGAACCTTCTCCCCCTTCCAGAGACCCGGAAGAAGAGGACGAGCCAGCTGATGATAGTGAAGGTATTTGCACAGCATTTGTATATCTTTACTTGCATCACTTCCTCCCGTTCACCTTTTTTCCAACGAACACACACCCAATTCACAGGACTGGAGGACGAAGGTGAGGCCAATGAGGATGACCCGGAGGCAACCGAGTCTGACCAAGAGGCAACAGTGGGTGCCAAGAGGAAGACCAGGGGGCAGTGTCCAAGGTTCCTTTTTCCTCATTATCCTCTGAACCTTACTCCTTTGACGCCATGCGACAACTTAACCATCAATTATCAAATTCGTCGTGCTTGAAGGATTCCTTCCCAGCCAAACGCAGAGTAACTCGGAGCTCCCCGGGTGAAGATCCCCTTAACCCGGGCATCTCTACTCCCTCGGTCCCTCGTAGCGGCGCTCCTCCGCCTCGTCCTTCCGACTCTCCTCAACGCCACCCTTCTCCTAACCACCCACGTGCCGGGCAATTCCGGGTCCCGTTAGTGGTCCCCGTGGCGACCTCATCTGCTTCCAGCGGCGAGCTCCCGCCTGATTACACCGTGAATGCCGGGTAAGTTTGTGCTACATGATTTCCTTTTACGCCTAACAAATTTCCACTCAAGCCATCGTCATCACTAATAACTGCCTTTTCTCATCTTTCTTTTAGCGCTCAAGCCGTCGTCAGTGACCCGGAAAACATAGAAGCAGATAACCATCAGGCGGAGAAGCCGACTGACAATGCAGACGCCGCGACTGGCGGTGACACGGCGAATAACCAGGGACAAGGCCCTCTGAACAATCCACTTCCCCGTGCTGTCGGATCTCCTTCCTCATCGGAACCAGTAGACGAGGAGATCGAAGTTCTAGATACAAGGATGAGTTCCCCCAACCCGGCCACCCAAACTGTCCGGGTCTCAACTCCAAGGGCGGGGAGAGCCCCCCCACCAAGCGACCAAGCTGCCGGCTCTTCCGGTACTCGATCCGAGGAACTGACATTCGCCCAGATGCTGGAAACCCTTCGCACTTTAAGGGCTAATGAATAAAACATCTTGGGAGCTTTGATAGCCAAACACGAGGTAACTCCGACTAATGTTGCTTATGCCTTTGTCCAGTCCCCAAGTTCCGAGTGAATTGATTCATAATTTACTTGGGACTTTATTATACAAGCGACTGATCACTTGCTCCTCTGCCCGACTGATCCTTGTTTGCATGCATGCAGGCCTTTGTGACTCAATCTGAGGAGAAACTGGCGGACGCCACCAAGCTCGTTGAAAAGGAGGTAGCTTTACGTGAAGCAGCCGAAGCCGAGGCCAGGAGGAAAAGGTTGATAATGAGGAAATATAGGAAAAGGGCTCACCGAGCAGAAGATGACCTGACAAGCCTTTCCGTCCAAATATCGGACACATATCGTGCTTTACTTGGTACGTTTCCTCCTCCGGGTTTATCTTTTTGATAGATAGCAACAGTTTCCCGACTTACGTCTCCATTTCTTCAGGCCCGGACGAAACCATGCCGGAAGAGGATGACATGGCCAGGCTGAAAACCATGAAGAGCGTTATCCGACAGCTATGTGCCGGAACCAAATGGATCCTAGAGGAATTGCGGTGGCCGGGTAGAGGACATGTTGATCTGAAGAGGATGCTGGATGCCTTCTCCACTATTCCCGAGTGGATTTGGCACTGGAAGCGCTCGTCTTGCAAGGTTGGAGTGACCCGGGGGCTTGCACTTGCAAAGGCTTATCTCCCCAAGCTCGAGCTAGTGAAGCTTATGGGCGGCTTCCCAGAGTTCAAGCTTGACGGACCCAAGTTCTCGGTGAAGGATTTTCAGGCCGTCCAGAAGGAGGTCCGTTACCCGGCCAGCGTGATTGCTGATGAACTGGATGTTAATATACTTGTTCCAGCGTATGATGCTGCCGGTGAAGCAATTAAGTCAGATCTTCCTGAGCCGTATGATATGCTGGCTCGGTGGAAGGAGGAAGCTGCTGCGATAAGGGCGGAGGCTGCCAAGAAGCAAGCTGAAGCCGGCTCTGCCCCTGCTACCTCAACACCAGTCGTTCCACCTCCTGCAGGGACTGGTACCGCTGATCCGGGTGCTGCTGCTACCACCAATGATGGCAAGGGCAAGGCCAAGATGAACGCCGAGTGATATATGATTTCTCATGCCTCTTCTTATGCACCGGTCGTCAACATACTTTTCAAAACAGTTATATTTTGGGTGGTGCGCCTGTGCACCTTTGATATCTTTTCACCAGGATGTTGTAATGCACGCTAAGGTCTTGATATACTCGATGCCTGTTCCGGCCTTTTTAAGTTTATCCATTATTGAGCTCATCTGTTCTCGATATCTGGCTTTCTTTATTGTTCCTTTTGTGAAAACTCAATTTCCGAGTCTCATGGGTATTGACAAGCGGATTTTGCTTCTAAGTCCCCAAGTCCCCAAGACTCGGATATTTGGGTTTTTGGAATTATACAAGTAAGCCATTTTTTCTCTTTTCAAGGTTTCAAGCCACCCGGACCCGGATCGCCGAGTCTAGGACACTTGATCTTGAAAGGGGAACGAACTGCCTACTGCTAATTTCACAAAGATCCCTGAGTTGTTTCACATAGGTTTTGAAGTTACGCTTAATAGTCGTTGAGTTTCCAGCTGTTCAGCCTTGTACTCGGCATAACTTGTGGTTTAGATGACCCTTTTGACTATCTTGTACTGTAAGCCGGCTTTCGCGTGGATACCATGTTGTTACATCCATACGAAAACGTAGCCAGCCAAGCCCCGTCGGGTTTCATGACTGACTGCAATCGTAAGCGAACAAATCATGCAACTTTAATGCGAGTCACATCGAGCTTAAGTAAGAATAGCCAAGGAATTTGGACTTCTTTGTCCGGTTATAAGATTGTAGCCGTACTCGTTTGCAAGTAATCGGCCCTTATAACTCATAGGCATCATGGCCGGGTCTTTGAGTTTGTAACTGTGTTATTCAAGCGACCAGCCCCCAAGACCTAGATATACGCATCATACTGAGAGTACATAACCTGATAATAACCATCTCTTTTCTTGATAACCATCTCTTTACTTGATATGAAAAATCTAGGTCAGCAAGCCGCCTCATTAAAAACCCGTCCAGTCCCCAAAGGTACCCTGGATAGGAAAAGAGTACGTCTGAAAACCTGCTGCCTATTACATCGTGCAATTCCGCTTGCCAATATAGTCTTTACTAAGTATAATATGGACGTAGCTGAGCCACGTTCCATGGTCTATCTCTTTCTTGCATAGATGAAGTGGTGTGTGCGGTGTCGTTGACTGTAGCCGACTCTTCCCTTGCATCTATCAAGTAATATGATCCATTATGCAGATTCCGGCTTATGATAAATGGTCCTTCCCATGGTGGTGATAATTTGTGTTTTCCTTCGTTTGACTGTACCAGGCGCAGAACCAAGTCTCCTTCCTGGAATACCCGGGTTTTCACGCGCCGGCTATGATACCTCCGTAGATCTTGCTGATATATGGCTGATCTTTCCAGGGCTTGTTCTCTTTGCTCTTCTAACATATCTACGGCGTCCTGCCGGGTTTTTTCGTTCTCCACTTCGACGTAAGCTGATACTCGCGGTGAATCGTGAATAATGTCACTCGGTAACACTGCCTCCGCACCATAGACCATGAAGAAGGGTGTCATCTGAGTGGATCTGTTAGGTGTAGTGTTGATACCCCAAACCACAGAAGGAAGTTCTTCGACCCATGCACCAGCAGCCCTAACACAGGGAACTCGCAATCGTGGTTTTAATCCGCGAAGCAATTCTTGGTTTGCCCTCTCCACTTGTCCATTGGCCTGCGGATGAGCCACCGATGCAACATCGAGCCGGATTCCATTGTTGCCACAGAACTTCTCCATCTCACCAAGGGACATGTTGGTTCCATTATCGGTAATTATGCTGTGGGGATACCCGAACCGGTAGATAATCCTTTTCAGGAACTTGACTGATGTAGCTGCTTCGCAATTAGTAACTGGCATAACCTCAACCCACTTGGTAAACTTATCAATAGCCACCAAAAGATGTGTCTTCTTGCATGGTGACATATGAAAGGGGCCAACCATGTCCATACCCCAGACAGCGAACGGCCAAGTTAACGGGATGGTCCGTAACTCCATAGCCGGCACATGGGTTTGGCGAGCGTACCTTTGACATCCGTCACATCTTGCTACCAATCGTTCCGCATCTGCTAGAGCCGTGAGCCAGAAAAATCCGTGTCGATAAGCTTTAGCCACAAGAGACCTTGTGGATGCATGATGTCCACAGTCGCCTTCGTGGATTTCCTTGAGAATCTGTCGGCCTTCTTCTGGCGCTACGCAGCGCAAAAAGACTCCTGCTGCGCTTCTCTTGTATAATTCTCCATTGATGATAGAATATCCCTTTGCTCGCCTCAAAATTTGCCTTGCTAACACCTCCTGCTGTGGTAACTCGCCCCGCGACAGGTAGGCCAAAAACGGTTCTGTCCATTCGGGAATAGTACGTACTGTAGCCACAAGTCCTGAATCCGGGTCTTGGTTTGCCAATTCCTCCTCTGACTCGGTTTTAACCGATGGTCGCCATAATTCATCCAGGAAAACGTTAGGTGGAACCGGCTCTCTGCGCGAGCCGAGTCTAGCGAGCGCGTCGGCTGCCTCGTTCTTTCTTCTGTCTATATGCTCCACCTCATACCCGGAAAAACATCCTGCAACCCTATCAACTTCCCTGCGGTATGCTGCCATAGTTGCGTCCTTTCTATCCCAAGTTCCTGACACCTGCTGTACCACAAGATCCGAATCTCCGAAACACCGTATCCTTTTGATGTTCATCTCCTTAGCTACCCTTAGGCCGTGCAATAGGGCCTCATACTCGGCCACGTTATTGGAACAGTCAAAGTGGATTTGTAGTACGTAACTTAGTTTATCTCCTTTGGGTGACGTCAGCACCACCCCAGCTCCTGATCCCTCGTATTGCTTAGATCCATCGAAGTGCATGATCCATGACTCGGAATTTGGAACCGTTGTAGTCATGCCTGTATGTGTCCAGTCGTTAACGAAATCAATTAAAGCTTGAGATTTGATTGCTGACCTGGGTTCGTAGTTGATGTGATAATCCCCCATCTCTATCGCCCATTTGGCTATTCTCCCGTCGCGTCCGAGTTTCTGATGATATCCGACATTGGTATTGAACTAACCACTGTTATGGGGTGTTCTTGGAAGTACGGCTTCAATTTCCGGCTAGCCATAAAGACCCCAAACACCAGCTTTTGCCAATGTGGATAGCGCTGCTTTGCTTCTGATAATACCTCGCTGACATAATAAACCGGCCTCTGGACCGGGTAACCTTTCCCGTCCTCTTTACGCTCCACAACAACTACTGCGCTGACGGCTCGGGGGCCACCTGCCACGTACAGCAACATAGGCTCTTTAGGACCCGGCGCCGCTAGTACTGGTGGTTCGGATAACTGCTTCTTTAGTGCCTCGAATGCCTCATCCGCCTCTTGATCCCACACGAATTTGTCTGATTTCCGCAAGAGCCGGTACAAGGGTATTGCCTTTTCTCCGTGTCTGGATATGAATCGGCTCAAGGCTGCTACGCAGCCCGTGAGCTTTTGAACATGCTTCAAATTTTCTGGTTTTTTCAGACCCTGGATGGCCTTGATTTTATCCGGGTTTGCCTCGATCCCTCTTTCGGAAACTATAAAGCCGAGTAATTTCCCGGCTGGAACTCCGAACACACACTTTGTCGGGTTAAGCTTCATCTGGTACCTCCTCAAGTTTTTGAACGTCTCCTTTAGATCATCGATAAACGTCTCCGCCTTCCTGGTCTTGATGACCACATCATCCACATAGGCGTGGACGTTGCGTCCGATTTGGTCTTCGAAGCACTTTTGAATACATCGTTGGTAAGTTGCGCTGGCGTTCTTCAATCCAAACGTCATGGTTTTATAACAGAAGGCCCCAAAAGGGGTTATGAATGACGTTTTCTCCCAATCCTCCCTCTTGAGCTTAATCTGGTGATACCCGGAATATGCGTCCAGGAAGCATAATAAATCGCTTCCAGCTACTGCATCTATAATCTGATCTATCCTGGGTAGTGCGAACGGATCCTTTGGGCAATGTTTGTTGAGACTCGTAAAATCAATGCACATCCTCCACTCATTGGTATTTTTCATCACTAGAACCGGGTTTGCCAGCCAATCCGGGTGAAATACTTCCATGATAAAGCCGGCTGCCAATAGCCGAGCGATCTCTTCGCCTATAGCCTTCCTTCTTTCCTCATTCATTTTCCTCAAGCCCTGCTTCACGGGCCTGGACTTGGGATCTACATGCAAACTGTGCTCGGCCAGCTCTGTAGGGATACCCGGCATATCGCTAGGTGTCCAGGCGAACACATCTGCATTTGAACGAATAAACTCCACGAGTGCTTCCTCCTGCTCTTTTCCCAAGTTAGACCCTATGGTAAACTGCTTAGTGGAATCGCCTTCAACAAAATCTATCTTCTTGGTGTCTTGTGCTGCCTTGAATTTTGCTCTCTCGTCCTCGGTATTCGGCTTGTTCAAGGCTGTTCTATCATCCGGGTTCACTTGAGACCGGTAATATTCGAGTTCTTCCTTTCTGCATGCTTGCTCAGCCATAACCGAATCTCCTTCGTCGCACTCGGCCGCTATATCCCGGTTCCCATGTATGGTGATGGTCCGTTTAGGACCCGGAATCTTTAGCTGCAAGTACACGTAGCACGGCCTAGCCATGAATTTGGCGTAAGCCGGTCTTCCAAACAGCGCGTGATAAGGACTGCGCAGTTTGACCACCTCGAACGTGAGCCACTCAACTCGATAATTATCCGTCGATTCTCCAAAAGCAACCTCCAAGGTGATCTTTCCCTCGGGGCTCGCCGAGTGACCCGGTACGATCCCATGAAAGATTGTCGAACTTTTCTGCAACTGGGACTCTTTGAGACTCATCCGTAAGAAGGTCTCCCAATAAAGGATGTTGATGCTACTTTCACCGTCCATCAGGACCCTCTTCAGTTCGTAACCATTAACCTGTGGGGCAACCACCAACGCCAAGACTCCTGGACGCTCTACTTTTTCCGGATGATCTCTTCTACTCCACGTTATCTCTTGTTCTGCCCATCTAAGATATCCCGGCGCGGCCGATGAAATCGAGTTCGCCGCTTGCTTTGACGTCTCCTTGTTCCTGCTAGAAGTTCCTGTAGTATGCACGTGATATTGTCCTTTTAAATTAGTCGTTCGTACCGTACCGACGAAGATGTTGATCCGGCCGATCGTCACGACGGATCCGGATTCGAGGTGATCCGACTCTGGCCCCCAGCCGGAATCGTCCACCATGTTTTTTCCTCTGCGGTCGATGTAGATTTCGCCGACGACGAGATTCTCCATATTCTTCCGAGCTTCTCCCGTGATGTAAACACCTTTGGACGCAGGCCCCACGGTGGGCGCCAACTGTCGTGGGATTATCACGGCAGACGTTACCGGGGGTAACTGACCTTGGGGCAAGACGACACAGGCGTTTGGGAGAGGGTTTAGCTCAGAGGAAAACATGATGGAACTCGATCTGGTAGCCGGCAATCAAGTCGCCGAGTCTCCGATCTCAATATATTAACTCAACTCTCGTGTTACACTGGATGCTCGATATCACGCGATATTGCTAGAACTCTTGGATCTCTTGTCTAAAACTAGACCTGGGGGTCGGTTTATAAAGCACCCGTACCCCCTGGCTTATTCCCCAAGGTGCACCCTGAATCCTACCCGGACACGGCGCACAAACCCTAGGTTTCCTTTACAATAACCCACAACCCGGGTTGCTGGGCCTACAAACTTGGGCCTCCACAAGCTTCCTTATCCTTAGCCGGATCCTGCGCACCGTCCTTTGGGCCGGGTTACTCCTTGGAGTTTGGCCTACCGGGTTATCATCCCCCCGTCAACACCTAAAAAATTATCTTTAGCAAATTAAAAAGCAATTCTTATATAAACAAAATACAAGTATGCTATGATGCTCATGAATGCATGAAGGTTTAAAAAATTTCAAAATTTTCAAAATCCTGGGATGTTACAGACTACCCCCCTTAAAAGGAATCTCGTCCTGAGATTCGAGAAGGCTAGCAATCAGGTTGGAAAAGTTTATGAGGTGGTCTATCCCCCTTAAAAGAATATACTTGAGATTGTACTTCCACCAGGAAATTGGGGTGATGAAATAAAATGAGTTAGGGGTTACCATTCACCAACTCCATGTTGATATGATTCACATGCCCTTTCTTGAATGGGTTGGGCTTGGCAGCTTCCGCAGTCTTCTGCTCTGGGCAATCAGTTGCATAATGTCCCTTGTTTCTGCACTTGAAACACATCACTTTACTAAGATCCCTCTTCTTCTGATGATTGTGGTTGTGGTGTCCATTGCCATTTGAGTGACCATTGCTGCTACCATTGTTTTCCTTGAGTCCTTCAACATGATCATGACCATTATGAGTGTGTCCATTCCCACCATTGTGATGGTTCTCATGTTTATGGAAATTGTGTCCTCCATTGGATGTGTGCCTCTTATATAAGGGTCCAGAGTGGTATTTTCCACCATTACTGTACTTCCTCTTCCTGTTTTCCTCCTTCGTCATGTTGTTGTCCAAAGTAATGGCTTGATCCAACAGAGCTTGATAATTTGGGGCATATGCCACAGACAAAGGTATCTTCCATTCTCCTTTGATTCCATTGAGAAAAATTTTCCTTCCTCTTGGCATCACTGTCAATGTCCTCTGGTGCATATCTTGATAAAGAATGAAAATTATCCATATACTCCTTTAGGGTTCTACCTCCCTGCTTCAGACTACGAAATTCCTCCCTCCTGATGTTCATTATCCCAGATGAGATATGTGCATTGCGGAATCCCTCCTTGAAATCATCCCAAGTCATGCCTTCCAATGGATGAGTTTGTTGTTGTTGTTGTTGTTGTTGCTGTTGTTGTTGCTGTTGGTGCTGTTGTTGCTGTTGCTGTTGTTGCTGTTGTTGTTGTTGTTGTTGTTGTTGTTGTTGTTGTTGTTGCTGTTGTTGCTGTTGCTGTTGTTGTTGTTGTTGGTGGTGGTGTTGTTGTTGTTGTTGGTGGTGTTGCTGCTGCTGCTGCTGCTGCTGTTGTTATTGTTGTTGTTGTTGGGACGTGACGAAGTGAAAACAGGGCATGCTGGCCCACCTTGTCATCTTTTGACCAGAAACGAGACGTCGTTTCCGGTTTTCCCGTGAGCCACGCGCAGTAAATGCGCACGATCTGCTGTTAAGATCATGGCACGAAACAGGTTTTCACCGCCGCCTCGTTTCCGCTTCACGCGTGGCAGCCGCGATGGGTGCCACGTTGCTTGATGAACGGCTCAGATCGATTCGTCTTGTATATATATATCCGCCCTTAGCATAAAGTAAAAACTTCCCGGTCATTTGCTTCTCCGTCTTCTTCTTCCTTGTGCACATCTTCTCCTCTGCAAATACTCACAGGCTCTCATGGCGGGAGGAAAGAAGCGCAGCGCCGGTGCCTCATCTTCGAAGGCGCCCAAGGAAGTTCACGCGCCACCCGCCCCAAGGACGTGCGATTGGCACTCTGCCAGGACCACCAACAAGAGCATCAAAGAGATGCAGAGAGAGGGGCTGCTGCCCCCCCGATGGGAAAAAACGAGTTCGCCTCGGCAAGAAGGAGGAGGTACCAAATCCCCACGCGAATGAGCGCGTGATCTTTGCAGATCACGTCTCGCCCGGGCTCTCGCTCCCCCTCCATCCTTTTTTCCTCGGTTTGATGTATGTCTATGGCATACAGCTCCATGATATGCCTCCAAATGCGGTGCAACACATTTCGTGCTTCATCGTACTTTGCGAGTGCTTCCTGGGCATTCGCCCGCACTAGGGACTTTGGAAGGCCTTGTTCAAAGTGCGGGTCTTCCACGAGAATTCGCGGGTGGAGAATGAGCTTGGAGAGACGCTGCGCACCGGCGACTTCGGAACCCAGGCGAAGACGGACATCTCCTATTTCGAGATGCACTTCATCGACTCCGCACAAGGATGGCGGAGGAAGTGGTTTTGTGTCGTTGATAACAGCACGGGTGGAGCCCATGAGTTCCACCCGTTCGCTGTCTTGAAGCGACGGAAGTCCTGGACGCACAAGCTCCCAGTCGAAGAGAACCGCGTCATCGCCCCTCTACTCGCCAAGGTGGCAGCTCTTCGCGACCAGACCGCAGGGGTTGCGTTGAATGGTTTACATCTGGTGAGTGTCTTCCTCAGGTGCAGGATCCAGCCTCTCCAAGAGAGTCCCTCAACCATGTGGGAGTACCAAGGCGTCGAAGACCCAAGCCGTGTTAGACAAGATATTCTTTCGAATGCTGAATCCGAGAAGAAAATTGCGGCTATCACCAAGCTGAAGGTGGGCGAATCCTTTGACATCTGCCCTATTTCAGCATTCGAAGCTTCGAGGCCTCCTCCATCCGATGTAAGTTTTCTTCTCTTCTTTGCTTTAACATTTCTGTCATTCGTGAGTTTGTTGACTGAGTTTTCTCTTTTCTCTTTGTTTTCTTAGAGCCTGGAAGTAGCTACATGCTATCCGCCAGTTTATGTTGATGATGCTTCGGACTTGCTGGCGAGCAACCTCGAGGATCCCCTTGACACCAGTGTCGTCGAGGCCGACTCGAGTTCCGAGCACGGTTCTTCGGATGACGTGGAAGATTCGGGTAGTGACCTCCATCATCGCAAGCGCCGCCGGAAAGTTGATGATGAAGCCACTTCCAAAGATAGTTCTTTGGGTTGAGGACCTGGAAAGGAGACAGAGCCTCTCGTGGTGACGCCCTTGAACGTGCTTCCTCCTCCATCCCCCAAGTCGAAGATTGGCACTGCCTGGAATGCGGATATGCTGGACAACGACGACGACGACGAGTGAGTTCTTCCTCTCCTATTGTCCTTTATTCGAATGTTTTTCTCTTGTTTCCCTTATGCTTTTGTTCGATTCATCCTCTCATGACAGGCTTCAATCCATCAGCCCTGGTCAGTTTGCTTCCTCTATTCCCTTTGTGAAGAGAAAAGAAGCGGCTGCGGGCGAAACTCCAGTCGCCAAGGTCATCCAGAAACCTTCGAGCCCAGCACCGGCAGCCGCGGCTCCAGACTATGGACTGTCTGCCTTCGTGGGTGGGGCTCTGTTGAATAAAGAAGTCTCGGGGAGCTCGGCGGATCCTGTGTGCACCGCCCAGGGCCAGATAAATCTTGTCTCTTCTTTCACATCCTATATTTTGTCCGTTTGCACTTTTTTATCGGGTGCACGTCTGTGCTCCCGATGGGAGTAGCCCCCGAGGCTGTGGTTAATTTCTTGCGATTAGCCACAGACTCAAGTTTAAGCTTTTTTCTTCCTTTGATGTTATTTTTCTTCCTTTGATGTTATCGGGTGCACGGCAGTGCTCCCGGTGGGAGTAGCCCCCGAGGCTATACTCGACTGTGTACAGTCGTGAATAGGCTCAAGAACTTTTTCCTTTAACTTGAAATTTGTTATGTGCTTTTGCAGTCTCTTCTTGACTCCCTAGACGCCATTGGCCGACGTGTACATTCGGCTGAGGCAGATTGCGCTGCCCTTCGGCTGGATCGTGATCGACTTGTCGAGGATGGCCAAGCTCTCCAAGGTAGGTTAATCCACTCTATTTTTCTTCCGCTATTTCTTTTGATCATATCTGTTTTCTTTAGGCTGAATTTTACTGCTCTACAGCTCAAGTCGATCTCCTGAAGGCCGAGAAAACCAAAGCCGCCTCTCGGGTGAAAACCCTTGAAGCCGAGTTGGAGTCCACCCGAAAGGAGCTGGAGTCCACTCGCAAGAATTCGGTTGACTTCGAGGGGAAGCTCGCCGAGGCCCAGGATGCGCTGAAGCAGCTGGAGGATGTTGGTGCTAAGCACGACAACGATCTTGTTGGCATCATCCGCCCTCTGGCTCAGCAATTCGCGGGTAAGTTGTACTTGATTTCTGCGACTTGATTTTGATTGGCTACCTCGGGAGTTTACGGTGTCCTTTTGTAGATATTCTTGGTGTTGCACTGGAGCTACCTGGGAGTCGGCGATTGGATGCTTTGACGGACTCCTGCTCCCAGCTCCAGAAACACGCGAGTGGGATCTGCTCCCTCGTTGGCAAAGCCATTCGAGTGCTGACGCAATTCCACGAGCGTCTTCTGGTGGATGTTGTGGTTCCGCCCATGCTAGACGGTCTTCTGAAAGTTTTCCTGGAGGGTGATCTTCTTCAGGCTTACTCGGTTGCCCAGTCTGAATGTGGAGCAAAGACTGCCATCCAGTTTGCGTTGGCGCACGGAGTCGAGGGCCTGGAGAAAGCGTATTCGAGCCTTCCTTACGATGTCGCCACGGGCAGAAAGGTAGCGCTTTGTCCTTTTGGCGATCCGGCTGAAGTCCTCGCCAAGAAGCTATCCGAATTGCTTGCCCGTGCTAGTCGCAAGGGACATCCTGCTGCCAGTGCTAGTACCTCCGTAGTTCCATAACATAGTTTATTTTTACTTTTCCCTTTCAATGTAATGAACCTTGGGATGCATTCCCGTATTTTGCTTTTAATCAAAGTGTTCTTTTTATGTCTAAAAATGCATGATTATTGCGACTGAAGCGTTACGAGCTCCCGATGGGAGTAGCCCCCGAGCACCTGTTAAGTAGGTGGTATATTTCTCGAGTGGGGTCTTGGATTGTATCTGCACTTGTTTCATTTCCTTCCAGGTTGTGGGTCCTAACGCAGAGTCCTCGAGTGGATCTGCTGCACGAGTAGATCCCCTTGTTTCTGATGTTGGTACATTTGCCGGGCTTCGTGATCGTGTCGCGGATGGTGAGCGCAAGCTAAAAGCTTTGCGTGGAGTGGCCGATGTAGCTAAATCAAAGCAAAAGTTTGCGGCTAAGCGTGAACAGTTCGTGATAGAGGAGCTGGCAGCTGTTACCAAAGACATGCTTTGTAAGCATGCTAGCCCCCTAGCACTTTGTTCTTTAGCTTCGCTTCACCTTTTAACCTTTCGCGCTGTCTTTTCGCAGTTGTTGAGCCCGACGGTCCCTGTGAAACTCATTGGGTAGACAACCACATTGTTCATGAAGCGAGTAGCTCGAAGCCGCATGCGAACAACTTCTGGTCTGACCGCAGCCGCAACTTTATTCTTGCTACTTTGAAGTACCGGGCTGGCCAGGCTAGGCTGCTTGTGGATTCTTGTCGCGAAGCCTTGTCTTCTGTGCACCGGACATTTTATCCGCTGGGTACCGTCCCGGATAGGTTGAGCGACCTGCTAAGAGTTTTAGGCCGAGTTGGTGAAGTTCGCGAGTGCGTTCGTCAGCAGCTTATCTGCGGTGCTCAAGTAGTGCTTGCTTTTGTTCGGGTGTGGCATCCTGTGGTCAATTTCCCTTCTGTGGCTAGGCTTCCTAATGCTCCAGTCGATTTTACTCCTCATTACGCTATCGTTCAACCCGCGGCGGAGGAGATCATTCGACTGACTTCCTAAGAGGTTGACCAGATTCTGGCCGAAAGAACTGCTCATCGTTAGGCGTGATCTTAGGATGTAGATATCCTGTTACCTTGTATAGTCTACTTGAAATTTTGTAAGGTGTTTTATAAGGCGTGAGCCTTGTTTGTATCTTGTATTTGTTAATTTTCCTCTAATGCTTAGTTAGGCGTAGCCCCCGTGCGTTTGGGGTGTATACCTGTTGTTTAGCATGTAAAAATAAAGAAACACGAATAGCTATGGTTGAGAAACCATGTGTTTTACTTATATGGCTGAGAAGCCATGTATTTTCCTCGAGCTACAAAATGGCTAGTATAGCCTTATTTGTGCGAATAGAATAATCCTAAGGATAGAACTTGCGGAGATGCGCAACATTCCATGGATTGGAGTAGATGCCACCGGTCTCGGGGTTCTTCAATCGATACGCGCCACCTGGGATAACTTCGTGTATGATGAAGGGTCCTTCCCATGGTGGCTCGAGCTTGTGCCCTTCCTTTTGCTTGAGCCGCAACACCAGTTCGCCTACCACGAAAGATCTGTGGCGTATGCGACGACTGTGGTAATTGTGCAGTGATTGCTGGTATACCGCTGATCTTGCGAGTGCAATGTCGCGAATTTCATCGAGTGCGTCCACGTCTTCTGCGAGTGCCCTGTTCGAGGTTTCTTCGCTGTATGCGACGACTCGGGGTGCGCTGAATTTGACATCTTCAGGTAGGACGGCCTCGGCTCCTTAGACCATGAAAAATGGCGTGTAGTTTGTTGACCGATTTGGTGTTGTGCGAAGGCTCCACAGTACTGATGGTAATTCCTCTGCCAATGCCCTGCTGCTGGGTTTAGGCGATCGAGTAGCCGCTTCTTGAGGCCGGCTGAGACTAACCCGTTGGATCGCTCGACTTGACCATTAGTTTGCGGGTGAGCCACTGAGGCGAAACTGAGGGTGATTCCCTTCTGTTTGCAGAATTCCTATGTTTCCTTTGTTGTGAAGTTGCTGTCTTGTCGGTGATGATGTTGTGTGGTATGCCAAACCTGCACATAATGGAGTTGAGGAATTTTACGGCGCATTGGGCGCTGGCGGAGGTGACTGGCATAGCCTCGATCCACTTCGTAAATTTGTCGACTGCAACGAGCAAGTGCGTGTATCCTCCGAGTGTCGACTTTTGCAGTGGCCCCACCATGTCTAGCCCCCATTGTGCAAAGGGCCAGGCGATTGGGATCATGTGAAGTTCAGTGGCAGGGGGTGTGGCTTGGGCGTGAATCTTTGGCAAGCGTTGCACTTGTCGACTAGATCATGTACGTCTCTGGCCGCTGTGAGCATGTAGAATCCTGCTCGGAAAGCTTTACCCACGATCGCCTTCCAACTGGCGTGGTGCCCGGAATCTCCTTGGTGTATATCCCGCAGCAATTCCGTGCCATCCTCGGGTGCTATGCATCTCTGCAATATTCCTGATATGCTCTGTTTGTATAGCTCTCCATTGAGCACTCGAAAAGGTTTGCTGCGTCATACTATCTGTCGAGCTTCGCGAACATCTGCTGGGAGCTGCTTGTTGGACAAGTAGTCAAGGTATTTCTGCGTCCAGACTGGTTCGACCAAAAAAACTTGTCTCGAAATGTTGTGGTTGAGCTCAATCATAGCATTTTGTAGGCTGACCTCTATCTCCAATGCTGCGGGTGCTTCTGCTGATTTTTTGACCATGAGTGAGCGCTTGATCATCCTCTCGGAGTATATTCCAGACGGTATGGGTGTGTTGGTAGAACCCATGTTTGCCAATTTATCTGCTTCTTCGTTGCTGGCTCGCGCGATGTGCTTTAGTTCGCACCCTTTGAAACTTCCTTCGAGTAGGTTGTACATATCTCGATAGACGACCATGTTTTCTGCAATGGCGTCGCATTCTTTCATCGTCTGTTGTACGATGAGGTTTGAATCTCCATAGATCATCAGCCGGGTGGCTCCACAGGCGATCTTCATCTTCATGCCGTGAAGGAGGGCCTCGTATTCTTCGTCATTGTTTGATGCCGGGTCGTCGGGTGGAAAATCCAATCGCAGGACGTACTGCAACTTGTCACCCTTGGGGGATATCAGTACCACCCCGGCTCCAGCTCCTTCGTTTCTCTTCGACCCGTCGAAGTACATTATCCAGTTGCTCGTGTATTCTGGAGGGCCTGGCATTTGTATTTCTGACCACTCGCTCAGGAATTCCACGAGTACTTGTGATTTTACAGATTTGCGCCCTGCATATATAATGTCCCAGGCGCCGAGCTCGATACTCCACTTTGCAATTCTTCCGGATGCCATGGGGTTATTCATGATAGTACCGAGTGATGCGTCGTTTAGCACCGTGACGGTGTGCTCTTGGAAGTAGTGCTTGAGTTTTCGAGCTGTGAGTACCACGGAATACGCGAGCTTCTGATAATGAGGGTATCGCTGTTTGCAGGGCGAAAGCACCTCGCAGATATAATATACTGGCCTTTGGACACCATACGCCTTGCCATCTTCCGGCCGCTCGACCACGATTGATGTGCTGATGACTTGATTTGTTGTGGCTAGGTACAGATACAGTGGCTCCCGTTCTTGTGGCGTTGCCAGGACACGCCTACTCTGCAGTGATTGCTTGAGGTATGCGAATGCTTTTTGCACTTCAAGTGTCCACTCGAACTTATCTGTTTTCTTCAGTAGCTTGTAGAAAGGCAATGCTTGTTCGCCCAGCCTTGCAATAAATCTACTTAGAGCGGCTAATCGTCCTGCGAGCTGCTGCACACCACGAAGATTAGTTGGTTCCATCATTGTCAGGATCGCTTGGATTTTCTCCGGGTTAGCTTCAATTCCTCGAGCAGACACCATGTACCCGAGAAGCTGTCCTGTAGGGACACCGAAGACACATTTAGTCGGATTGAGCTTTATTCGGTACGCGTTCAGCGCATCAAATGTTTCTCTGATGTCATCGAGGAGCGTGTCCTCTACTCGAGTCTTGATGACGATGTCGTCAACGTACACTTGTACGTTCTTGCCAATGAGCTTGGCGAGGCATTTTTGCATGCAGCGCTGATATGCTGCACCTGCGTTCTTTAGCCCGAAGGGCATTGTCCTGTACCAGTAGACACCATGGGGTGTGATAAATGCTGTCTTCTCCTCGTCCTCCGTTTTCATCCTGATCTGATTATAGCCCGAGTAGGCGTCCAAGAAGGAGAGGCGCTGGCAGCCTGCGGTGAAGTCCACGATCTGGTCGATCCGTGGTGGGGGAAAGTTATCCTTGGGGCAGTGCTTGTTCAACGATGTGTAGTCGACGCACACGCGAAGGATGTCCGTATTTTTCTTTGGGACCAGCACCGGGTTTGCTAAGCAGGTGGAGATTTTTATCTCGCGGATGAACTTTGCTGCGAGTAACCTGTTCACTTCTTCTCCAAGTGCTTTTTGCTTTGGCTCTGAAAACTGTCGGGTTGTCTGCTTGGTAGGTTTGGCGTCTTTATAAACTTCGAGTGAGTGTTCGGCGAACTCCCTGGGTATCCCTGGCATATCTGAAGGCTGCCAGGCGAAAATTTCCCAGTACTCACGGCGGAGTTCGACGAGCGCGCCTTCCTATGCTGGCGAGAGGGTGGTGGACACCATCGCCGTTTTCGTAGATTCGGTCGGGTGCACCTGATGTTTTCGAGTGCCTCTGTTTGCGCTGAACTCGAGCTCTGGAGCGTTCTTCTTGGTGAGGGGCATCACGGAGTGATCCGTGATTTTTGCTATCTCCTCCAGCTCTTCCTGCATCCCGAAGGATTTGGCGATCTCGTTGAACTCGATGTCGCATTTATTGGATTTTTGGAAATCGCCGTCGATGGTGATGGTGCCATGTTTCCCAGGCAGCTTGAGCTTCAGGTATGCATAGTGTGGTACTGCCATGAATCTGGCGAACGTTGTTCGGCCAAGAATAGTGTGGTACTGTGAGGGTCAGTCGACTACTTCGAAGTCGAGGAATTCTCGTCTGTAATTGCTTCGGTTGCCGAGCACAACCTCCAAGTTTATTGTTCCGAGTGGGCGGACTGTCTTCCCTGGTACTATCCCGTGAAAGGATGTCTCTGATTGCGCGAGTCCGTCCAGGTTCCTGTTCATCCTGCGAAGTGTGTCCGTGTAAATGATGTTAATCCCACTACCTCCGTCCATGAATACTCGGTCGAGTTCTGCCTATTTGCGCCTGGATGACGAGTGCGCCATGCCCTGGTCGATAGACTCGGGGGGGGGGGGGGGTGGTCTTCCTTGGAGAAAATTATCGGCTGGTCGGCCATCTTCAGATACTCGGGTTGGGATGGTGGTGCCTGGACAGCCATGAATACCTGTCGAGTGTTTGTTTTCTGGGCCCTACGGAACGGGCAAACTTTCTGTATCATCCCTAGGAGTCCTGCTGGATTCGGGTATCCATTGGCTCCTTGGTTTGGGGCGGGTGGCGCGGCTAGCACTGTGTTTTGGTTTCCTGGTGGGGGCAGGGCTTGCGGCGGGTGGAATCCTTGGGGTGCTCATCCAGTGAGCTGCGGGTAGCCCTGATTGACTGCTGCTCTGTTTTTCTTCGAGAAGGCCTCGTGGATGTCAAGAAACTTTTGGCAATCCTTGAGAAGGTGTGTTGCTTTAGTTTTTCTAGTGCGCTTATCTGTGAATAGATGTAGCGTGCAGTAACCATCAAGGTCTTCCTCGGGAGTTTTGTCCTCTGGTTTTGGCTTCCACTCGCGATTTCCGCGATTTCCGCTGTCGCGGTTTCTTGTAAATTCTGCTGCCACCAGTTCTTCCCGATCGTTGCGATCGTAATGCTTTCTTCTTTTCTTTTGACCATGGCGGTCGTCATCTGGTGTTGATGATGATGCTTTTTCATTGCGCACCGCATCCTCGCCATTGTCCCATCTGTCAGCTATAGCCATAAGTTCTCCCATGGTTTTGGGTGCGACCCGTCCCAGATCTTCCCGAAAGGCGGTTCGCCGAGCTCCTTTGGCGAATGCTTCAACTGCAACCTCCTCTGATATGTTTCCTGCTGTATTCCTGAGTGTGGTCCATCACTTAATATATTCGCGAGTGGACTCGCCACTTTTCTGCATGCAAGATCGTAACTCCTCGATGGTCGCAGGTCTTTTGTATGTTGCCTGAAAATTCTTGCAGAAATCGAGGTTTAGATCGTCCGATGATACGTAGCATGCCTTCGGTCTTCCTTCGAGTCAGCTGCGTGCAGCGCCTACGAGATGTAGGTTAAGGTATTGCATAACCGTGTTTTTGTTTCCACGTTGGCATTTTACTGTCGTGAGGTAATCTGACAACCAAGCTTGTGGCTCTTGCGAACCGTCGTATTTTTGCACCTCCATAGAGAGCTTAAACCTCTTGGGTAGTGGTGCCTCGCGGATGTTGCGAGCAAAACATAAGGCTCCGCAGACCTCTTCCTCGGAAGAGGTAGATGGGGAACGCGCGCGATTCCTGGATGCTCGAGCTTTGTCGACCTTGTGCTGAGCGATGTCTGATCGCGCATTGTACCCGGGCTCGTCGCGATTGATGTCTCTCCACGGCTCCTTGCTGCGGTGTTGCGAGCGGATGCTGTGTCGCCGTGGACTGCGATCTCGATCTCTCCGCGGGCTGCGATCTCGACCTCTTCGCGGGCTGCGATCTCGACCTCTTCGCCGGCTGCGGCTATGGTCTCGATCTCTCGGGCTGTCGTCACTGCCACTCGGACTATCTCCTCGTCGTCGAGCTTCTTTTCCTCGCGCGCGATGAGGAGATTTTTCCTTGATAGGTGACGTACACTTACGTCCGCGGGGTGTTTCCTTATCCTTCTGCGCGGCTGCTCTCTTGCGATCGTAGGAGGCGAGTCGGGCGGCTGCCATGCCCAACCCTTTCTGTACTTGCCTTTACTGCTCTGCGCGGGGGTTGTTCTCTCCTGGTTGATTTGTCTGCATGTAGGTGGTTGCGGCTAGCACCACAGCGGCTGGAGTTGTCGGATACACGTTGCCATCCTCGTCGACACGCATAAGGGAGGCATCGAGTGACTTACTGATTCCAGTCAGGGACTCGCCATCCATGGATGCGGTTTTTGAGACGCGTCTTTTCCTTGCGGGATGGTTCCCGACAGAATGTGTTTTGGATAGCGCGGCTCGGCGCTGGCTTGACTCGTCTGCTAATCTTCTCCGCTCGGCTAGATCTATGCGAGCTTCCTTGATTAAAGTGGCCGCTCTCACTAGGTGATGGTGGTAGGCGGTAATATCCTCATGAGGGGCTCCGGCTTCGAGTGGTTTTCTTGTGCGGATGGCCTCCTTTCCCCGAGCCCAAGCGGCTCATGAAACACCGATGGTAGCGCGCTCCCTTGTTGTTCTCAGTTTCTTCGGGTGGATCTCCTGATTCTGCCATGCAGACCTGAGCCAGATATGGCTCGCGGGTCCTAGGTGTATTTTGGAAGGCTTTCCTGACCCGAGAAGGTTCCTCTATGGAGAGGGTATGGAAGTTGCGGGTGTTGAGGCGGATAGATTCGCCGCTTTTCTCCAAGTCGCGACCCGTGTAGTCAGGTCGTGAGTCGACAGCTTCTGGGCTTCTGGGCTTGAGATCGACAGCTTCTGGTCCTGATCCGTCGAGATTGAGTCGCTCGGGGAATTTTAGGATTCCTTCTTTGTCGGCGTAGAACTGGAAGCTCTCGAAGGTTAGGGTGATGCTTTTCTCCAACTCGCTGAATACCGGGCGCGATTCTGGCGAGTGAGGGGTGACGACGACCAACCCGATACGGATCGGATTGGTTGGAGTTGAAGTTCCTGGGTTCCAGCGTGAGTTGTTTGTCCATGAAGCCGAAGATGCCAGAGATCCAGCGCCCGCCGTTCCCACATACGGCGCCAATTGTCGAATATGCATCTCAACAAGTCCCTCGGATGAACCGATAGGGTTTCAAGTAAGAGAGCGAGTAGGCGCTGGTGACAATCGTCGGCTAACAGAGGGCAATATTTACCCAGGTTCGAGGCCCTCGTAAAGGTAAAACCCTTACTCCTGCTTCTGTCGATCTGTATTAACAAGTAGATCGGTTACAATGTGAGATGCTCAAGTCGAGAGTATGATCTCGATCTCAAGGCTTTGATGATGCGGTATTCCTTAGGTCCTTCCCCCCGGTGGTTCTCCTGGCTTTATATAGATAGCCAGGTCTCAAACCGTGCCCGGGAGGGATACAAACCCTAATCCTAAGTCGGTTACAGGTTTCCTTCCTTAACCTGCAAGGCTTTGCGGGTGGGCTTTGATTGGTCCTTCTAGAACAGTTCATGGCGCTTCCTTTGGAGCTTGGGCCTTGGGCTTTAGACCGGGCAGGCTCACCCGATAGGCCTAGGGTCCATCCCTTCGTCAATCTCCCAAGAAGTGCTTTTCTTTAACGCCTTTTAGCTAGGCCCAAAAAAGTGGAATCAAGTAGATGCTCACATAAGAAATATGAATTGAAGAAAAAGAGAGCATCAAGAAGCAAGTATAAAACAAATTTAAGTCTAAACCACTTACTATACATAAGAATCTTGTAAAGAAATACATTAAATAAGTTCAAACTAGAAATCATGGGAAGGTAGAACAAGAGCAACTTCAAAAATTTCAACAAAAAGAGTGGTGTTTTAGTAAAATGAAAATTCCTACAACCATATTTTCCTCTCTCATAATAATTTCGATTAGTGTCATGAACAAACTCAACACCATAATTATCACATAAAGCATGTTTGTCATGATCTAAAAGCACACAATTCATATCAAGCTCCAAAAAGTGGGATCAAAATTTAAAATCAGCTCCTCTTTTTTCCCACTTTTAGTAATAAGAAAACAAGATGACTGATCACTCATAAAAGGTATAGGACATATTATAGCAATCCTATTTTCTAGCATTATAATTTATAACATCAAGTAACATAGGACCATCATCTAGAGAATTATCATATGATTTATCAAAGTAGCATGGATTATCTTAAATAACATTACCAATATCATTCTCACAAGTTTCATTCATAGTAGTATCAAGATCACAAGTATAGCAAGTATCAATTTCATCAAAAAGGTATATTTCAAAAGAATCAATAAGATCATCACTTTCATCAAATAATGTATGAGTTAGAGAGTTACTCTCATTGGGAGGTAGACATGGGTAGCTCCATTCTTCTTCCTCTTGATCATCACTCTCCTCCTCTTTTTCATTCAATGAGCTTCCAGATTCAGCAGTTTCTTCTTCCATAGGTTCCTGCAAGGCATTAGTCTCTCCCTTTGGGGGAGAGAATTGATTATATTGAAGTATGTAGTAATTACAATCCTTGTAATTATCAAATCAATATTCAAGTATATCATAAATATCATATTTATAAGGTGCATCATTAATAATTTCAAGCAAATAGGCAATTTAAAATGCACCCTTCCAAGCAATAAATTCCTCAATTTGTTCCACATCATCAAAGTCATAATTTCCCTTAACATAAGAAGATACGGTAGCATCATAATTATACTCACATTGAAAAGGGAGGTGTTTATACCTCCAACAACAACAAGATTTATCAAAGCAATAAGTAACATTATAGGTAGAGCACAAGTTTTTAGCATAGTTATGCAATTTATTAATTTGCTCCCATAAATGTATCCCCTTTTGTGACAAGCGACATTCCTTATAATATTTTTTTTGTTCATCCATGAACCCACCTTGGCAATAAGGTATAGTTTCAAAGACATCAAACATTGCTATCAAGCATGATAAATCAAGTAACAAGCAAAACAATAACAAAGTAAAAAATGATTGGAAGTGAGAGACTCCCCTTGCAGAAATTCTCTTCCTCCCCAGCAACGGCGCGAAAAAACTTGATGGTGCAAGAGTTGGCGAGGGAGTGGTTGCTTCTTGATTACTTTGAAAACCCCGGCAACGGCGCCAGATTTTTTTTTTGATGTATGACGTTGGTAAAGCCCAAGAGAAAGGTTGTGAAGAGTGCATCAGCAAGTTTCCCTAAGAAAAGAAAGGAAGGTTGAATCGACTAGTAGGAGGACAAGCAATCTCTGAAGGTTGCTGCAGCTGAGATGGCAGGGCGTACTACCGGTCCAGCAGTAAGGTGGAACCTACACAACACAATCAATTCACTTTGCCCTAACGAAAAAGTGACGTTGTCAATCTCACCGGTTTCGCTGAACACAAAGAGGTTAAACATATGGTGTGGTAAACAGTAGTAAAACAATATGAAAACAGTAGCAACAGTGTGAAAACAGTGGAAGCGGTGTGTGTATTATCAGTATGAGAAAATAGACCGGGGTCCACAGTTCACTAGTGGTGTCTCTCCATAAAAGATAGCTAACATGCACGGTGAAAAAATTACAGCTGGGCAATTGACACATAAAGAAACATGCATGACATAAAGATTACTATGAGATTCATGCGGGCATTAGAACAAAATACATAGATCGTCATCCAACTGCATCTATGACTAATAATCCACCCTTCGAATATCATCTGAACAAATGTTGGTATTAAGTTGCAAGCAACGGAAAATCGTAGTAAGCAAAGTGTGTAATGTAAACAATGTAAACAAAGTAAACATCATTGTTTTCTCCCTAATGGCAACAACACATCCTCCATCCGTCACGTTTCTGTCACTCGAGCACATATGCAAAGGAGAGATGGACCCAGTATCGAGCATAAATACTCCCTCTTGGAGTCACTAGCATCTACTTGGCCAGAGCATCTACTAACAAAAGAGAGCATGCAAGATCATATATAACATACACATGAAGATAACATGATAGATTCGTAATCAAAAGACATAGAATTCAATAATCATCGGATCCTAGCAAACACAACATGTAGCATTACAAATAGATGATCTCGATCATGTGAGGCAGCTCACAAGATCTAAACATGAGGCATAAAGTGGAGAGGACAACCATCTAGCTATTGCTATGGACCCGTAATCCAGGGATGAGCTACTCAGGCATCACTCTGGAGGCGGGCATGGTGGTGTAAACCCCTCCGGTGATGAATTTCCCTCCCGCAGGGTGCCGGGGAGAGCTCCAGAACCCTCCCGATCTCGGGTTGACGATGACGGCGGCCTCGGGTGTTTCTCGGGAAGAAGTGGTATATTTTTAGGGTTGATGTATCGGGGGAATAAATAGGCAAAAGGGAGATGGTGGTGGATGCCCGAGGGGCCGACACCACCCCCAGGCGCGGACAGGGGGCGCCGCCCTATGGTGTGGCCCCCATCCAGGCCTCTTCGGGACTTCGTGGAACCTTCAGGAATTCTACGACTTCCGGGCTTCGAATTTTCCAATTCCGAGAATATTTCCACAACAACTTTTCTGAAACTAAAAACAGCAGAAAACATGGAACTGGCTCTATGGCATCTTGTCAATAGGTTAGTCCCGGGAAATCGATAAAAATGACATAAAGTCTAGGGAAAACATGTCGCGTAAGGCATGAAAACAACATGCAACACCAGAAATAATGGATATGTTTATGAAGTATCAATATCATCCAAACAAACGTTGGGTATTAAGTTGCAAGCAACAGATTATCGCAGTAAGCAAAGTGTGTAATGTAAACAATGTAAACATCATTGTTTTCTCCCTAATGGCAACATCACATCCTCCATCCGTCACGTTTCTGTCACTCGAGCACAGATGCAAAGGAGGCACGAACCCACTATCGAGCATAAATACTCCCTCTTGGAGTCACTAGCATCTACTTGGCCAGAGTATCTACTAACAACAGAGAGCATGCAAGATCATAAAT
The DNA here is from genome assembly GCA_028641055.1 of Alopecurus myosuroides. Taxonomy (NCBI): domain Eukaryota; kingdom Viridiplantae; phylum Streptophyta; class Magnoliopsida; order Poales; family Poaceae; genus Alopecurus; species Alopecurus myosuroides. The sequence goes on from CM054059.1 coordinate 287,286,828, forward strand.
AACATACACATGAAGACAACATGATAGATTGATAATCAAGAGACATAGAATTCAATAATCATCGGATCCCAGCAAACACAACATGCAAATAGATGATCTCGATCATGTAGGCAGCTCACGAGATCTAAACATTAGGCATAAAGAGGATATGTCAACCATCTAGCTACTGCTATGGACCTGTAGGCCAAGGATGAACTACTCACGCATCACTCCGGAGGCGGGCAAGGTGGTATAGACCCCTCCGGTGACGATTTTCCCTCCCGGGAGGGTCCCGGGGATAACTCCAGAACCCTCCCGATATCGGGTTGACGATGACGGCGGCCTCAGGTGTTTTTCATGGAAAAGTGGTATATCTTTAGGGTTCACGCATCGGGGAGAATATATGGGCGAAAGGGCGATGGCGGTGGGCGCTCGAGGGGCCCACACCACCCCCAGGCGCGGCCAGGGGCGGCGCCGCCCTATGGTGTGCCCCCTCCGGGCCTCTTCGCGACTCCGTGGAACCTTCGGGAATTCTAAGGCTTCCGGCCTTTGAATTTTCCAATTTCGAGAAAAAAAATTCCGAAACTAAAAACAGCAAAAAAACAAGAACTGGCTCTGTGGCATCTTACCAATAGGTTAGTCTCGGGAAATTGATAAAAATGACATAAAGTGTAAGGAAAATATGTAGCATATGGCATGAAAACAACATGGAACATCAGAAATTAAGGATAAGTTTATGACGTATCACATACCCTTCTATGAATAAAACAATGCAAGCAAACATTTATACGACATGCTATCTTATATTAATAAGTTGGACCTAAACATATGAGAGCACGAACTACTAAGCATCTATTAAATAACATACACCTTACATGAACAAACTAAGCATGTCCACATGGATGAGTATATGTACAAAAATAAAACAAATAGAGTTCATACCAGCCTCTCACCACAACTTGAATTGTCGTAAATCGTCATTATTGCTCTTCACTCGTGTGGATTGAATAATATAGAATGATAACCAAACTCCAATGGAGACATGGAAGACCGATGAACTCTGCAACAAACTTTACAAAACCAAAGAAGAACAACAAATATTTTTGGGTTTTCGAGTTAAAACCAGAACAGAAAAAGCAAGCAAACAAAGCAAAATATTTTTTGATTTCTGAATATTAAACCGAAACGAGAAAGTAAAGCAAACCAACAAAAGAAACTAAATAAACAAATAAAGAGAAACAACAGAAATATTTTTGGTCTTTTTGTGTTTTAGAAAGCAAGAACAAAACAATAAAAACAAAAAGAAGTTAAAGAAGCGAAAGCAACAAAAACAAACGAAAGAAACGAAAACACGGATATACAAAAAACCTATAGAAACATGATATAAAGATGAGTGTGATGTCGGTATACCTCCCCCCAAGCTTAGGATTTTGGCCTAAGTGGAGATCAATCACGGCGTGGGAAGTATCCCCACTGTGGTGGGTCATCCCTCGCATGGTCGTACTCGGGCGCCCATGTAGAAGATGAAGTAGCAGGTGCATAGTCATAATCGGGGTGCTGATAAGGAAACCCCGCAGTGTCGGAGGGCTGGATGAAATCACTATCGTCCCCCTCTCCAGCATCCTCCTCATGCTGGGGGTGCTGCTCAATGTATGCATCTAGATCACTCTCAGAAAGTGACCACCCATGCCTGCCATAAAGGTTAAATAAAAGAGGTGCAGACATAAGTACTACACTGTCAGTTTTAGTCACTCTCCACCTGGATTGTTTGGAGAAAGTTATTCCATAAGATAAATTTTTCAAGTTAGCTTGGCTAGAGAGAAACTTATGTTGAAACATGGAAATAAGATCCAGCCTCTTAAAGGAAACTGAAGGTCTAGAGGGTGTGGCTCCACACCATTCAAAGATAGCAAGCGAGAGGCAATAAGACCTCCACAAATTCCGCCCTTCTCACAGTTAAGTGAGAGACGGTAAGAAATTAAAGCACCAAAGTTATAAGACCTATCATGTCTTAAAGCAACTGAGATAAAAGATAGATCATAAGCAGATAACTTTGTTGTCAGATTTTCTAGCTAACACACATTTATAAATAAAATAAGCAAAGTATCGAATGAATGGGAGTTGAATTTCTCGTATTTTACCACTCTCCCCCACGAAGTTTCTGCCTTGACAAATATCCACATATAGATCCAGTAGTGGTTTGGGCTGCCTTCTTATTTTCTCACATGAACCCCATTGTGGCACCTTGATATCTGCACAAAAATCACTAAAAGGAAAGTCTACAACTTTATTATAAATTTTGTAATAGACCATAGGGTTAGACAAAGACCAGCTAAAGCGAAATTCCTGCACCACAGACATAGTTAGTTTAATATGTTGGGTAGGTTCATCCTCAATGAAGCGGTCCAATCTTGCATTTTGCACGAGAGTAGAGAAATCCTGCAGAATTCCCTTAGCACACATGAATTCCCGACATGGATAGATTGATGGATACACTCTTTATTCACGGAGTACAAGCATGAACTCACCTAATTCCAACTCATGCTGGTTAAGTCGATACACACTGTGCTCCATCTCTGAAATTTTTAACAATCATCATAAAAAAATTGGTTTCAAGCAACTATAAGGTGGAAACTACTATAGAGACTTATAGGAGAGCTAAACATGCATCAAAACTATTTTATTTCCACTTAAATCAAGCATGAAATCTCACATAAGTTGTCACCTACAGTACCAAAATACTCAAGAAATACTCCACCAAATAAAATTCTACTTGGATAATCGGAGGAGTCACATACCGGAGAGGAAATGCACCAAATTTCAGCAACAAAGGTGGGTTGAGCAAAGAGATCGAAAAATCTCGAGGAAGAACAACAAGAACTCGGGTTCTAGGAAATGTTTTGAGTTTGGGGCGAGAGAAGGGAATCTTCGGCAGGGAGAGAGTTAGTGGGGGGCCAGGTGCCTCTCGGCCTCATTTTTGACGTAAAAATATATTATAAATTTTTAGGAATTTTCCGAGAAACTTTATTGTCGAGGTATTTTCAGAATTTGATAATTAATTAAAACCTAGAAAAACAAATGTGGAAAGGTGGAAAACAAAACCAAAACCAGAACTACAAAGGTTCTATGACACTCCAAAAGGCAAATAACTAAATAAAACAAAGGTGGAAGTGGTGAAAACAAAAATATGGATGGTGAAAACATGCATAACCACAATAATCAAGATGAAAACATGACTATGGATGATGGAAAACATAATTATACTAAGGTAGAAAGGTGATAACATGGTGAAAACATAATGGGGAAGGTGAAAACATAGTGAAAACAATGTCCTCTTCATTAAAAATCACTTTGTTAACAAGGTTGATCAAGTCTTGTTACCATTTTTTTTATATGAAGCTAAACTTTGCTTATCCCTAAATAATTATGTTACCCCAACCTTGATAAACATAGTCCCAATCATAATAATTTCATATTCTTTTGGTGGCATTGGAATGGGACAATAAAATTCTCCAATCTTGATGGTCTCAATATTTTCTACTGAATTTAAACCATATCTTCTATCAATCTTCTTAGGAAAATAAACAGTATGATCTTTATCATTAACATTAGAAGTTACTTTTCCTTGATTGCAATCAATAACAGCCTCTGCAGTGTTAAGAAAAGGTCTCTCAAGAATAATAGACATATTATCATCTTCAGGCATTTCTGACACAACAAAGTCAGTTAATATCAAACAATTTGTAGTCACTTGAATAGGAACATTCTCACATATACCAACGTGAATAGCAGTAGATTTATCAGCCATTTGCAAAGATATATTAGTGTGTATCAATATTTCCTGAGAGAGTCTCTTATAAAGAGAAAAAGGCATAACACTAACTCCTGCTCCCAAGTCACATAAAGCAGTTCTAACATAATTATTTTTAATAGAACAAGGGATAGGAGGAATACCAGGATCTCCAAGCTTCTTTGGGACCTTGCCATTAAAAGAGTAATTAGCAAGCATAGTGGAAATTTCGTCATTAGGAATTTTCCTTTTGTTAGAGACAATATCTTTCATATATTTAGAATAAGGAGGCAGTTTAATAGCACCAGTCAAAGGAATTTGCAAAAACAAAGGTTTCATCCATTCACAAAACTTATTATAATTTTCTTCCTCCTTTGATTTGTGTTTCTTATTTGGAAAAGGTATTGCTTTTTGTACCCAAGGCTCTCTTTCATTACAATGTTTATTAGCAATGAAATCCTCCATAGTATACTTTGCAGTTTTAGTTTGCTTTTCAGATTCAGCTACATTTTCTTATTTATCAGAAGCATCACTTTTATCATTACCACTTTCAGTTTCAGCATCATAAATAGATATACTATTAGGATCTTTAGCAGGTTCAGGAGATTCTACAACAGTTTTATCTCTCTTCTTCTTTTTCATAGAAGGAGAACTATTGTTTTTAGGTTGCTGAGAATCTTGTTCAATTCTTTTAGGATGTCCTTCAGGATACAAGGGATCCTGAGTAGAAACACCACTTCTAGTAATTATTTCACAAACATGTTTTTCTCTAGAAGAATTAGCTAGCATATCTTTTTGCACTTTAGTAAGTTGATCAATTTGAGTTTGAACCATATGAAAATGTTTAACAAGCATTTTAACATCATTAGAGGTTCTCTCAATAATACCATGCAAATTATCAATAGCTCTAGAGTTTTCCATAAGGTGATTTTTCACTCTCATATTAAAGTTGTCTTGCTTAACAACATAATTATCAAATTCATCTAAGCATTGATCAGGTGGTTTAGAGAACTTAAATATCAAACCATTAAATATTACTCAACATAATATGACTACTAGAAACAAGACTTGACCCATGTCCTCAAGAACTAAATGAACTACTCACAAGAAATAATATGGATCATGATCATAGGTGATTTATGAATGAATAACAATCTGGTCATAACAAGAATTCACCGACAAAACTCAATATCATCAATTACAACAGGGTAATTAACACAGGGAGAGAGACCCTAATGGATATAGCAAGTTATAACCCTAAATGTTACAGAGGGGTAAGATAGGATGATGGTGCTGATGGTGGAGATGATGTTGGCGATGATCCTAATGATTCGTGACGTGATGACGGTGACGATTTCCCACTTCGAGTGGGAATTTCCTCGGAAGATTTCTGCCTGTCGGAGAGCCTTCTTCTCTCTTTCTCGTTTCCGCCCCGATACGGTGACAAAAAATTATTCGGGGGATTCCTCGATGGAATTAGGTAAGAGGGAAGTAGTACGCCAAAGGAGAGCCATAGGGGGGCCACAAGGGCCCCAGGCGAGTTTGGGGGGCGGGCAGAGGTGGGCTGATGACGGAGTAAGCATCACTCAAGTTGGGAAGCCCCAAGAGGAAGGATTGATGCAACATTGTAGTAAATTTCCCTCGGGTAAGATACCAAGGTTATCAATCCAGTAGGACTTCAACACCACCAGTTAGATGTCTGTTGTCTGGTGCTTCAATGAACGTGGAGCTGCATACAAAACACAAACTCCCTTTCATCCCCAACTTTCTAGGAAGGTTGTCAAGCTTCCCATATTGTTGTTAACGAGAGAATTAAACGTATGGTGTGGTTGGAAGTAAAAAAGTAGAATACAACATCTAGAAAGTGATGATTACAATTAAGTAAACGAGGTTCTAAAAATATAAAAGAATGGACGGGGGCCCATTGTTTTCACTAGTGGTGTCTCTACATAAAACAATAAACATGTTGGGTGAACAAATTATAGTTGGGCAATTGACAAATTATGAGGGCATAACAATACTATTATGACAAGATAAAGTCCATTGCACTAATCATGTAGGAATTACGTCAATCATATATAAACTGCTATCCAGCATGCATCTATAACTAATAATCCACCTTGAGACCGCTATCTAGCATGCATCTCGCTGGTATTAAGTTAAAAAAAACAACAACCAATTGCATTAAGCATAGTTCATAACGTAAGCAACATTTATAATAAATAAGTAGACACAAACACCCATGTTTTACCATCAGTAGCAACAACACATCCTCGCCCTTAGACATTTCTATCATTCCTGGCCAGGATCGGAGGAGGCATGAACCTACTATCTAGCACAAAGCTCGCTCTTGGAGATGCATGTGATCACTTGGACAAAATAACCACACACTAGAGAGCATGTAAGAAAACAATAGAACATCAACACAAATAAAGTATCAAGATCATACAAGAAACATGAACAATCTGATGATAACTTCACAATCCATCGGATCCCAACAAACACAACATGTAGTAATTACATAACAATGATCTTGATCATGTTAGGCAGCTCACAAGATCTAAACATGGTAGCACAAGCAGAAGAGGCAACCATCTAGCTACTGCAATGGACCCGTAGTCCAAGGATGAACTACGCACGCATCACCGTGGAGGCTATCATGGCGACGAAGAAGCCTTTGATGACGATTCCCTCTTCCGGCAGGGTGCCTGAGCAGAAATTGCGGAAATGGATCTCCTGGATGGAATTCCCGTAGCACGACGGCGTACCGAGGTGAAGTGATCTATCACATGCGCAATCCTGACTTGGGGTCTCAGACTTCGAGAGAGGGGAGGTGGAAGTAGAGGAGCTAGGAGAGGTCTCACAATTTTCTTTCAATTAATTGTGATTTTCTGATATATTAAATCGATTAATATGCCTCTCTTTATATAAGAGGAAGGGGGTGCCCTTCCCTTTAGCTCCCCCATGTGGGATAAACAAAGGAGGAGGAGAGGGGGTGCGACCGGCCAAGGAGAGCCTAGTCCTCTAGGAGGGCCCTAAACAGGTAGGCTGCTCCTTTTTTTTCTTTCTCCTTATATTTAATTAATTAATATATTTACATATTATTTAATTCTCGTGGCTCCCGAACTCCTTTCGGACCACTTCAAACTTTCTTCGGTCTTTGCCGGAACCCTTCCGGTTTCTCTTTCTCTTCACTTCTATAATTCCGATGTTTCAAAAAACAATCTCCGAGGGTCATCAAGCCCTTAAGTGTGTTACCCTCCGGTTTGGGAACACTCCAGACATGATCGAGACCCCTCTCCGACCAATGATTATCAACGGGACCTGGATGCCCATAATGACCCCTCTGCATTCCACGAAACAATGTCGTTGAACCATAAACACATATACCTATTCCTTTTGTTCTCTTCGATAAATTTCTTATCTTAGATCTGGTCGTTGACATCTCCATGTCTTGTTCAATCTCATTACCGACAAGAGGTTCTTAACTCGTTACCGTGATTTTCCATCCCCATGACCTGGTCATATGTTGTGCAACTTTATGGATGTAATCTCACCGAGTGGGCCTAGAGTATCTCTCCGTCACGTGGATTAACAAATCCAGCTCTTGATACATACGCCTCAACCCATCCCTTTGGAATACCTTATGTACACCTTTAAAATCACCCTAGTACGATGTGACGTTTGATGCAATCTAAGCAGCCTCCGGCGACAGTGATTAAATAGGATGTCACGGTCTAAGGATTATGATACTATATTTCCTAGATACTGCAACGGTGAATTTCGTGACACGACCGTGTTGCAATATTTATGTTGGTTATGTCCATCATCTTATTCACCCAATGAAATGACCCCATTGTCAACTGACATAAATTTCACATGATCGTGAAACCCTCAATCATCAATTGACCAATGAGCTAGTTAGTATATGATCACTAGGGACTATGATTATTTATATACCACACATGTAATAGCGTTTCCTATTAATACAGTTATAGCATGATATAAAACTTAATGAGATATGACAACAAATACTCATCATTTATTTGCCTCTAGGGTATATATCCAACACTCTCGTGTGGTAAGTTTTGTATTTCTAAACTCATACACGAAGTTGTTTCAAGTGTGGTGGTGCAAGGTAAGTTCACCTTGTGGACAAGAAGCGAGAGTAACCATCAATGTGCACGTAACCAAACACCCGAACTGTGCGTCTTGAAAGCTCATGCATGCAACCAAACACTGCGCCTGCGTTTTTACTCCCATGCAATAAAAGGCAATGCGGGTGGCCGATCATGATGAAGAACATGGCTCGGAGAGTATGCATCCGACCAGGCTGTGTGAGGCCATTGTGTACGGCAACAAACAAGTGGAACGACAACCAAACACACCACGCGAATTCTCAATCAAGTGCAAAAAAAAAAATCAGTAGTGATTTCACACTCGAGCGTACCTCCTCCTCCACTATCCCTTCTTTTTTGTCAGCTATCATGTACCTTAATATGTCCATGTAGCTTGGTGCCATGTCCGGGTGATGGAGCTCAAATCCACCTCACCAATTTTTGGGAGGTATCGGGGGCTACGGGAATGGAACCAAAGGCTTTGGATCTGTCTCTAACAGGATCTCGGCGAGCCAAATTCGTGGCAGTAGAGCCTGCATCGGTGAAGGGTAGACACCCCGTTATTGAATGTTATAGGTAAGCGAAATAGAGTTTTTCAGTGTTGCATATGATCTTTCGAGATGCTTCAAGTGTGTACGTTGTTCATTGTGTACGCATACATGACATGTTGCAAATATCTTGATGTTTAGCAAGATCTTCTCATGTTGTCAAACCATTTCTTTGGGGTTGTTTGTGTTCTTCACATTCGGTACATAAGTTTTTGTTTCATGTTGTGCATGTTGCGACACATTTTCTAATCATCTTGTTGCACTGAATGGGGATTAGCTGCATACATAGAAATATTTGCTTTGTGGACTCGTTGTAGATATTGCAACACTTTCGTCGGATTTTTTACAACGACGGAGTAAGTGTTACAAATAATGTTGCATACCAGGACGATCGGATGTTCCAGATTTACCACTTAGATGCATCCAACGGCGGAGTAAGCGGCCAATTGAGCCAGCTGAGGCACTAGCACGCCCCTTGTTTCTATTTGTTCACATCGAACGGCATTTGGGTCTCAACCTTTGTTTTTCTCTTTATCTACAAAAAGCAAAAAAAAAAAAAACTTTACAGAGCGTACAGACCCCACATTGTACGTCTCCTTACAAAGTACAAACGCACACGAAAATGGAAATAAGTAGTGTGATCCTAGACCCGAATCTATCAACTAATCAATGACCACTTGATTAATCACACTCACTGTCACTACCCGATTATGCGGTCAAGTGAAGCCAAGCCATGGATCTCACTGTTAGTGCAAGCCATGCACTGCAGGTGATGGCTATAGCTATGAAAGCTCTCCAGGTCAAAAAAAAAAAAAAAAAAACTATGAAAGCTCTGCTCGCTCAACGCAGCTCAGCTGAGGTGTGGGAACGCGACGTCCCTGGCGAGCAGGTACCGGAAACTCTGCCTGTGCGGCGCCCACTCTACCACCGCCGCCGTCTGCTGCTGCTGCTGCCGGCACCGTTGTACCGCCGCTCGTACGCTCTCCGGCAGGCACCTCTGCACCGTGTCCAGGAGCCGCTCCGGCGAGAGCCCCACGTCCCTCGCGTACGCCTCCACGAGCTTCGGCAGTACCACCCTGCCACCGCCACCGCGGTGGCGGTGCTGATGCTCCGGCGGCCGGACCCCCACCGTAGCACGGATGTACTCCTCCTTGGCCGCCTCCAGCTGCTGGAACAGGCGCTTCGGCGTGTACACCCTCACCTGCACCCATGGAAAGAAAGAAACGGGGAGACAGAAAGAGATGAGCCGTGATGAGTGATGCATCTACGAGTACCTAGGACGTACTTTGATGAGCAAAAAGTGCAGCAAACATTCCATTTTTTCGATAAAGAGCAAACATTCCATGGTTCATGGGTGGCGAATTAAAAGGAGTACGTGTCAAGCTCTTTTCATCATTGTGTTGTGTCATGCCAAGGTGTGGCCTGTATGCAGTGGCTTTATCACTTTCAGAAACATTTGTGCCCCTCTACTTAGGGTCATTCCCATGTTTTAGAGTGATTCAACCAAGAATCAGGATGTGCACTTGTGTGCTACACAGTGTATGCCTCGATGCTAGAATGTTCTTCCTTTTGGGAGCAAAAAATGCACAACTTCTGTAAAATTGAAAATGCCGTTTGAAAAGCATACACCAACCTGTCGAAAGTTCTAAAAAAAAAGTTGTGCTAATAACGGAAAGTGTATTTCACACCCGTGCAAATATTCAACTTCAAATGTGAATGTGTTTGTGAAATACATATTCATAGTCGATTTTGTGTGATTTTTTGTATCTTGCAAAGTTTTGAATCTGAACTTAAAAGTTTGCAATTATTTACCACACGCTCCTCAATAGGTATTTGTGCAAAAATTGCATGCGTGCTTTTCAAACAGCATTTCTAGATTTTCAGATAGATGCCCCCTTTCACAGGACATGTGCCCCTGTTCTGTCCTGTAGACACATTTTTAACCCTAAAAATTCACAGAAAACAATTCGATTCCCATAGGATATTAGAGAACTCATACCGCGGGATCCGAATGGCTTCCAGAGCAAAGCGCGAACCGCAGAAGGGGCTCCGGTCGGTTAATGGCAAAGGCTTGCCACTGGCCTCCTGCTTTGCTCACTCTGCTTTTGAGCCTCGGTTGCAGCAAAGTCCTCAGCCACTGCATCGCGCCGAAAGGATAGAATGAAACATGTCAAATATTGTCCAGACAACCTCTACCTAAGTACTAATCAAGTATCACAGGAACATTGCACTCGATCTTCACCACGCCTTTTGACCAAATGATGCAGCGTAGCCATACGTTGTACTAGTACTCAATATGCATCTCTGCACAATGCCTTTCTTGACCAAATGATGCAACGTAGCGATACGTGGTGGAGTACACATATATACCTGTCCGGGACAGTGGGTGCTGCACCCAAGAACCAGCCCCTGGATTGCTGCTGCGTTGATGGTGCGGCCGGCGATCCTGCACTCAGCCTGGGGGAAAAATCATCTGTCAGTGTGTGCCACATCTCTAGAAGAAAGGATCACCGTCTTCGACAAGGGCGGTTTCGATGGTTCTTCAGGGAGCATGGTCCCACTTTACCTTGACAAGAAGTGATGTCTTCTTCAGATGGTTCTGTGGGATGCCGTGCTTGAGATAAGCCTGTGGGAGTTAGTGCCAAGGGTTCATCATTTCAGTCATTCAGAAGAAATGAGTAATGGTTACTTCTAGCAGGCAGCAGAGCAACCTTTACCTGCATCAACAACGCATTGTGTACATTGATCCAGAAGGAGAGCTTCTCTTCGTTCGCCATTCTCCGGAGGTCGACGGTCTCTAACCGATGAAGAATTAACCTGAAAACACCGACTTTTGTCAGTGTTTCTTCATACACAACTACTGATACCACTGTACTGAACATAAGAGCAGAACATTTTGTCATCCATTTGCTGGAGCAACTCACTTGTAAGTTTGGAGCAAATCTTCGACTTCGCTTAATCTTCGGCTGTCACGGGAAATCGAAGGAACCTCAACCATGGTGTTGTACGGTCCACTGAACTCCTTGAGCCCCTCGACATGGAACGGGTTGATCAGCCGGGAGTCCAGGGTGGTTTCTCTCCTGCAATTGGGGCTCCACATGTCCCCAAGGTACTGCGGGGAGACCACACTGGTTGAGGAGAAGGACGATGTCGGCGACGATGATGCGGCGCGGTGATGAACTAGAGGTGGATCTGCAAGCTTGCAGTATACCCCTGCCATGCACCTCACCATTTCCTCAGAAAGGTTGTTGGGAGTTTCAGGGATGTGGTCAGCTACATTAGTCCCCAGATAATCGGCTAGGCTTACTACTCCTGACGTGGTAGCAGCCTCTCCTTCCTGCAAAATAACAAAATAATAGTATCAGACAAATTAGTTGATAACAGAATTTAGAACCTTGCAGCAGTTTATACAAGCAGGAACGGAAAGTCATTTTTAACATAATACAAATGTTGCACATATTCAGTTTTCAGTTTAAGTTTACGTAGATTTGTTTTCTTCCATCTTTCTGCCAGTATCCTTACTGTCTGAAACTTCAACAGACAACATAACCATTTCAGAATGAGCAAATTCATATGGACTCCACAGTCACCTCCAAGAATGAGAAAGGCTGAGAGTGGCACGAGCGAAGAGCCCGCGCCAGGCTCTCCTCCGACGGCGATATTCTCGACGAGCACACGCCGCGGAACGACAGCGCAGACTGGCTGCGCAAGCCACGGTCCGAGTCCATGGTCTTCCTTGGGCACGTAGACGGAGAGGAATCATCCACTGTGCTCTTCCACCTCTTGCTAATGGGAGGACAGCTGTAATGGAGCATTGCATCGCCACCTCTTCCGACGGTCGCCTTCGCCTTTGGCGTCTCTTCGACCAGCGCCGACCGTGAGCTCACTGACGGCTTTGGCGGCGCCGGTGCCTCGCGGTGAACGTCCGAAGATGGCAATGCGGGTGCTTGCTCGAATGCTTTCCTGTACAGTGTCAGGAGGTACTGCTCCAGGTGCTTGATCTCCAGCTCCAATGTGGCAACCTCCCTTATGAGTTGATTAGCGGGCTGACAAAAAACATCAGTTGAATCTGATGAATATACTATACTATTACTCATGAGTTTATTCATATATGAATGGATGGAGTCGTACCAAAGATATATACTACTATTATGTTAAAAAATGTCACCTTGAGGAGTGAGCTCTCATTGGACATGGTAACTGGAGCAGGGTCAGGACCCAACGCTTTCTCTAGTGCGCCGCGCACCGTCTGCTGATCATCGAGGTGCTTCTCTAGCTGCACAATCTGCATCAGAGCATCATCATCATCTTATTAGACCAAAATGCTGGATGGGATTCAGTATGCAGAGATGAAAACTTGTAACAATTCTTTCCAAGATTTGGGTTCTGTTTTCCTCAGCATGTAAGCTAAGAACAGTAAAAATATATTTCAGTGCTTGCCTCTTTTCTCAGGGAATTTTGTGCATCGCTCTTGGGCTGGATTCCCTTTCTAGCTTCACCATGCGGGTGAGAGTTTGAGTTCTTACCATTCTGGAAGAAACCACAGGAAAAAAATGCTCAAATTTACAGAGAACCGGTGGTATATGGCGCATAGGGAAAACAGATAAAAACTTACCAACTTCTGCTGATTCGGTGCTTTCTGTGAAGAAAATAGTGCATCCTTGGCATTTTTGTCCTCTAAATCACTGCCATTACACAAATCATAAAATGGTTCCTACTGAGCAACTCTAAGCATGAACTTGACGAAAAAGAAGAGAGAAGTTCGCAGAGGAGAAGAAGATCATGCTTCCAACCTCTTAGAACGCCTGTAGGAGGGCTTCACAGGTTTGGTAAAGGATCTCTGTCCTTTTCTCTCCAGTGCCTCCATCTCCCTCATTTGTCGACCCACTTTGTTGAAATCTGAATGTAATCAACATGGACTCAGAAATGGAGCCATGGCACCAAAGAACAAGCGATCAAGAACCGCTGCTTGTGCCAAGAAAAACAAAGAGAGAGAGAGAGCCAGAGAGAAAGACAGAGGAATGCAGAGAATAATGTAAAAGAACTCACACAATTAGCTGGTGGAGTGTTGAGAATTGAATAAAAGAAGTCACACAATTAGCTGGTGGAGTGTTAGGAATTGAAGGCTCAAGAAGTGAAGCAGGCGGGGAGAGAGATGGATAGAGGAGCACTCAATGATGCAAGTGAGCAGAATGGTGCCTTCAGAAAGACAGCGGTCGCACTAGGATCCAAGAAGCTCTGCACTGCACTGCACATACATAGCCACCGGTACCCACCAGCCAGCACCTACTCCTCAGGTCAAATAGGTAAGCAAAGTGGGCATTTTTGCAAAGCGTCTTTAACCGCAGAAACGCCTCACACGCGAACAATCTCACCATTAGCATTTGTGTGCCTTTTTTTTCCCCTTCCCTTGTCGTGAGTAGCACGGTGGGACAGTCCATGGCTTAACTATGCTTCACCTTTTTAACCAGGTCAGAAAGAAAAACCGTGGCCCTGATCTTGTTTCACAGCTAGTAGGAGAAACTAGGAAAAGGTGCAACCTTTTGAACCTTTTCTTGGTTATTTGTGGAGTACAGTACTAGTTCCATGTGCTGTGAGGCTGAGAGAGGTAAGAGATTTTAGGATTAGATTAATGGAAGATCGGTGTCTCCTCCTAATAGAGCCAATGCTTGCTGACAAATGCCAACGCAAGCGTTAGGATTGGTGTGTGTGCGTCTCTCTCTCCAGGATTTCAACCATATAGTAGTGAGCAGTGCTCAAGGGGCACATGAAGCAATGAGAAATCAATTCAAGACGTCATTAATTGAGTAGTACACATAATTAGGACCATGTCTCTGCTTAATCCTGGTACTGGTGCACAGTTTCAGTTGCAGGGGTAGGTTTTCAGACTCTGGCGGTCAAGAGAACTCATTTCAAAACCTCCGTACCAGTATTTCCTCTCCCTAGCTTTCACATGGAGATCGTTGTGGCATTGATGGACAAGGAAACAAGAGGTTGTGATATGAGTGCAAGAGATCTGCTGCAACATTTATAGCAGTTTTCAGAATGACAGGATCTTTGACTGTTGCATTCAATAAGTATCCTAACAACCACACACAACGTCAGAAGCTTGCTCATTTAAATTTGAAATGTTGGCAGTTGCATCCATAAGTGCAGTAGCAGTACTAGATTTTTTGTGAATTTTAATGATGTGTTTAAAAATAAAAATCTGTATCCTCATGGCCTCGTTTGAGGCATTTAAAACTGTTGGTACTCCAATTGGCGAAAGCCTCCATCTAGAGCTGTTAAACAAAAGCTTCCGCGAGCATGGAAATGGTGGACCAATCCATACATACATGGTAACATAAGTAAGAACCAGACATTAGAGACAAAATCATGTTTTGTCCTAAGAATGTTTAAACTTGAAACCTTCTTCAGGTGCGTAAAACTAAAGAATGGAAGGAAAGGTGCAGAGGTGGCCTCAAAAGCGGTGAAAGTGTGGGGATAAAAGGAGGCTGTTGCTGTGCCCCAAGGAAAACAAACCGCCTTCTGTTGGGCTTTTCCTCTTGTTTGGAACTAAACACTACTACAGTACTAGTGCTCATTTCTCTTCTCAAAAGAAAGCCTCATTTACCACTAAGTACTTGTCCTCTGTACTAAGGCAGCTTCTTGCTTGGAACGTTGTCTCTGCCTGTCTCATTTGGATGGGGCTCTTTGCGGGAGGTGCATCAGTGCATGGGCTAAGCAGGAATGTAGGTTAGGCTTACAGAAAGTGAAGGAGACAAAAGGAGAGACAAAGGGTATGGATCGTTTGTTTAGGAGAAAAAGAACATATATATATATATATATATTTCTCTCAAATCAATTTACAACCCAAACTTGCTGTCACATATAAAAGTCCGCATTATCTGTACTCTGTTTGGGTTTGCTAAGTTTTCCCATGTCCACTTTTTCAATGGGTATTTATATGCCTAATGCCTTGAGGAGTAGGTTTGGGCTAAGCAGGAGTGTTGGTTAGGTAGGCTTTGAGAAAGTGATGGAGGCAAAAGGTATGGATCTTGTGGTTAGGATGAACAATATTAAAAAAAAAATCAATTTACAACCAAAACATGCCGATCACATACCAAAATTCATATCATGTAGATCTTGCAAAGTTTTCCCATGTCTACCTTTCCAATGAGTATTCGAACCTCCACAGTGTACCAAATTAAAAAGAACATGGCATATATTTAAATATGTATCATCTGATCAACATAATAGGACAATAGATCGAGTCAGCATTCATGTTACTGGTTTGCATCCATTAGCATAACAGTGTCCTTTATTGTCTTAATGATTATAAGATGACGCGAAAGAAATATTTATATGCCCAACAGCTACAACAAGATAACAAGATCGACAGACAGGAAAACAGCCGGACGCGGTCGGAAGGCAGCCTGCTGAGGCTAGCTTGGAATCTGAACTGTTATAAAAAAAAATATATCTCACATGGATCTTCAGATCTGAGGTGACGAGTTGTGACGTATAAATTATAAAGGTTTTGTTATTACCCTGATTCGTAAACTTGTGGTCAGATAACTAATCCTTAATTTCTCATGAGATGGTAAACTAACTACTAGTTCTCCCTCAGTTTTTTCTTTTCTTTTGAAACGGAGGCAAAAGTTTGCCCTGGTATATTAACTAAAAGGAGAAATAACAAAAGTTACCTCGGGTGATTACTCATTTACTCTCCAAGCATAAGTTCGCTCAAGCGTTATCCACCCGCGATCATCCAAAGGGAAGACAAATCCACCTTCACTAACAATCTTCACACAAGAGATGTGCATGTCGTGCGAGGCTAAGCCCCAAACGAACCCTTGAAAACAGCGGAAAGTCCGCCTAGCGGAGCCCATGCCCCGCCCCTTCTTTACTTGCTACCATTGTTGTCTCTAAAATGACACGCCGAGAAGCCGCCAAAGAACCACTGATCCCGATCCCAACTCCATGAACGATGTCCCCCAAGAGGAACATGATACATGGCAACATCGCAAAACAACCTGTGGTTGGATGATTAGGAGTGTGGTTGTATCCTCTACCCACCAGAGTTCAAACCTCAGGTTTGACACCTGTGTGTTGCATTTAGGCGGAATATGCTTTCAGTGGGAGGCGACCTTCCCGTCGACAACGAGGCGCCTGTGGTGACTTCGTCAATCTCAAGACCCGTCGGTTCGTCTCTCGAATGTGCTCATAGGGGTAGGGTGTACGTGTGTACGTTCATAGGGGTGAGTGTATGCGCGTGTATATGAGCGCTTGCGTTTGTCATGTGTTTCTCATAAAAAAATGATGCAGGGCAACATCATCATTCGATGCGGGAGACCCAACTCTGAAGTTTTCCCCGGAATGACGAAAGGTAGGGAAAATGAGCACAACAACACGACAACACCTTACGAAGGAAATGACACATGTGGGCTCCGTCGTTCTGGGCTCCGTCGTTGTCGGCTCTGGCCTTTACCGGCATCAAGCCTTTTCTCGGTGATGTCTCGCACACCCCAATGGTTGGTCCACCACGGCTTCCATTCGTCGACGAGGAACATCCAATAAGACCGGACGAGAACTATCCACCCGGCGGAGCTAAGTACCTGATCTGGATGCCAACACCATTAACACGGGGAGTCCGCTATCATCCCGTCACAACTTGTAGCAGCATCCGAAGCCACATCACGAAGGGAAATGCTAGATCAAGAGTAGAGGCGGGCCGCCGCATGTGGCTAAGGAGCTACCCCGCTCAGCTCCGGGCCCCGTCGCCAAGGCCAAGCCGTCAAGCCATGTTCTGGAGAGCTTCTGCCAAGCACATACATCCTAGGATGCCACCTTGTCGGACCTAGGAGCCTACATCGACGAAGACCTCCGCCCGAGGCTCTGCACCGCCACTCCCGCACGTGACCATGGCGGCGTCCCCACATACTGAACTGGAGAATCCCCACCCCTTCCACTCGGCGGCGGCAGCGAGGGGAGTGAACGGGGGAAGGGAGGGTAGGTTGACAACTAGGGTTTGGGGTGCCCCGTTTCCACTCAGGAGCCGAGGGGGGGACTAGGGGTTTGAAGTTTCTTCTATGATTGTATTATGAGTATATTAGAGACTACATGATTGTTACCTCGCGATTGACCACATGAGGGTTGGATGCATGACACATGTCCAAGGGGGGACCAACTCGGCACCCACGTGTCTTATCCCCTCCCGTCCCCACACATGTGGTTGAACTTCTTCTTTTCCGCTCTCCCATCTCTCATGATTCACCCCGACTCCATGGGCACAACCGGCTCGCAACCTGACCTCCTAATCCTCCGCCTCCCCTAGATCCCGCGCACCTTCCTCACCAGCTCGTCGGAGTGAGCCATGTCACAGGAACCACCAGGGAGCCGCGACAGAGAAGGCAACAATGGGTCTAGAGTGAGGCAGAGGTCGAGCAAGAAGCTTAGGGGGTGTGGCTGTTGGGGGGAGGGGTGTGCTGGTGCCGGAGAAGAATATGGTCTCCTTGGTCCTAGAGGCTTGCCTTGGATTGCGGCAGATTGGCGGAAGAGGAGCTTGGGATAGGGGGCATGTGGGGTGCGCTAGCGTGCCAACCGCGGGCGATGAGGATGTCGATCGGCACGCGATGGTCGTGGGGACAAGGAAGAAATGGAAGGCGCGTGAAGCTGGTCGCCATAGGCGGAGTGGAATAGGCTGAAGCGGGTAATACGAAGATTTAAGGTTACATATTTTTATCATTTGCGATCAAGTGACCGAGCGTGGCTTAGCATGCCCGGGACCGTGAATTGGCATCTCCCTAGAAATTACTATTTAGTGTTACTTGTTGGAAATTATGTGTGTGTAAAAATATATAGCTTTTGCCCGGCAGAGAAACTATTAGGGCATCTCTAGCCGCCCCCCAGAGCCACCCCAAGCGGTCTTTTTAGCGCCGGCGGAACCAAAAAGCGATGTTTTTGCACCACTCAGCCCCCAGAAACCCAAATTGCGCCGTTTCGGCGCTATTTCGCGCCGCCGCACCCAGGCGAAACCCAGCCCGCTGGGTTCGGCTTGGGGGGGCGCGAAAAGGCGGGACAGCCCACGCGGGACCGCGCTGTCAGCGAAGCGTGGGAAAACCGCGGGAACAGAAACCCCCGTGAGCTTCTTCTCAGCTCCCACGTAGTCAAAGGTTGCCGGCGTTTATGGCGTGGCGGCCGGCCAGTACATGCGCCCGCTCAAAGGCTGCCGGAGTAATGGCATGGCGGGCGGCCGCGACGGCACGCGGCGCAGTAAATGCCCCGCCAGGGCTACAAAAGGCCCCTCGCCGCTCGCCGCTCTCCCCATTCTCCCCCTCGTCGCTCCCACTCTCGCCGCTCTCCCCATTCTCGTCCACCCCCCTCGCCGTTTCCCGGAGATGTCGAGCTACGCCGCCGCCGCCGCCGCCACAGGCACGAGCAGGTGGGACGCCGACGGCTCGGACGACGACGACGGCGACTACAGCCAGGCGATCGCGGCGAGCCTCGGCCTGCAGTAGACGTAGCTTAGGGTTTTTATGTTTTTTTTTACATTTTTAGTTCAATTTCTGTAAAAATATCGTCGAATTTATAAATTTGCGCCTATTTCAACGAATTCTTTGTTTTTGAATTAATTTGGGACGAGACTTGGGCTGGAGGACGACTGTAAACCGCGCCCCCAGGTTCCAGATTAGCGCCGTTTGGCGCCGCGGCGCCACCAAAACATCGATATTTTGGGCCCGGTGGACGACACAGCTGGAGATGCCCTTAGCTTGAGCTGAAGGACACAAAAGATACAAGCTTAAAATGCTAAGCCACGTGTTAGCAATCAATGCGTGATACTACCTAAATGTACCTGAGTCCAAGTGTGCAAATTTTTAGTCTATTGATCAGGTCTTTCCCCTAGGTTACTGCACCGTTTCCTGCTTGTTTATTTGAAGGTCAAAAGACAGGGAGAATCCAATATCTTCTATCGAAGTCCATACTGATCGCTGTTAGCTGTACAGAACAAGTTGGGTAACTATTTACCTGTGGGACCTTTTCTCCACTTTGAATTGCTAGTTTTTGTGGTACCTATTCTCTAAAGAAGGTAATGCTCTCCACCAACTGGAAATACTTTCTCTCGGAAAAAAACTGGAATTACTATACGACAAAAGTATGAATACAGTAATAGTATATACATTTGTAAATATGCACTAAAAAAGGGTGCGATCTTGGGTTATAATAATATAATAGATTCTCTAAAACTTATTGTAATATGATTGCAAGCAATAGTTTGTTGAACTGCCAATACTTTTATGTAAACAAATAGTTATACCAAATTTCATTGTCTAAATAAATAATTATGCCATACTTGTTCACACTTTTGATATCCAATACTAACCTGGCTCTGCAATAAAACTTGAAAATTTTAAAAGTGAAAGGTGCCGTGTCTCAGATGCGCGCGTCCTTTGCACTCAACAACACGCTCCAAGCTACTTCCCGCAGAAAAACAACATAGTATATCCTACTGTACTTAATTAACTAGCCTAGGTGGATCTTGTTAGCATTGAAGTTCTGCTAGGTCTTAACCAAACGAGCACGTATGTTAGGATAAGCATTGCTTATACCGGGAACCGTGCTCCTGCCTCTGCATGCATACACGTAAAAGCCATAAAAGGTCAATGATACTACGTGCGCCCAAACAGAGACATGCATACAAAAACACGATCGAATGGAAAAGGAAATGCTACTACTAAAAAGATCAAAATGCAAGGCCCATGCAACAAAAGCCAAAAGCGGTCAAAAGGGCGAAAGAACAAAAGGGTTTCAATTACTGCACTACACGAACAGCAGACACAAACTATTTTTTCGTAAATAGAAAGGCCAAAAAGGACACAAATGTGAGTGGGGGGGGAAAGCTCTTTTTTTTGCTTCCAATAATCTTTCCACTTAAAGATGGGACATACACATGCTACAACAACGGCGAGTGTTGCGTGGAGCAGTTTTTAAAACTTAATTTGCCCACCAGGGAAATTGCATGGATTGGCTATGCAAACAAGTGTTTCGGTTCCTTTCCACGTGATTTTCTACGAGATTTTATCCAAGAATGGCAAAAACTACTACTGTAGTAGTACCTTTTTTGTGTCGAGATGGGTTCTTTGCATGAACAGGTTGGTGTATGGATTCCTTCTTCCTTTCCTAAATTGCTTGCTTTCATAAATTTAACTACAGACATAACGACAAAAAAATACTGTACTGAATGTCATTTCCTCTTGTCACAAGCATAAGATGCATGTAAGGTATTTTATTAACTGATTCGTCGTCGAAATACTACTGACTACATCTTCAGCCGTTGGCGCCCCCGTAGCACCTCCTGAGGGGCCACTGGCACTATTTTTATCCTAGGGGACGACAGTTTCCAGCCATGCCCCTAAGTACCAAGCCAAGTTTGAACAAAAATTCGACAAACTTAGACAAATATAGAAAAATTTGAACGAAATTTAGGCGATTTATATTAATATTGCCGAATATAGGCGGATATATAGGGGCATTTCGAAAATTAAAAATCCTAAAATATATGACTATTCCATGCCAAGGAGGTGGTAGAACCACGAGTAGTCGTCGCCGTCGTCGTCCTTGGAGTCGGAGACGCTCAACGATACCTTCTTCGGGGTGGCGTAGCTGCAGCCTCTGGCCGAAGTCGCCGCCGATGCTCGGTTTCCTCGTCCCTGACGCGTCGTCGTCCAGCACGATGACATCGTTCTCCTCGCGGCCACGGCGCCGGGCGGCAAACTCCTCCAGGGCACGACGTTGTTTCGCCACCTCCGCGGTGAGATGGTCCTTGCGGGACCAGGCGAGGGCCGCCTCCAGGTCGAGCTGCATCTCGGCGTCCTCCTCTTTCTTCGGCCTCACGAAACAGAGGTGGACTCTGGGTGGCGATGGAGCGCTCCGCTCCCCGATGGCGATTACCCGGGCGCGCGCTAGTGCAGGAGGAGCCGAGGAAGGATCGACCTTCACAGGGCGCAGCTCCGGAGGAGGAACCGCGCTGGAAGACTCGGAACGGGACGACGATGACGACGATGGTGTCGCCATCCTTCTGGCCGCCCAGGCGCTCCCGCAACAGCGCGGGGAGGAGCTCGGGACCCGAGGCGGTGCGGGGGTACTCCAGGCCCAGGCTGTTGCCGTTCTTGATGTGCGCGAGAACGACGGCGAGCGTGCGGCCAGGGGCGCCCTACCAGCGGCGGCGGCCGTCAAAGTTGTCGCGCGCCGTGATACGTCCATTTTGCATCACTATTTTATATCATAATTTTCTGTTATTCATCGATATATTTCATATTATGATGCATCTCTTATGTCAGAAAGGTTAGAAAGGTTGTCTAAGAAAACTCATTTCTGCTTTCTTGATGGTTATTCTGGGTTTTCTCAAATTGCTGTTAAAAAGGTTGATCAGGAGAAAACAACATTTACTTGTCCTTATGGAACCTATGCTTATAGACGTATGCCTTTTGGTTTATGTAGTGCTCCTACTACCTTTCAAAAATGCATGTCTGCTATCTTTCATGGTTTTTTTGAAGAAATTGTGGAAGTTTTCATGGATGATTTCTCCGTCTATGGAACTTCTTTTAATAATTGTTTGCAGAATCTTGATAAAGTTTTGCAGAGATGTGAGGAGACTAATCTTGTTTTTAACTGGGAGAAATGTCATTTTATGGTTAATGAAGGAATTGTTCTTGGACATAAAATCTCTGAAAGAGGTATTGAAGTTGATAGAGCTAAAGTTGAAGCTATTGAGAAAATGCCCTGTCCCAGGGATGTTAAAGGTATTCATGGTATTCTTGGTCATGCAGGTTTCTATAGAAGGTCTATTAAAGATTTCTATAAAATATCAAAACCTCTTACTAATATTCTTCAAAAAGATGTACCATTTGTTTTTGATGAAGATTGTAAAAAAGCTTTTGAAATTTTAAAGAAGGCTTTAATATCTGCCCCTATTGTTCAACCACCTGATTGGAATTTACCATTTGAAATTATGTGTGATGCTAGAGATTATGATGTAGGTGATGTTCTTGGACAACGGGTAGATAAGAAGTTAAATGTTATTCATTATGCTAGTAAAACTCTTGATGCTGCTCAAAAGAATTATGCTACCACTGAGAAAGAATTCCTAGTTGTAGTTTTTGCTTGTGATAAATTTAGGCAGTATATTGTTGATTCTAAAGTTACTATTCATACTGATCATGCTGCTATTAAGTACCTTATGGAAAAGAAAGATGCTAAGCCTAGGCTTATTAGATGGGTGCTTCTCTTACAAGAGTTTGATTTACATATTGTGGATAGGAAGGGTGCTGAAAATCCTGTTGCTGATAATATGTCTAGATTAGAAAATATCCCTGATGACCCTATGCATGTTAATGATAGTTTTTCTAATGAACAGTTAGCTGCAATAAAAGCGAGCTCTTAAGAGAGTCCATGGTATGCTGATTATGCTAACTTTATTGTTTCGAAGTATTTGCCTCCTACCTTTACAACTCAGCAAAGAAGAAAATTCTTCTATGATTTGAGGCATTATTTTTGGGATCACCCACACTTATATAAAGAAGGTGTTGATGGTATTATGAGAAGATGTGTTCCTGAAAATGAACAATAAGAGATATTGAGAAAATGTCATAGTAGTGATTATGGAGGACATCACGCTGGAGATATAACTGCACATAAAGTTCTACAATCAGGTTTTTATTGGCCTACTCTCTTTAAAGATGCTAGAAAATTTGTTTTATCTTGTGATCAATGTAAAAGGGTTGGAAATATTTCTAGACGTAATGAAATACCTATGAAGTATTCTCTTGTTATTGAACCGTTTGATTGTTGGGGTTTTGACTTTATGGGTCGTTTCCCTCCTTCAAAAGGCTATACTCATATTCTTGTTGCTGTTGATTATGTTACTAAATGGGTGGAAGCTATACCTACTAAAAGTGCTGATGGTGAAACCTCATTAAAAAATGCTTAAAGAAATTATTTTCCCTAGGTTTGGTGTGCCTAGATATCTTATGACTGATGGGAGTTCTCATTTTATTCATGGTGGTTTTAGAAAAACTCTTGCTAAATATGATGTTAATCATAGAATTGCTTCACCCTATCATCCTCAAACTAGTGGGGAAGTAGAATTATCAAATAGAGAAATCAAATCTATCTTGCAAAAGACTGTTAACAAATCTAGAAAAAATTGGGCTAAGAAATTAAATGATGCTATGTGGGCTTATAGAATTGCTTACAAAAATCCCATGGGCATGTCTCCTTATAAAATGGTTTATGGAAAAGCTTGTAACTTGCCCCTAGAATTAGAACACAAAGCTTATTGGCCTGTGAAAGACCTAAATAGAGATTTTAAACTTGCTGGTGAGAAAAGGCTGCTTGACTTAAGTTCTTTAGATGAATGGAGGAGTGGAGCATATGGAAATGCCAAGCTCTTGAAAGAGAAAGTTAAAAGGTGGCATGATAAGAGAATTATTAAAAGAGAATTTCATGTTGGTGAGAAAGTCTATTGTATAGGTCTTTTCTCAGATTTTTTTGCAGGAAAATTACTCTCGAGATGGCAAGGACCCTTTGTTATCGAAGATGTATATTGTTCGGGGGCAATTAAAATTGTTTCCCTTGAAGACAACTCTTCACAAGTGGTGAATGGCCAAAGACTCAAGCATTATATCTCCGTAGATCCTTATAATGAAAATGTTGATTGTATTCAAGCCATGATCCCGGAGGAGTTTATTAGGAACCATATTTCAGAAACTGCAGAGTCAGTTTTCGAATAGGTAACAGTTTTGGTAAGAAAATGTTCGCGAAACATCTTCCAACTTATATTTTTATTGTTTTTAGAAAATATGAAAAATTATGAGCCGAAAACGAGAGGGAGACGGAGCACGAAGGCTCCACACCATAGGGTAGCGCGGGCCCACCTCTGGCCGCGCCAACCCTAGGTGTGGGCACCCCGGGGCCCCTCTCCGACTCATTTTCGACCTGGACTTTCCTTTCGTTATGAAACTTTTCGCTATATAATCCCCCGGACCCCCCGAGGTCCGTATATCGTTTTCTCATCGTGTTTCTGTTTCGAGCTATTTCTGCCAGGATCTGTTTTCATTTTTAGAAGCATCATGGTCTCCGGCAACGACAACAAGGGGAATGGACCCAAGGAAGATGATGTTCAAGACCTGAAGCCGGAGGAGTATATCGAGAGTGGAGCTGAAGGAGATGTAGAAGAAAACCCTCGAGTGTATCCAGGCGCCACCATCACAAGCATTGGGGTGGTGTCTAATCCCTTGAAGCTCAGGATAAACGCGCGGATGAGCACTGGAGGGAAGGTTCCACGTTACTCACCGGCTTCGAAGACACCTGCTGCGGGCGTCAAGAACTACTTCCACACATTAATTCATGATTATCAGAGCAAAAAAGGTGCCCAATTAAGATTTTCCCTCTATGTGGGATATGAATCGTTCTAACCGTGCAGATGAAGGAAGCTCACAACCTAAGGAAGAGTGGGGGAAAAATCTTGGTGGCTGGGATTCAAAATCTGACAGACATGCAAACTATAGTGATCGCAATACGGAGGTGATGCGTATGCTTATGTTCGCGATTGAAGATCTGAAGAAATCTATTGATAAGCTCATCGAGAAGGATCCACCACCACCACCGAAGAATTGATTTTTCATTGGTTTTGGCATCCCCTCGGCTTGTTCCAAGCTTGGGGGGTGGTGCCGCGGTATCACATCACTATCTTTTATCTTTTTACCTTTTCAGTAGAGTCATATCATGAGTAGAGAGGTTATCATATAGGATGGTTTGCAGTATGGAAGTGTCTCTCCCTAGTTAGATATCGTTGTATCCGTTGGTGTGAGTTGCCAGTTTGAAATATTAATGAGAAGTTTCATCATTTACTTTCTATGCACATTATTCCAGTTTTCAACTTCTGTCATATGGTTGAGCTTGCTATTAGTATTTGGTATCACTCTAGAGATCTTCAAGTTAATCTAGTTGGTTTTGGCAAACTTAGCTTGGGTCAACAGAAATAATAATTTGAGTTGCTAGTATAAGAGAGAGGAATTTGCCTACTAGCTCATAAACTTAGTATTCACAAGTTAAGATCGTTTTTGATTTCAATGAAGATTGCATGATTGGTTTCATCATATGTATATTTGTTTATTTTCCTTCAACTCTTATGCTTGCTACCCAGCCTTGCTAGCCAAGAACCATGTACTGAGAGGGAATGCTTCTCGTGCATCCAAACCTTAAACCCAAAACCTTGACATTCGTGTCCACCATACCTACCTACATGTGGTATTTCACCGCCACTCCAAGTAAATTGCTCATGTGCTATCTTTAAAACTTTCAAATTAGTCCTGTTTTGTGTTCCTGTTTTAGCTCATGAGGACGCAAATAGAGAATCTTTATCTCACTTGTTGATTGGACTCACACACCTGGACTAGTGGCTTCATCCGCTTATCCAAACGCTAGAAGAGCTGGCAGCGGGGTTCCTAGCCCCAAATAATAATACAAATTCTCTTCACTCTTTTTGCCCCTGGTTTATCAGTCAAAGCATAATTGTGTAAACAAAAGAGAAAGAGGGATGACCTTCTATACTAGTTGCGTACTTCTATGGGAGCCTCTCTTGTGAGTCTAGTTGTCTTGTGACGTACTGTATTTTATGTTTGCCATTCGTTGGCATAAATATACACCTCTCAAAATTTAGACACTCCTCCACGGTTTGTGATTGTTGGCAGGCACCCGAGGATTCGGTTAGCCATGGTTTGTGTAAGATGGATGGGAGGAGTTTCATGCATTTTATAACTCTGTTTTACAAAATAAAAGCTCTAACACATGAGTAGTCAATGCTTCCCTCTGCGAAGGGCCTATCTTTTACATTTATGTTGAGTCAGTAAACCCATTTCCTTCTATCTCCATCAAGCATTTGAGTTGTTGTGATCACATCATTTATATGTTGATTTATTCAATCATGTTTTCTATCCTTCTTTGTTTAGCACATGCTTTATTATCTGAATGAATATTACTTTGAAAGCTATGAATCACTGAAAAGAGTTGTTACAATTAAACATGTTAAGCTCTACAATATAAACCTTGTTATAAAGACTTCACCTAAGATAAGTATATTTTCATTAAATGTTCTCTGACCAAGAACGAAGTTTGCCATTACCAATTTTGATTCTCTCTTTTGTATCTTTGTTTGTGACTCCCTTTACTTGTTTCAAGTTAAGTTATATGAGAGGAAGTTGTTGTCTGTAATGATTGGTGCATAGGTAAATGTGATGCTTCTTGTCCGTATTTTATTTATCGACTCTTCACTCCGTAAACCCGTGGTCATGTTTCTGAGTTCAGTTTCGCTTGGGGACAAGCGAGGTCTAAGCTTGGGGGGAGTTGATACGTACATTTTGCATCACTATTTTATATCATAATTTTCTGTTATGCATCGATATATTTCATGTTATGATGCATCTCTTATGTTATTTTATCTTATTTTGCATGTTTTATAACTTTTAGCGAATAAACATCGGGACCAGAAATCGGATGGAAAAAGCACCATCGAGATAGCATATTTCAGAAGATCAGAAGAAGAAGGGGGACATCCGGGGGTTCCTAAAAGTCCCGAGGAGGAACACAGCCAGAAGGAGAGCCAGAGGGGGGCCACCAGGGGCCCACACCTAGGGGTGGCGCGCCCCCTGGCCGCGCCACCTATGGGTGTGGCCACCCTGGCCCACCTCTGGGGGTCAACTTTGCCCCCCTGACCCCGAGGGAACCTTAGCCTCATTCCCTCCTCAAAGAATTATTCCGCCGCCGCTGCGGGGCGGAAAACACCCAAGAGAGAAAAGCTCTCTGGCAGGGAGAAATCTGCCGGGGAAATTCCTCTCCGGAGAGGGGAAATCACCGCTATTGTCACCGTCATCACTCCGGGCATCAGCAAGATCGTCATCATCATCATCAGCAGCACCAGAACCATCACCTCATCATCCACCTTCATCCCTCTGTAACAATTAGGGGCCTCTATCGTTGTTTTGCATTAGATCTCTCTCCTGGTGTGGATTACTTGTTAGTAGTTGATGCTTGTGAGATTTATCGGTGTTTGCACTTTATGACCAGATTGTTATCATCCATTATATCACCTCTGATTATGATCCATATGATGTGTTGTGATTAGTTCGTGTTGTTCTTGAGGACATGGGAGAAGTCAAGTTGTTAGTAGTGAAGTAATGTTGAATAATATTAATGTTTGATATTTAAGTTGTGGTGTTATTCTTCTAGTGGTGTCATGTGAACGTCGACTACATGATACTTCACCATTTATGGGCCTAGGGGAATGCATTATGTATTTGGCTACTAATTGTGTGGTTGCCGGAGTGACAGAAACCTAAACCGCCGTTAGGAAACCATTGCACGAGGGAGCGTAGGATCCCAGAGTTTAAAGCTGTGGTTAGATTTATTTCTTAATTACTTTCTTGTAGTTGCGGCTGCTTGCAAGGGGTATAATCACAAGTATGTATTAGTCTTGGATGAGATGGTACATTAGCATAGATTCACCCACACAACACTTATTAAAACACCAAAGTTATTCAGCTGCATGGAACGAAAGCACTTGACAGAAACCTCCTGTGTGTCCTCGAGAACGTTTGTTAATCATAAGTAAACTCACCGGCTTGTCCTGTGCTGAAGAAAGGATTGGGCCACTCGCTGCAATTATTATTATTGCATTTTATTTACTCGCACTTTATTTATCTGCAATATCAAAAACCCCTACAAATCTGTTTTCCAGTATTTACAGTTATTCCTTCATCGAAACTACTTGTCAACACCTTCTGCTCCTCGTTGGGTTCGACACTCTTATTTATCGAAAGTACTACGATACACCCCCTATACGTGTGGGTCATCACGCCGGTGCTGGAAGGGGGCGTCGTAGGCGTCCATCTCCTCGGTGCGCTGCTGCTCGAAGAAGATCATTGAGGCGCCGTAGTTGGCGGGGTGGAACCGTGGTTCGGCGCGCCGCTCCTCCGTCATGCCAGCATGGTCTGCGTGAATCGTCGCCACGAGGTCCTCGCCTTCGGGGATAGGGGGGACCGACAGGCCGCCGGCGCTCAGCCTCCGGTCTCCGCGGAGGCTCATGTTCGGTAGGGCCGGGTAGCCCACCGTGTAGAGGAGCCTGGCTTCTTCGTTCTGAAGCCAGCGCCGCCTGAAGCTGTTCGCGGTGGCGACGTCACGGGGGAAGTGCTCCGCCATTTCCGGGAAGCAGGGGGTGGCCTGTGCGTGAGTTTGGTATGTGCACGGTGAGCGGAGGGGCGGGAGATTTGTGATCTATGGACGGGGATGGGGGGTTTTATGGGAGATAAGTGGCAGCGGGAAGGGTCACGGGGAAGGTGCGCTGGTGTACCGCCATTACGCCGCCGCATAGTCGATTGGGCTATTCCACTCGGTGAGTAACATGGGGATGACTCCCAGGCCTGTCGGATGGGCCTACCTGGTCTAAGGGCCAGCGTTGAAGCCTAGCAGTAAAAGGCTACCTCATGGTTTTAGAAGGTCCAGCTAGGGCCCACCCGCAAGTCTTGTGGAACAAGATGGAAAGCTTCCACCGACTAGAACTTGGGTTTGTAATCCCCCCCCCGATACGGGTTTGAGACCTAGCCACCTATATAAGGGCTGGGAGAACCACCTAGGAAAAAAAATTCCAATTTAGGCTTACACCATAGAAGCTGCACCTCGAGATCCAATCTCTCGACCTGTGCACCCACCATTGTAATCGATCACCATAATACAAGGACAGACAAGCAGGAGTAAGGGTATTACCTCTACGAGGGCCCCGAACCTGGGCAAAATCGTGCCCCTGTTAGCCGTCGAGTCTACCAACGCCTACATCGTTCCTCAACTCGAAACCCTACCGGCTCACCCAAGGGATTTGTTGATATGAGTCAACGACAATTGGCGCCGTCTGTGGGAACGACAGGCGCTGGATCCCCGGGCTCGCCGGATTCATCTGCACTGAGCTTCAACTGGAGCCCGGAATCTTCGGCTCCCTCGAAGCCAATCTGCTTTGGGGCATTCGCCTACACGGCCCACTCGCCGGCATCTCGCCTAGCGTTCAGCGGTCTCCAGGAGGGCGTCAGCCGTTCGGCAACCTCTACTTCCGCGCCAGCAAGGAAGGGATCCTACGCTTCCCCGACTCCATGGTACTCGACGGATCTGACGCCGAGTCCATCTCGAGCATAACGATACATGAATCGCCATTCGACGACTTCGATTGCAGCTCGGAGTCGAGTCACGGCTCCATCCTTCGCAATAGGCTTGACTTCCACGCCATCGCCTGTGAGGAACCCATCGACCTCAGCAAGGACGGCTGCCCCGCCCCACAGACTCACGGGCCATATCTGGCTCAGGTCTGCATGGCTGGACCTGAAGATGGACCCGCTGAAACGGAGGCTAGCCTCACAGCGAGGCAACAGATCAAGGTCTTGCGAGCCGCCTGGAACAAGGCAAAGGCAGAAGTGGAGGCAATCCGTCCGATAGAATCCGGATCCTCCCAAGAAGACCTGATAGCATACCACTATCACTTGTCGCTGAAAAACCGCGAGATAATAAGCGCCCGCAAAGAACTCGACGCGCGCCAATGTGCAGCCGAAGCCTCGATTGCGTGCCACACAGAACTCTCCAGAACTCGCAACTCAATGGGGAATCAGCCTGTCAGAAGGGGAAGTACGTCCCGAAGACCGCCCGTATGGACCAAAGATCCCTCGGCGAGATCAGCAAAACCATCGAGACCTCCCTAATGCACGTTGACAAGGAGGGCAACGTGCACCCGACAAGTCATGCCGCCGCGGTCCTGGCCGCCGCTACCATTCTACATGCAAACCAGCCGCCATAAAACGACCCCCGCGCAGAGCAGCATCGCCAAGTCCAAAGGTGGCTAGGCATGGCCGGAGCAGCGATCGCCGCCCAAACTCGCAAGAAAATGGCCATCCCCGAAGCAGATAAAACGCCTCGAGCAGACAAAACACCTCGCAGACGCGAGAGTATGTCGCCCAAAAGAGGAGACAAGGAATATCCCCGCCATCAGAGGGGCAAGGAGGCAAGGCGCCATGGTGATAGCCCGCACAGCGATGACGACAGCCCGCGACATCGCGGAGGCCGCTCGCGACATCGCAACAAGGAACCACAGCGAGGAGACAGTCGTGACCGAGCCCACTACGATGCGCGGACGACATCACCCAAAACAAGGTCGACGGGCCCCGCGCACGCATGAACCACTCCCGCTCACTATCTACCTCCTCTGATGAGGAAGCTTTCTATGGTGACCCAGCACACCACTGCATGTGTAGTGCACAAGTCGATGACATAATACTCACAGAAGGACTTATCCGTGAATATTACATCCCTCAGAGTAGTACAACAGAAACATAGCATGACCAGGCAAAGCTATAGAATACAAACTTCATTACAAAATCTTGAGAATCTCTTTGATGAATCAAGAAGATCTCCTGCAAATGAAACATCATAAGAAACAATGCGATGCTCCAAGCAGGAGAAGAACTCTAGCTCAGAACTAAATCCACTATGGCTGATGTCAGCCCTAATCTATGGCTTGTAACCGCTAATCCAAGAATGGACTCCACCTACACCTTGATAGCTTCTCCTCCATCAGCGTTGTTGATGATGATGCTTCACGATGACAACTTCCATAGGGCTTCATCTCTAAGCAGGGGGTCAAACGGGAACGAATGAGTAACGAGCGTTACTCAGCAAGCTCATGATATATAGTGGGTAGTTTGATGCACTAACTACAGCTTTAGACTCAAAAGAGTCATAAGCTAATGCAAGGTTTTGTAAAACTTTCTTCAAGAGGTTGCTTTTAATTCTGAAAACTATGCCCGCTAGATCTTCACAGGACTAAAACTTCATTGAGTTGCCTTTCCTGTGGCGTTCGCAGCTCCTTCCCGGAACAGGGGGTAACATGCCACATCCTTTTACACTCCGCAGAGGTGCTTACTTTACCCATGGACGACCAAGACCATGTTGCACAACCAGGTGTACATTCCTGTCCACTCCCACTCAGGTGTGGGGCCCGGTTGTTGGTCCAAGCCAAACCGTGCTTCTCCGCACAACGCATGCCCACCCATTTCTGCCAGCAGGTTGAACGCCTGATTCCACCCCTCACGATGGAGATCTACGCACCCCTGGCAGACACTCATAGACCCTAGAGTCCGTGGGAATTAAGGGATCCCACCCATGTGCATGTAGTCTCGCAAGACCTACAACGTACGTCTCTCGAGTCCGTTCACATGCGAATGAGAGAAGATCACAGCTGACTTACTCCCCCCATAGAAGACGCATGGTTAACGCGAATTTACGGCGCAAGAATCCTGACGGCAGTTGTGATTAATCCTAGTTAGTACTTTCCCATGCAGATGGAACCTTCCTTTGACCTATTCATCTTACCATGGTTCCATCCTCCCACCAAACAGAACACTACCACTCGGGTAGTCATTCAAGTAGTCATATTATTATAAAAATAGGATCATGCATTCTTTTGAGACTAGGTGGTAATACGATAGAGTTTTTGCAATTAGTTTGTTATGAAGTACTGCAAAGGATATGAGCTAGTGATGAACTTGCCTGAGATTGAAATAACCATAATAATCAATGTCTTCGGGGTTCAAGGGTCTCGTAGAAAATCACGACATCTGAAAGATAGCAAAGTAGTCCCGGTAAGGACTACAAAAAACACTGGGAAGGATGATACATGCATAGTAATGAGATGCATCGTGAAATACCCTGGAAAACACCCCATCTTATAAGTGTAAGCCATGTTTAATACGATAACTTATTCACACATGTTTTAGGTGAAATGTTTCATTACTTGTGGTGATGTGGTTATTACTTCTTTTAGATTTACATGTGTTTAAATTTTACTTAACAAACAATTGTTATTGTGTTTGGGTTATAATTGGGTTATCACATGATTAAACGAGAAAACAATATCATATCGAAAACAACTATTGAAAAGATAACAGACACATTTTATTTTATATTCAAAAAGTGTAGAGCTTATGACAAGGAGTTAAATTGAAAATGGTGAACTAGTACAACTAACTCTATCATCACAATACTTGCTAATGACTTGTGATGATAGGTTTTAGTAGGTGTGAAAACCTAAGAGTAGGTGTGAAAACCTAAGAGTTTTATTAATAAAAATAATAATAGTGTGGCACTTATTTCTCGTCATAATGAAATATAATAGAATTTTAGTATATGTTTATAAACACGTTTATAAGTTAAACAAATTTTTTTATGTTTGCCATATTTGAATTGGAAATGCTTTTCTCTTTAATTTGATATAACATTTTATGTTTTCTGAAAATATTTGAATAAGTTATTAATTTATTAATTTTAAATGAATTAAATGACTAGGCAAAATATTGCACACATGAAAACTTGATCAAATGACCTTGAAAACATCATATATCAGTTGCATTTTTCATTTGGAGCATTTTGGTATATAACTTGTATTTTTCTGATTTTATGAATTATTTATTATTTTTCTCAATTTTAAATGATTTAATTTAATTAAATAAATATTTAATTTTAAACTTTAAAAGATATTTTTGAAAATTGGATAAACAATTCGATCATATTTTAAATAACATTTCCATAATTTTTTCATATTTTTCTGATAACAGAATGAAGGATATTGATTTATCAAATTTTAATTATTTTCTATTTTTAAAATGACACGTGGGGTCCACTTGTCATATTTGATTTTTAAATAAAAATAAAGAAAAAATGTGTATGGCGTGATGATGATGTCATCACCGCATCACCCATGGAGGGGATTGCTACTGTTGGCTACAAATCCGTCGATCAACCCCAAATTCGGTGAAATTGTGGGTTCCATTCGGTCGAGAGCATCACGGGGAGTGCAGGGGTGGTGGTTATTGGACCATATGGTCCTTAGTTGGTCCTCGATGGACTCCAGTTGGCAGGAGGCGAGCTCCAGTGCGGCGAACGGCAGCGGTCCTCGATGGACTCCACACAAACGGCCCCCATTAACCATACGAAAGGCACCTGAAGACTTGTAAGCTCACCAGCAACTCGATGATGGGGCCAGGGAAGCAAGGGCTCGCCGGAATCGACCGCGGCATCCGGCGGCCGGTGATGGAGAAGAAGACCCGATTCGACCACCTCCGGTCTTCCCAGCAAACGAGACTCGCTGGAGAGAAAGAGTACAACAAGGCGGAGCTCGTGCTGGTCTCGGTTTCTCGGGGGACGACCGGAATCAACGGCAATGGCCGGCGGCCAAGTGACTAGGGTTTCGGGTTCATGTATACAGCGTGAGATAGAGAGTGAGCGAGAGAGAGGAGAAGAGTGAGCACGATGGGGATGTCTCCCTGATCTTTATCCACGCCCGAAGACGGCGGTTGGGAGGTGGCAGTGGCCCTGCCACGGCATCGATCTCCTCTGCCTTCTGGCAGAGGAAGAAGAAAGAGAAAAGGAAATAACATTTCCTGGAAAACCCCCGAGATGATTTTATAAATTACAAGCAAGTCCTCTATTAATGAAAACCGCGAAGAAACATTATTTTTAGGGCCTTTTTGAGAAGAGAAAGTTTATTAAAAATTATATTTGAATTCCTCATCAAATATGCAATCTCACCACGTTTTGTTTTGGTGAATTTGAGTAATTTTTGTATTTTTTATTTAGGGTGCTAGATTAAGTGATTATTGTTATTTCTCACCATTTACTTGATTAAATGGCTTTAAAATTATTTTGAGCATTATTATGATGAGCACACAATGGACCTATGATTTAAACAAAGTGGTGTAACTTAGTTGAACAATTTTAGACACCATTCCTTTTAGAAAATAATTTGGTAACACTACTTGGTATTGTTTTAATGAACTGTTATAAAAATCACTTAATAGGGAATTTATTTCCATGTCACACCAAATGGTTTTAATGGGTGAAGGAACTTGTTTTCTATGTATGAGGCTTTGTTACTTTCATAGTTGTAGCTCTTAGCCATTTTTGGTTTACATTTTACTGAGGTGGGTGTATTCTATGTTTGCTGTTTTCAGCACTTGATCAAGTGGAAAACATGAATGTCTTTAGAATCTATTTGCTTATTTTCCACATAGGTTCCAATATGGATATCATCCCATGTTTTTTTTGAACATGTAATCATTTACATGTGGGTGTATGGATGAATTCTTGTTGTTTTCCATTTGTATTATGGATGAGAAAGATCTGGAAAACAAGGGAATTAATTTGTTTTCTCCTACCTCGGCATATCCCAAAACATATGGATGCAAGGGCTTGTTATTATTTTCTCTCTTGACAATTGTTTCCATTAAAGTTATTATTATGAGTTCATCATCTCTGATGAGATTGACAGAGGTTATTGGTTCTCTATTATATCCTAATGATTCACTGGATAATTTCTTATGATCCCTTACTGAGGAAGTGTTGCTTCTTGTGGTCTTCTATTGCTTGATATTCTTCTCTTTAGTTGCCACTAGTCTTCTGTTATCACCTTTGTCAATTGCAGGTAGGTTCCTATCTTGGTTTCCAATCCTCAAGTGTCTCACTATTGTGTTGAAAACATCCAATTACTCCAAGCAAGGATTTTACTTAGATGATTATAAAAGTATGTAGGTTTGTTTTATGACATCAAGTTACCATATGCATATAAGAAGAATTTGTTAACAAGTGGGCCAGACTTGCCTCCAAATTACTAATCATATACAGTTGGATGAGATGTACTAGGTTATATGATCTTATGTTTGTTTGTAGATGACACTCAATTGTTTGAGTATACACAAGTGATCTGTTAACAAGGTCTAGAAACTTGTTACCAAACTACTTCTATCTATATAACACTAACATTGGAGTATCACACTGTTTCAAGAGTGTTAATAAGACCAGATCAATATATAAGAGTTTCCAAATACTCTTATAATGGATTGAAGTAGCACTACTAAAATACTCTAAATAATCTTCTTGCAGATCTTCCTATGGTAGTTCTTTCTGTCTTGTGGGTTGCTTCTCTTGCATAATGTCTTAGAGAAGATTGGAAAACAAGATAATCTAGACAAGGTAGGAAGATCTAGATTAAGACTTAGTTAAGCTTTTATTATTCTACAATATACTTGTTATTTTTGTTTCCCATAAGATATGTTCTTATATCATACATGATTGATTTACTTAGTTTCCAATTTACTTCCTCTAATAGAGGTTATAACTTGGTGTTATTCATTAGTTGTATTCAGAGATACTTTAGTTGTTGAATGATGATTTGGATAGAAATGTGGAGTGTTTGTGGAATGATGCCTTAATAGTGAGTTGATCAAATAGTTCATTGATGTGTTGAGCTTCCCTATGCTCACTTGTTTGAGATGATTGAACACTGAGCATGTGAAAGTTATTGAGGTTTAATGACTTATGTCATAGTTGTTATTTGTTTTCCCAGGTGTCATGATTTACTTTATATCCATCACTTTATTACCTTTGTCATTTACAATGCAGATGTAGAGGTTTGGAAATATCATAGTTAATGATCAAGGTTTATCAATAGTTGAAGAAGATTTATTTCTTCTTGTAGGTACTTCTTTTATGATTGATGAGATATGTACATATTCGATAAGTATGTTAATGCAATTATTATGTCATTTTCCACTTGTGGGTTTTGAGTTAACACCTGTTTGTATGATTTGTGTTCTATTAAACCTTGGTTATTTACTTGTGAAGGTTCACTTAGTAGGTACTAAATAATTTGGAAAGATGTTGTGTGAATGGTTGATAACTTAAAGAGTTATTGTTTGAGAGGACATAACACCTTTGTTGATGAGATGGTTCAATTGTGTATTACTCATTGGTGGAAGTATGATTATTAGTTGTGTGATTTGGGTACTCACCCCTCTTTGGATTGTAGATATCTAATGAATTGACCAAGTCACTTAAAGACTTGTGGTGTAGGTTGTTGACAGTTTGTGTTGGTCACAACCAATTATGGTTTGTGTAACCAAATGATTTGGTTTTGTAGGGATGCTAGGTTATAAAGATCACTCCAAATGTACTCCTGACCAGATGATCTAAACCTATTTCATCATGTCAAGTGAAACATTGGTCACTTTGGTTTGTTTAAAATTTCGCGCAAAAATTTCCCGTACTTTTAGATGCATGCTTTGAAAATGCACATATTAAATTTAGATCCTTATAACTTCCCAAACACTGGGATGTTACAATATCTCCCCCTTAACAAGAACTTCGTCCCGAAGTTCAACCTCTCTCACGTAGAAATAGGTAGAGAGAACTTATGTACACCTTTGAATCTTCACAATTGTTTTCTTGTGTTGTCCTTGGCATGTGTAGCCTCTTGTCTTGATTGTTCACCTTCCACTGTCGTGCATCATAATCTAATACCATGCATGTTATTATGACAACCCGGTTTTGTCACTAAACCTTCTTAATGGTCTCACAAAGAACACGTGGTATTTCCACCATGTAGTGTATACCAAGTTTCATTTTCTGATGAGTAGGTATGGTTTCCTACCTCTCACAACTTTCCGAAGAACCTTTGGTATATCCACCGGGTGATGAATAACCAATAAGATTCTTCCGGTACACTAGGTACCGTCTATGGTTAGATTTCCATTTGGTTGAATCTAGTGGTCTCAAAAGAAATACTGCTCAAAGAAGCGTGTACAACATAATGTACCTTAACTTAGATTCATCTATTTGATGAAATATCTTCGAGTTTCCTCGAGTTTTAACTTTTTCCTACAGGTGACCATAACCTATTCCATTCGTTACTTCCTATGGTCCTTCTACATCTTTGGGTTTTTCCTTCTACGGGACAACTCTATAAGTTTATTTATCAAACTTCTACATGTTTCCTTCTAGGATATAACTACTCATGTTAACATCTTGGAATCACTTGTGGTAACTCACCATCTGTTGATGAAGTATGTCACCAACTCCAAGAAAAATGTGGAATGTGGTCCCTTCCCATCAGTGCTTTATTGATTTCCACCTTCTTGACTTCAAGGACTTCCCGAGCTTTGATGGTTGCTTCAATCAGCTGAGATTTCAGACCGCTCTCATACTAATCCTATACCCTCTAGTCCAGTAACATCGAGAAAGAACTCAGTGTTTTTGCACATGCATTTGCACATCAAGTTCAATCTTCATGTACAGATCTAGTCAATCAAAGATCCAAATAAGATCCAATAAATCCCAAATGCAGTTTATCACTCATGCATCAAAAGCCTGTGAAATAAAAGTACTTAGAGTAAAACATCTCATGTACCAGGGCTCTTAAATGCTATACATTAAAAGTAGGTATATAGTACCATGTAATCCTATACTACACAACCACTCTTTGCCTCGGTAATTACTCCAATTGCATGCCTTACTGCAATGGAACAAACCAAGCCAAAATGATCCTATAGTAGTTGTTATATAACTTGCTTCCATATAGGACTACGTATTATGTAATTGAATTACTTCATCTTGATTATGATAAGCTTCTCATGGTACCTGTTGATCCTTCATGGTGTTGATCACATTGTAGGAGTAGTAATGTAGCTTCCATCACTTCTTATGCCTTCTCCTGCTATACAATAGCAGTTCAACTCTAGACTTGATAACAAAGGATATGGTATATATCCCATAGTTACCATGGTCTAATGACTCTCCATGATTATCAAACATCCCTTCTTGATAACTCCTATACTTACTCTATACCATGTTCTACTCCATCCTATTAATTCATAGAATGGGGTAATCATATGCGTGACTTGATTATCTCTGACTATGTCAGAATTATTTTTCTTAATGAAACTAATACTTACTAAACTTCTAATTATTCATACCTAGGTATAAAGAAGATAGATAAGTAGATTTACTCAAGTTGAGTAGGAAAATTCTATACAAGTATGATTGTATCATTCTCAAGTGGATGATCATCATAATTGTAGGAAATGTGGTTTAGATAAGATGGATTCCTATAATATTTACCAACCTACAGATCTCCTAAAAGGTTTTAAACCTAAGGTCGCTTCGCTCTGATACCATCTGTGTTGACCCAGCACACCACTGCATGTGTAGTGCGCAAGTCGATGACATAATACTCACAGAAGGACTTATCCGTGAATATTACATCCCTCAGAGTAGTACAGCAGAAACATAGCAGGACCAGGCAAAGCTATAGAATACAAACTTCATTACAAAATCTTGAGAATCTCTTTGATGAATCAAGAAGATCTCCTACAAATGAAACATCATAAGAAACACTGCGATGCTCCAAGCTAGAGAAGAACTCTAGCTTAGAACTAAATCCACTATCGGCTTGTAACCGCTAATCCAAGAATGGACTCCACCTACACCTTGATAGCTTCTCCTCCATCAGCGTTGTTGATGACGATGCTTCACGATGACAACTTCCATAGGGCTTCATCTCTAAGCAGGGGGTCAGACGGGAACGAATGAGTAACGAGCGTTACTCAGCAAGCACATGATATATAGTGGGTAGTTTGACGCACTAACTACAGCTTTAGACTCAAACGAGTCATAAGCTAATGCAAGGTTTTGTAAAACTTTCTTCAAGAGGTTGCTTTTAGTTCTGAAAACTATGCCCGCCAGATCTTCACATGACTAGAACTTCATGGAGTTGCCTTTCCTGCGGCGTTCGCAGCTCCTTCCCGGAACAAGGGGTAACATGCCACATCCTTTTACACTCTGCAGAGGTGCGTTACTTTACCCATGGACAACCAAGACCATTTTGCACAACCAGGTGTACATTCCTGTCCACTCCCACTCTGGTGTGGGGCCCGGTTGTTGGTCCAAGCCAAACCGTGCTTCTTCGCACAACGCATGCCCACCCATTTCTGCCAGCAGGTTGAACGCCTGATTCCACCTGTCGTGGGATAATCACGGCAGACGTTACCAGGGGTAACTTATCTTGGGGCAATTCGACTCTGGTGTTTGGGAGAGGGTTTAGCTCAGGGGAAATCATGCTATCAATCGATCTGGCAGCTCTAGAAATCAAGTCGTGAGTCTCCGATCTAGGGTTACAATTATCAATTCTCGTATTACTGGATACTCGAATAACTGTTGAAGCTCTCTTTTTCTAACCCTAGGAGCCGGCCTATATCTTACCCGGCTCCCTGGCTTCCTACACAAGGCACACTCTGAATCCTACCCGGAAACCACACACAAACCCTAAGTTTCCTAACAGCAACCCCAAAGGCCGGGTCACTAGGCCTATGTCCCTTCTTGGGCCTTCCAGAAACTCCTCTTCCTTGAGCCGGGTCTTGTGCGATTCCCTTTGGGCCGGGTTTCACCTTGGCGTTAGCCTACCGGGTTATCATCCCTCCATCAGTAGTCCCTAGAATAGCTTGGGCTTCTCGGGATCAACCATGAAGCGCACGCTATTCCCTGCAAAAACAACAAACACTCAAATCCATAAAACACCGGGTTAAAATGCTTTGATAACAGCTAGGCCTTGCTCCATAAGTGGTCCATATAGTAACCCGGTTTTTCCTGAGTCAAACATCACTTCCCCGGGTCAACACTCCAAGAAATTGTGACAAGACCCGGACTCACTCCCTTACCAATCAATCCGGATATTACGCTCGCATTCCACCCCTAATCACTTTCCGGATATTCCGCAACGGGCACTTTAATGCTTATCCCAAAATATCCGGCTGAATAACCCTCTTTCCGAAATTTTGGCACTTGCCGCTCACACCTAGGGTTTTTTCCTCCCCGCGCCTATAAATAGGTACCCAAGGGTCACCCCTAAGCCCATTGACCATTTTCATCTTCCTCCTCCATCTCTTCATCTCCACTCTCCTTGGCGTCCGCAACCTCGAGCTCGGGCCCGCTCCAGCAGCACCTCCGCGCCACCTGCGAGTGTGCCACCGGAACCGCGCCGCTGCCGGCCAGTCGCCGCCGCCTGCATCCTCAACGCCACCACCGATCTCCGCCGCCGCGCCTTCGAGCAACCCGCCGGAATTCCCGAGAAGCTGCCGCCGTCGAGCCATTCACCGCCACCGCACACCCATCTCGATTCACTTGGTAAGTTCCTCAATCCCTTGGATTTAACTCTTGATTTCACGCGGGTAGATTGGATCTAATTTTGCCTCCAAATATTCCTCCATTTCTTACTAGTGGAACGTGCCATAACCTTGCCTTTTCCATGGCTAGTACTCGATTAGATCCAAGCGCACATCTCTCAACATACCCTCACCATCTGCAATCGCAAACTTTCCCTTTATACGGTTTTGACTAGATCCAATCTGCTAAATTTTCCGCAAGTACTTCTCGCTAAGTCGGATAATTATGGTTTCCGGGTCTCTCGATATTTACACTCTGCATTTGCCTCTTTTTTTAGATCTACACTTATGGCTCCTAAAGCCAGCGCTAAGCTGAAGGGGAAACACCCGGCCGACAAGCAAAAGCCGAGTCAATCTCTGCCAACTGGGCGAGATCGACGGTGACAAAAGCTAAGCTCGACAAGCTCGGGGAGTCGGGTGTTCTGCCCACCCGGGAGGAGATCCACTGGAGGGTACCCGGAGAGGATACTCGGCCTTCTCCGGGTCTCGATGAGGTAGTAGTTTTTGTTGAACATGTGATCCGGGGTTTCCGCCCCCCGGGTCACCCCTTCTTCCGGGAGCTCCTGGACCACTACAAGCTCCGGGTATTTGACATTGGCCCCAACTCTATGCTCAACATTACTCATTTCATAGTTCTGTGTGAATCATACCTATGCATCCCACCAAATTTAGCTCTTTTCCTTGAACTCTTTCAATGCAAGGCATGCCGAGAGAGCGGCGATGGGGCCCTCCTAGTCCGTGGAGGGGTCTCCATCCAGAGGCGGAAAAATTCCCTCATACCGACTTTGAACCTCAGTTCCCACGTCAAACATTGACAGAAAACTTATTTTTATTGCCAAGACACTTCTTCACCCGGGGAAAAGCCACTGCCGGGTTTCACCGATAACCTCCTCGATCTTTCCGACAATCTCAACTCTTTCGCCTCTGAAGCCGAGAGGCAGTCTATCCAGCCTCTGCTTAGTAAAATCGCTGTACTCTCGGCCCAGGGTCTTCTTGGGCTCAATCTAATCGAAACCTGGGTAAGTTGCCGGATCCAACCCAATAGCATCCGGCCCAAACTCATGTGCAGCTATTCTGGGCACGTTACTCGGAGAAGAATTACCCGGCCTCGGACACAAACAAGATCATGAAAAATTTCTTGGCCGAGAAACTGGAGGTGATCCGGAACATAGCCGGCTTGGACCCTTTCACACGCGATAACCCGGCCCTAGCAGTAAGAACCGGTTATCACTCCTTTACCCGACTGACATTTTTCTTGCGCAATCATTAACTTTTGTCACTGTATTTTTTCTCAGGAAGATAACGCTTTCTGGAAGATTGATACCCCTCCTCCTTCCGAAAACTCGGAAGAGGACGAAGAGCCGGCTGATTCTGATGAAGGTAATATCCGAGTCTCGCTCATTTCCTTTTTTGTTATCTTATCTAGACCAAGTTTTTTCCTCTTTACCAACAATGTACCTTGCTTGCCAGAGCTATAGGACAAAGAGGATACACGATCGAATGAGAGCGAAGCTGGGCCAGAAGTGGAGATTGGGGCAAAGAGGAAGACCCGGGGAGTTGTCTTCAAGGTGCCTTACTCCTCTATTGCCTCCAAACCATACTCGTACGCTAACATGTGCGAACTTAACCAACGTTTGATCGATTGACCACACTTGAAGGAACCGCCCCAGTCAAGCGTAGGGTAATCCGGAACTCTCCAGGTGACGATCCTCTTCACCCGGGCATCCCTTCGTCCCCCGATCGCCGAGCCGGTATTCCCCAAACCCGTTCTTCCCACCTTCCTCGAAGATGTCCCTCTCCAAATCATCCACTAGCCGGACAAATCCGGGTCTCACTTTCCAACTCTTTGTCATTTTCTTCCGGGTCTAGCAACGATCTCCCACCAGATTTCGTTGTGAACACCAGGTGAGTTACTTTTCTTGCTACTCAATACACTAACTTTTCCCGTATCTTTCATTCATCATATACTGACTATTTATTTCTCTTTCTCAGGGACAAGGTCACGATTAGTGCCCACAGGACATGGATGTGGATAACCCGGCTACGGAGGATCGGAAGACGTTGCGAAGACCGCGGCTGGCGGTGTAGAAGAAGAAGAAGAAAAAGACTTGCTGAAAGATCCGGCCGAGCAGGAGGCCGAGTTTCCCATGCCAACACACACACCCGGGAACGAGGATGTCGAGATCCTGGGATTGCGAAGGGGTGATCCCACTCCTAACACTCAGGCCACCCGGATAACCTCTCCCAAGCAGGAAAGGACCCCGCCTCCGGGTGATCAGGACCCCAGCTCCTCTAGGCCAAGACTCGGCGATCTGGATTTTGAAGGAATGCTAGATGCGCTCTTTTCCCTGAAGACTAATGAAAGGGACATTCTGGAAGGCCTGGCGGCTAAGCACCAGGTAATATAAACAATGTTGCTTGTATATTCACATAGTCCCCAAGTTCCGAGTGAACTATGCATAGTTTGCTTGGTACTTTATAACTGTATGATATACCATACCAGGATATATCTTTTGTCCGACTAACTTTTCCTTTCCTTTTCTCACAGGCCTACGTGACCCAGTCTGAGGAGGTGTTGGCAAAGACCAACAAGCTCCTCGAGGTCGAGACAAAGTTACGTGGAGCGCTAGAAGCTGATGTGAAGAATCTTGAGAAGGACGTGAAAAAGTATAAGAAAAGGTCCCAAACTGCTGAGGGTGAGCTGAAGAACATTTCGGCCCAGATTGCCAACACTTACCGCACTCTACTTGGTAAGAATTTCTGACTTACTACTTATAACCCGAATTTGTCATTCTGTAAGGCTTATCATCCGGATTTCAGTGCTTTAACTTTTTCTGTTACTCTGCAGGTCCGGGTGAAAAGGCCCCAGATGAAGATGATATTGAGAAATTAAAGACGCTGAAGGCCGTAATCCGGCAACTTACTGTCGGCACCAAGTGGATCTTGGAGGCTGTGAAGTGGCCGGGTAAGGGTTACTGTGGTTTGAATGATTTGCTTGATGCATGTTCTACCATCCCCGCCTGGATCGGCCACTAGAAGCGTTCATGGTGCCGGGTTGGGGTAACCCGTGGTCTTGCTCTGGCCAAGGCCTATTTTCCTAGGCTTGAGCCGGCAAAGATCGTGGGCGGGTTTCCCGAGTTCAACAACGACGACTCCAAGTTCACTGGTAAGGATTACAAGGGTATTCATGCGCAGGTGCGTCACTCGGCGAGCTTGATCGCCGACAAACTGGATTTAAGCAAGATCACTCCACCTTATGATGCCGATGATAAGCCGATTCAATCGGATCTGCCGAAGCCCTTTGACATGCTGGAACGGTGGAAGGAGGAAGCTGCCAAGAAGAAAGCTGAGGCCGATACTGTGCCTTCCTCCTCAACTCCGGTTGTCCCTCCTCCAGCCCATGCCGATACTGCGGCTACCCCGGACGCAAGAGCAGAGAAGACCACCGATGAGCACTCCACAGACCCGGCCGCCAAGGACAACGTCGATGACTCGGCTATGGATGCCGAGTAAAGTTTCCCTATTTATCGCGTCTAACACTTATTCGGCCAATGGGCATTATGTAATATGCCTGATACAATTATTCTTTTAATAGTGCGCCTGTGCACTTTTCGCTACAATTTCCTCGGTTTGTAATACGTTTAAACTTTAATAGCTTTTGGTGGCCCTT
Organism: Alopecurus myosuroides; assembly: GCA_028641055.1. Classification (NCBI taxonomy): domain Eukaryota; kingdom Viridiplantae; phylum Streptophyta; class Magnoliopsida; order Poales; family Poaceae; genus Alopecurus; species Alopecurus myosuroides. The sequence continues at coordinate 287,331,050 of CM054059.1, forward strand.
CTGGCCCCTCCTCGTGATATGTTATTCCTTAGCCTTGAACTTTTGTTGCTGCTTTTCTGATTTTCGCTCTTTTTCCTTTTGCGAGACTCGGTTTCCGGGTCTCGGTGATTTTGACAAGTGGACTTTATCTCCTAAGTCCCCAAGTCCCCAAGACTCGGATTTTTGGGTTTTTAAACTTAACAACTAAACAATTTGTTGCCTTTCTCAAGTTCCCAAGTCCCCAAGGCCAGAATTTCCGAGTCTAGGGATTTGTAGTTTTCAGAAAGGCAAATTGTTTTTGCTAAGGCTCAAAACATAGAGTTACTCACGTGGGTTTGAGGTTAAGCTTAATATTTTGTGAGTTTCCGGCTGTTGACCTTGTACTCTGCATAACCTGTGGTTTGGATGACCCTTTTGATCCTCTTTGTTGTAAGCCGGCTTTCGCGTGGATATTCAATGCTGCTATAACTTTATAAAGACAGGGTCATGCAAGTCCCATTGGGCATCATGACTGATTGTAATTACACGTTAGCAAAGCATGCCATATTTTTGCGAGTCACATCAAGCTTAAACAAGAGAAATCAAGAAAATTTGGCTCTATTGTTCGGTTATAAGATTGTAACCGTACTTATTACAAGTAATCGGTCCTTATAACTTAATGGCATCGTGGCCGGGTCTTTGAGTTTGCAACTGTGCTATTCAAGCAATCAGCCCCCAAGACCTATATATGCAAATTTAGGAAAAATATAGAACTGGTGTATTATAAAACAAATAAGTAATACTTACCTGATAAAATAGAAAACTGAAAGTAAAAACAGAAAGATCAAAACTTAACAGAAATAAATAAGAAAGAAGCCATATCATAGTTTGACCATCTCTTTATTGATATGAGAAAAGTTAGGTCAGCGGGCCGCCTCATTAAAAACCCTCCAGTCCCCTTAGGTACCCTGGATAGGAAAAGAGTGCGTCTGAAACCTGCTGCCTGTTACATTGTGTAATTCAACTTTGTAAACCAAGCCTATGCTAAGTATAGTAGGGACGCAGCTGAGCCACGTTCCATGGTCTTTCCCTCTCTTGCATAGATGAAGTGGTGTGGGTTGTGTCATTGATTGTATCCGACTCTTCCCTTGCATCTACCATGTAATATGATCCATTATGCAGATTCCGTCTTATAATGAATGGTCCTTCCCATGGTGGAGATAACTTGTGCTTTCCCTCTTTTGACTGTACCAGGCGCAATACCAGGTCCCCTTCCTGGAAGACCCGGGTTTTGACTCGCCGACTATGGTATCTCCTCAAATCCTGCTGATATATGGCTCATCTCTCCAAGGCTTGTTCCCTGTGTTCTTATAGCATATCCACGGCATCCTGCCGGGTCTTCTCGTTCTCCACCTCAACGTAAGCCGTCACTCGGGGCGAGTCGTGAATAATATCGCTTGGCAATACTTCCTCTGCGCCATAAACCATGAAAAACGGGGTCATCTGAGTAGATCTGTTAGGTGTAGTGTTAATTCCCCAAACTATTGATGGTAGCTCTTCAACCCATGCTCCAGCAGCTCTGATGCACGGGACTCGCAGCCGTGGTTTTAACCCACGAAGTAACTCCTGATTTGCCCTTTCCACCTGTCCATTAGCTTGTGGGTGGGATACCGAGGCTATGTCAAGCCAGATACCATTGTTCCCGCAAAATTTCTCCATCTCACCTAAGGACATTTTGGTTCCATTGTCTGTTATTATGCTGTGAGGGTATCGAAACCTGTAGATGATCCTTTTCAGGAACTTGACTGCTGTGATTGCTTCGCAATCGATAACTGGCATAACTTCAACCCACTTAGTAAACTTATCAATAGCTACCAAAAGATGAGTCTTTTTGCACGGTGACATGTGGAAGGGGCCCACCATATCCATACCCCAAACAGCAAACGGCCAGGTCAGCGGGATTGTTTGCAACTCCATAGCCGGCACATGGGTTTGGCAAGCGTACCTTTGACATCCATCACACCTTGCCACCAAGCGCTCCACGTCTGCTAAGGCCGTGAGCCAAAAGAAACCGTGTCGATGCTTTGGCCACAAGGGATCTTGTGGAGGCATGATGCCCACAATCACCTTCGTGGATCTCCTTCAAAATCTGCCGGCCTTCTTCTGGTGCTACACAACGCAAAAAGACTCCTGTCGCACTTCTTTTATACAACTCTCCATTGATAATAGAATAGCCCTTTGCTCGCCTCAGAATTTTCCTTGCTAAAACTTCCTGTGGTGGTAACACGCCTCGTGATAGGTAGGCCAAAAATGGCTCCGTCCACTCGGGAACAGCGCGTACTGTGGCCACAAGCTCCAAATCCGGGTCTTGGTTAGCCACCTCTTCCTCAGACTCGATTTTAACAGATGGCCGCCATAACTCGTCCAGGAAAACATTAGGTGGAACCGGCTCTCTGCGCGAGCCGAGTCTCGCGAGCGCATCTGCTGCCTCATTCTTTCGCCTGTCAATATGTTCCACCTCATACCCGGAAAAGGACCCGACAACTCTGTCCACCTCTCTGCGATATGCTTCCATTGTTGCATCCTTTCTATCTCAAGTTCCTGAGACCTGCTGTACCACGAGATCCGAGTCTCCGTAGCACCGTATTCGCCTAATGTTCATCTCCTTTGCTATTCTCAATCCATGTAACAATGCCTCATACTCGTCCACATTGTTGGAGCAATCAAAGTGAATCTGCAACACGTAGCTCAATTTGTCGCCTTTGGGTGATGTGAGCACCACCCCAGCTCCTGACCCCTCATACTGCTTAGAACCGTCAAAGTGCATTACCCAAGACTCGGAACTTGGCATCATTGTGGGCATGCTTGTGTGAGTCCAATCATTAATAAAATCAGCTAAAGCTTGAGATTTGATTGCAGACCTGGGCTCGTAATTGATGTGATAATCTCCCATCTCGATGGCCCACTTGGCTATTCTACCTGTCGCGTCTGAATTTCTGATAATATCTTCCATTGGTATAGAGCGAACCACTGTTATGGGGTGTTCCTGAAAATATGGTTTCAATTTCCGGCTGGCCATGAAGACCCCGAAAACTAGTTTTAGCCAATGTGGGTAATGCTGCTTTGCTTCCGATAGTACTTCACTCACATAATAAACCGGCCTTTGTACCGGGTGATCTTTTCCATCCTCTTTGCGCTCGACAACAACCACGGCACTAACCGCCCGGGGCCCGGCCGCAACGTATAACAACATGGGCTCTTTAGGACCCGGTGCCACCAGAATCGATGCCTCAGATAATTGTTTTTTCAGGGCTTCGAACGCCTCGTCCGCCTGTCCCAAACAAATTTGTCGGTTTTCCTCAAGAGCTGGTATAAAGGTATTGCCTTCTCTCCAAGCCTGGATATAAACCGGCTTAATGCTGCTACGCATCCTGTAAGATTTTGAACATGCTTCAGGCCTTCCGGCTTTTTCAGATTCTGAATAGCTTTAATCTTGTCCGGGTTTGCCTCAATTCCTCTCTCTGAAACAATGAAACCGAGTAATTTTCCTGCTGGCACTCCAAACACACACTTTGTGGGGTTAAGCTTCATCTGATATCTTCTCAGATTCCTGAACGTTTCCTTTAGGTCCTCAATGAATGTTTCTGCCTTCCTGGTTTAATCACCACATCATCGACATAAGCATGAACGTTGCGTCCAATCTGATCCTCGAAACACTTCTGAATGCACCGTTGGTATGTTGCGCCAGCATTCTTTAGCCCAAAAGTCATGGTTTTATAACAGAAAGCTCCGAAGGGGGTTATGAACGACGTTTTCTCCCAATCTTCCTTCTTGAGCCTGATCTGGTGATACCCGGAATAAGCATCCAGGAAACACAATAAGTCACTTCCAGCCACTGCGTCTATAATCTGATCTATCCTTGGGAGGGCAAACGGGTCCTTTGGGCAATGTTTGTTGAGACTCGTGTAATCTATGCACATCCTCCACTCGTTGTTTTTCTTCATCACCAGAACCGTATTTGCCAACCAATCCGGGTGAAAAACCTCCATGATAAAGCCGGCTGCAAGGAGCCGAGCTATCTCCGCTCCTATAGCCTTTCTTCTTTCCTCGTTCATTTTTCTCAGGCCCTGCTTCACAGGCCGGGACTTGGGATAACCATGTAAACTGTGCTCAGCTAACTCGGTTGGGATACCCGGCATATCACTAGGCGTCCAAGCGAAAACATCCTGATTACCACGAATAAACTCGATAAGTTCTTCTTCCTGCTTACTATCCAGGTTAGATCCTATAGCAAACTGCTTGGAGGGATCGCCCTCGAGGAAAGCCACCATCTTTGTGTCCTGTTCTGCTTTGAATTTTGCTCTCTCATCTTCCGTATTTGGTCTTTTCAATGCTGTTCTATCATCCGAGTCTACTTAAGACCGGTAATACTTGAGCTCTTCCTTTCTGCACGCCTGTTCTGCCATTGCCGCATCTCCTTCGTCACACTCGGCTGCTATAACCCGGTTGCCGTGTATAGTAATGGTTCGCTTGGGACCCGGGATCTTTAGCTGTAGGTACACGTAACACGGCCTGGCCATGAACTTGGCGTAAGCCGGCCTTCCGAACAGCGCGTGATAGGGACTGCGCAACTTTACTACCTCGAACGTGAGCCACTCCACTCGGAAATTGTCCTTCGATTCTCCAAAAGCAACCTCTAGAGTGATCTTTCCTTCTGGGCACGCTGAATGACCCGGCACGATCCCATGAAAAACTGTAGAACTTTTCTGCAACTGAGACTCCTTGAGCCCCATGCGTAGGAAAGTTTCCCAATATAAGATATTGATGCTACTTCCACCGTCCATCAGAACCTTTTTCAACTCGTAACCATTAACCTGTGGTGCAACTACCAAAGCCAGCACACCCGGATGTTCTATTGTTTCCGGGTGATCCCTCCTGCTCCATGTGACCTCTTGGTCTGACCATCTCAAGTATCTCGGAACAGCCGAAGAAACCGAGTTTACCGCTCTTTTGAGTATCTTTCTATCTTTATTGGAAGTCCCCGTAGTATGGACATGGTACTGTCCTAGCTGCTTGGGGTTGGCTTGGAAACCTCCAGCGCCTCCTTGGTTGTTACCCGGATTACCACCTCCTGCGTTGCCAGCCGGGGGTGGGCCATTGCCCGGGTTTCCGCCCGGGCCCGGTCCTGCTCCCCGGCCTGCACCTCGCATGGCCTTCTGTATTTCCTCGTTTTCCCATCTCTGTAAGTCTACGCACTGTTCCAGTGAATGATTGGCCGGCCTACCGTTCCTGCTCTGACGCGGACAGGGCATCCTGAAGGCCTCTATACGATTAGCCGGCCTTGGTGGTCCTTGATAATTTCCTCCATTGAAGTTTCCTCCGTTGAAATTTCCCTCAGCTCTGGGTCTCGCAAACCCGGCTTCTGTACTGGCGACAAACTCGGAGTTTCCTTCATATGGGCGCTTGTGCTGGTTGTTTCCATTATTTCCTCCATTATTACCCGGTGCAGCTCCATTGCCGGGTCTTCCACTATTACCCGCGTTGGCCTTTGCTTTCTTATCATCGACATCCTCCTCTGTGGTATCCGTGGCGGCGTGCTTGTTGCACGCGTCCATCAACTCTCCCATCGTAACCTCTGAAGCTTGAAGGCTAGACTTCATGCGTGTCAGTTTTTGCACTAAGGGTATGTATTTGCATGTTTTTGCCATAGCTTGTAACGCATCCTTTGGTTGGATATCAGTGGACGAGTGGAGAATTTCCATAACCCGGCGCACCCAACTGCGTGCCGACTCTCCCTTCTTCTGAACACATCGCTCTAAATCATCAATCGTAAACAACTTCCTGCATGTTCCATGAAAGTGCTTGATAAAGGCAGTTTTCAGCTCGCCCCACGAATTGACGGATTTCTCGGGTAGATTATTGAACCACAACTTTGCTGCTCCTTCTGACATCATTAGGTACATGAATTTGGCTTGAAGATTCTCAGATGCGTTGCGGATTGACATGCCATCTTATAGCTGCTCAACCATGTTTCTGGATCCATGGTCGGCTCATAATTAACCACTTTACCCGGCTCCTTGAACTTATCCGGGTAAGGCTCAGCCCGGATGGTATCCGACAAACACTTAGGCCCGGCGAGGTTTATCGGCACTGGCATCACTCGAGAAACGTGTGACGCCGCTGCGGGTACGGCGGGAGGTGCAACCACTACCGGTCCTCGTACCACAGACCCGGCTGCTACTCGCCTGGCTCGGGAACTGTCCACAATGGCTTGCGCCGCTGATACCACAGGCGTTGCCGGCCTACGGGGAGGAGGCGGCATTTGCTGCTGCTCTGCCCTCCGCCGCGCCGAACTCGACTGGATATTGCCGGTATTTCCGTTATGCCGGCTCACATATGGTGTTCCGTGCATTCCACTCCTGTTATCCGGGTAATTAGCCTGCTGAACTATTGCTGTGCGCAGCAAATCTATTGCCCGCCGGGTCTCCGCTGCGTGGGGTGACTCTCCTACGGGGATGCGATCAAGTGCCAACGTTGCTGCATACACGTTATCCATGGGGTTATTGAAGTGACCTGGTGGAGTATGAAATCGTGGCAGTGGTGGTGGTGGCGCCGCATTGCCAGTTATGATTCCTGTTTGCAACATGGGTAACCCGTCTTGTACGTTTGTCGGCTGTCCCCCCAGGGTTGCAGGCTGATGTCCGGTTTCCTGATTCACAGCCGGAATTGGTTGATCCTGAGGTGTAATGAACAGTGCGGCCGGGCGTATAGTTCCACCTGTTGCCGGTAATCTCGATTGGTATCTCTGATTGTGCATCCTGGTCGACTGAACCTGGAGCCGGTTCTCCAATTCTTCCAGCTCGCGCTGGCGCGCAGCTATCCCTTGCTTTTCAGCTTCCATGTCTCTCCTTTGTTGATCCAACGCACGGCGGGCCACATCCAGATCCGCGGCGCGCGCCGCCGCATTTTCCGGGGTAATCACCGTTGCTAGTACTGTAGGATCCAAGATCAAGTTATTGTTGAACAGAGCCGGGTTTCGTGGATTCGAGGGCCTCGCTCCTGGCGTTCTGTTCGCCATAAACCCAAACATGTTTCTCCGCAGCTCGCTCTCGGCAGTACGGCTGGTAACTGAAGCCGATTCTCCGTCGACTCGAGCTACAACCGGGTTTCCATCAACCGGATTTTGCTGCTGGGCCAGCGCTCGCGCCGCTCCGACCGCGGCCGTAGTCACGTCCCCCTGATTGAGATTGGTTGCAGGGGCCGTGTAGACCGCGACCTGGCGCGCGATGCCTGGTGAAGATTCGTATTCTTCCTCATCACAGCTATCCTCCTCGTACCGATCTTCCAGCAAGTGCAAGATAGATTCGGTGTCATCTTCTCTCATGACCCGGCCACGCGGGGTCCATGCCGGCTCCTCCGGCTGTTCCCTCTTCGTGGTGGGCTCTTCTACCGGATCTGCCATCCCGACCGATTCTTCTCCGTCCGATTGAACGCAGGTCGCTTCTCCTGACACAGAATCATACTCAATATCGTCAGGGATTGAACCGGACGTACGTACCATGCCGACGAAGACGTTGACCCGGCCGATCGTGACGACAGATCCGGCTTCTAGCAGATCCGACTCTGGTCCCCAACCAAAGTCATCTACCATCGTCTCTCCTTCGGGGTTGGTGTAGATCTCGCCGATGACGAGGTTCTTCATGCTTTCCCGAGATTCTCCCATGATGTAAACACCTTTGGACGTAGGCCCCACGGTGGGCGCCAACTGTCGTGGGATAATCACGGCAGACGTTACCAGGGGTAACTTATCTTGGGGCAATTCGACTGTGGTGTTTGGGAGAGGGTTTAGCTCAGGGGAAATCATGCTATCAATCGATCTGGCAGCTCTAGCAATCAAGCCGCCGAGTCTCCAATCTAGGGTTACAATTATCAATTCTCGTATTACTGGATACTCGAATAACTGTTGAAGCTCTCTTTTTCTAACCCTAGGAGCCGGCTTATATCTTACCCGGCTCCCTGGCTTCCTACACAAGGCACACTCCGAATCCTACCCGGAAACCACACAAAAACCCTAAGTTTCCTAACAGCAACCCCAAAGGCCGGGTCACTAGGCCTATGTCCCTTCTTGGGCCTTCCAGAAACTCCTCTTCCTTGAGCCGGGTCTTGCGCGATTCCCTTTGGGCCGGGTTTCACCTTGGCGTTAGTCTACCGGGTTATCATCCCTCCATCACCACCCCTCACGATGGTGATCTACACGCCCCTAGCAGACACTCACAGACCCCAGAGTCCATGGGAATTAAGGGATCCCACCCATGTGCATGTAATCTCGCAAGACCTACAGCGTACGTCTCTGGCAGTCCGTTGACATGCGAACGAGAGAAGATCACAGCTGACTTACTCCCCCCATAGAAGACCCATGGTTAATGCGAATTTACGACGCAAGAATCCTGACGGCAGTTGTGATTAATCCTAGGTAGTACTTTCCCATGCAGATGGAACCTTCCTTTGACCTATTCATCTTACCATGGTTCCATCCGCCCACCAAACAGAACACTACCACTCGGGTAGTCATTCAAGTAGTCATATTATTATAAAAATAGGATCATGCATTCTTTTGAGACTAGGTGGTAATACGATAGAGTTTTTGCAATTAGTTTTTTATGAAGTACTGCAAAGGATATGAGCAAGTGATGAACTTGCCTGAGATTGAAATAACCATAATAATCAATGTCTTCCGGGTTCGAGGGTCTCGTAGAAAATCACGACATCTGAAAGATAGCAAAGTAGTCCCGGTAAGAACTACAGAAAACACTAGGAAGGATGATACATGCATAGTAATGAGATGCATCGTGAAATACCCTGGAAAACACCCCAGCTTACAAGTGTAAGCCATGTTTAATACGATAACTTATTCACACAGGTTTTAGGTCAAATGTTTCATTACTCTTCGTGATGTGGCTATTACTTCTTTTAGACTTACATGTGTTTCACTTTTACTTAACAAACAATTGTTATTGTGTTTGGGTTATAATTGGGTTATCACATGATTAAACGAGAAAACAATATCATATGGAAAACAATTATTGAAAAGATAACAGACACATTTTATTTTATATTCAAAAATTGTATAGCTTATGACAAGGAATTAAATTGAAAATGGTGAACTAGTACAACTAACTCTATCATCACAATACTTGCTAATGACTTGTGATGATAGGTTTTAGTATGTGTGAAAACCTAAGAGTTTTATTAATAAAGAAAATAATAGTGTGGCACTTATTTCTCGTCATAATGAAATATAATAGAATTTCAGTATATGTTTAGAAACACGTTTTATAAGTTAAACAAAATGTTTTATGTTTGACATATTTGAATTGGAAATGCTTTTCCCTTTAATTTGATATAACATTTTATGTTTTCTGAAAATATTTGAATAAGTTATTAATTTATTAATTTTAAATGAATTAAATGACTTGGAAAAATATTGCACACATAAAAACTTGATCAAATGACCGTGAAAACATCATAGATGAGTTGCATTTTTCATTTGGAGCATTTTGGTATATAACTTTTATTTTTCTGATTTTATGAATTATTTATTATTTTTCTCAATTTTAAATGATTTAATTTAATTAAAGAAAATATTTAATTTTAAACTTTACAAAATATTTTTGAAAATTTGATAAACAATTCGATCATATTTTAATAAACATTTCCATAATTTTTTCATATTTTTCTGATAACAGAATGAAGGATATTGATTTATCAAATTTTAATTATTTTCTGTTTTTAAAATGACACGTGGGCTCCACTTGTCATATTTGATTTTCAATTAAAAATAAAGAAAAAATGTGTATGACGTGATGATGATGTCATCACCGCATCACCCATGGAGGGGATTGCTACTGTTGGCTCAAAATCCGTCGATCAACCCCAAATTCGGTGAAATTGTGGGTTCCATTCGGTCGAGAGCATCACGGGAAGTGCAGGGGTGGTGGTTATTGGACCATATGGTCCTTAGTTGGCCAGCGGCGAGCTCCAGTGCCGCGAACGGCGGTGGTCCTCGATGAACTCCACACAAACGGACCCCATTAACCAAATGAAAGGCACCTGAAGACTTGTAAGCTCACCAGCAACTCGATGATGGGGTCGGGGAAGCAAGGGCTCGCCGGAATCGACCGCGGCATCCGGCGGCCGGTGATGGAGAAGAATACCCGATTCGACCACCTCCGGTCTTCCCAGCAAACGAGACTCGCTGGAGAGGAAGAGTACAACAAGGCGGAGCTCGTGCTGGTCTCGGTTTCTCCGGGGACGACCGGAATCAACGGCAATGGCCGGCGGCCATGTGACTAGGGTTTCGGGTTCATGTATACAGAGAGAGACAGAGAGTGAGTGAGAGAGAGAGGAGAAGAGTGAGCATGATGTGGACGTCTCCCTGATCTTTATCCACGCCCGAAGACGGCGGTTGGGAGGTGGCAGCGGCCATGCCACGACATCGATCTTCTGGCCGAGGAAGAAGAAAGAGAAAAGGAAATAACATTTCAAGGAAACCCCCCTAGATGATTTTATAAATTACAAGGAAGTCCTCTATTAATGAAAACCGCGAAGAAACATTATTTTGAGAGCCTTTTTAAGAAGAGAAAATTTATTAAAAATTATATTTGAATTCCTCATCAAATATGCAATCTCACCATGTTTTGTTTTGGTGAATTTGAGAAATTTTCGTATTTTTTATTTAGGGTGCTAGATTAAGTGATTATTGTTATTTCTCACCATTTAGTTGATTAAATGGCTTTACAATTATTTTGAGCATTATTATGATGAGCACACACTGGACCTATGATTTAAACAAAGTGGTCTAACTTAGTTGAACAATTTTAGATACAATTCCTTTTAGAAAATAATTTGGTGACACTAATTGGTATTGTTTTAATGCACTATTATGAAAATCACTTAATAGGGAATTTATTTCCATGTCACACCAAATAGTTTTAATGGGTGAAGGAACTTGTTTTCTATGTATGAGGCTTTGTTACTTTCATAGTTGTAGCTCTTAGCCATTTTTGGTTGACATTTTACTAAGGTGGGTGTATACTATGTTTGCTGTTTTCAGCACTTGATCAAGTGGAAAACATGAATGTCTTTAGAATCTATTTGCTTATTTTCCACATAGGTTCCAATATGGATATCATCCCATGTTTGTTTTTGAACATGTGATCATTTACATGTGGGTGTATGGATGAATTCTTGTTGTTTTCCATTTGTATTATGGATGAGAAAGATCTGGAAAACAAGGGAATTAATTTGTTTTCTCCTACCTCAGCATATCCCAAAACATATGGATGGAAGGTCTTGTTATTATTTTCTCTCTTGACAATTGTTTCCATTAAAGTTATTATTATGAGTTCATCATCTCTGATGATCTTGACAGAGGTTATTGGTTCTCTATTATATCCTAATGATTCACTGGATAATTTCTTATGATCCCTTACTGAGGCAGTGTTGCTTCTTGTGGCCTTCTATTGCTTGATATTCTTCTCTTTAGTTGCCACTAGTCTTCTGTTATCACCTTTGTCCATTGCAGGTAGGTTCCTCTCTTGGTTTCCAATCCTCAAGTGTCTCACTATTGTGGTCAAAACATCCAATTACTACAAGCAAGGATTTTACTTAGATGATTATAAAAGTATGTAGGTTTGTTTTATGACATCAAGTTACCATATGCATATAAGAATAATTTGTTAACAAGTGGGCCAGACTTGCCTCCAAATTACTAATCATATACAGTTGGATCAGATGTACTAGGTTATATGATCTTATGTTTGTTTGTAGATGACACTCAATTGTTTGAGTATACAAAAGTGATATGTTAAGAAGGTCTAGAAACTTGTTACCAAACTACATCTATATAACACTAACATTGGAGTATCACACTGTTTCAAGAGTGTTAATAAGATCAGATCAATATATAAGAGTTTCCAAATACTCTTATAATGGATTGAAGTAGCACTACTAAAATACTTTAAATAATCTTCTTGCAGATCTTCCTGTGGTAGTTCTTTCTTTCTTGTGGGTTGCTTCTCTTGCAGAATGTCTTAGAGAAGATTGGAAAACAAGATAATCTAGACAAGGTAGGAAGATCTTAATTAAGACTTAGTTAAGCTTTTATTCTTCTACAATATACTTGTTATTTTTGTTTCCCATAAGATATGTTCTTATATCATACATGATTGATTTACTTAGTTTCCAATTTACTTCCTCTAATAGAGGTTATAACTTGTTGTTATTCATTAGTTGTATTCAGAGATACTTTAGTTGCTGAATGATGATTTGGATAGAAATGTGGAGTGTTTGTGGAATGATGCCTTAATAGTGAGTTGATCAAATAGTTCATTGATGTGTTGAGCTTCCCTATGCTCACTTGTTTGAGATGATTGCACACTGAGCATGTGAAAGTTATTGAGGTTTAATGAATTATGTCATAGTTGTTATTTGTTTTCCCACGTGTCATGATTTACTTTATATTCATCACTTTATTACCTTTGTCATTTACAATGCAGATGTAGAGGTTTGGAAATATCATAGGTAATGATCAAGGTTTATCAATAGTTGAACAAGATTTATTTCTTCTTGTAGGTACTTCTTTTATGATTGATGAGATATGTACATATTCGATAAGTATGTTAATACAATTATTATGTCATTTTCCACTTGTGGGTTTTGAGTTAACACATGTCTGTATGATTTGTGTTCTATTAAACCTTGGTTATTTACTTGTGAAGGTTCACTTAGTAGGTACTAAATAATTTGGAAAGATGTTGTGTGAATGGTTGATAACTTAAAGAGTTATTGTTTGATAGTACATAACACCTTTGTTGATGAGATGGTTCAATTGTGTATTACTCATTGGTGGAAGTATGATTATCAGTTGTGTGATTTGGGTACTCACCCCTCTTTGGGTTGTAGATATCTAATGAATTAACCCAAGTCACTTAAAGACTTGTGGTGTAGGTTGTTGAGAGTTTGTGTTGGTCACAACCAATTATGGTTTGTGTAACCAAATGATTTGGTTTTGTAGGGATGCTAGGTTATAAAGATCACTCCAAATGTACTCCTGACCAGATGATCTAAACCTATTTCATCATGCCAAGTGAAACATTGGTCACTTTGGTTTGTTTAAACTTTTGCGCAAAAATTTCCCGTACTTTTAGATGCATGCTTTGAAAATGCACATATTAAATTTAGGTCCTTATAACTTCCCAAACACTGGGATGTTACACTTGCGGCGCGATGTGTTTCAGCAACAGCATTCGCGAGGCACCGATGCCCAAGAAATTCAAGCTCACCTCAGAGGTCCCGAAGTACGATGGCTCGCAAGCACCTAGGATCTGGCTCTCGGACTACCTGACCGCGGTAAAGTGCCAGCGCGGAAATAAAGTGACGACCATGCAGTACTTAAACCTACACCTCCTCGGAGCCGCTCGAAGCTGGCTCGTGGGCAGGCCACGCGCGTGTTACAGATGCTGAGACGATCTCACCCGCAATTTCGAGAAGAGCTTTCACGCGACGTACAAGAGGCCCGCGTCTGTCGAAGAATTGCGAGCTTGCAGACAGAAGAGCGGCGAATCAACTCGCGAATATATTAAGAGATGGACTACACTAAAAAATACAGCTGGAAATATATCGGAGAAGAACTAGGTCGATGCGCGCCCAAGACTTTTGGGGAATTGATGACGATAGCCGACAAATGGGCAAACGGTGAGGAATCCCTGCGCAATGAGAAACCTTCCTCACCCACGCATGATGACGATCGCAACGGAGAACGCCGGAGGAGAAAGAGGCGACACTATGATCAGGACGATCAGTCGGAGTTTATAGCGGCTGAATTCACGAGAAACCGCGATGGCGGGTCTCGCGGAAATCGCGAGTAGAAGCCAAAACCAGAAGACAAAACACCCGAGGAAGACCTTGACGGATACTGCTCCTTGCATCTGTTCACGGATAAACACACGGACAAACTCGAGGACACCCACCTCCTCAAAGACTTCCAAAATTTTAAAGACATCCACGAAGCGTACACGAAGAAACATCGGATATACATCAACCAAGGATACCCGCAACTACCGGGAGGACACGCAGTCGCACCACCACCACCCCCACCTCCACCTGCTGGACATCACAACATGGCGTTAGCCGCACTCCTAGCACCAGCAGATCCAGCCGCATCAAATCAAGGAGCCAACAGATACACGAACCCCCAAGGCCTCATAGGCATGATACAGAAGATCTGCCCGTCCCGACGAATCCAGAAGACCAACACTCGCCACGTCAACATGGCGGTGCAAACTCCACCGTCCAAAACCGAGTACATGAATATGTCTGAGCACCCGATAACCTTCTCCAGAGAAGACCACCCTCCACAGATGTATCGACCAGGGCACACAGCGCTTGTCATATAGGCGCAAATAGGCAACTACGACCTAGCCAGAGTATGGACGGAGCTAGCAGGATAAACATCATATATGCGGACAAACTCCACAAGATGAACAGGAACCTGGAGGTACTCGCAGAATCGGAAACACCCTTCCACGGGATATACCGGGAAAAGCCGTCCGACCACTTGGAACAATCAAACTGGAAGTCATACTTAGAGATCCAAGCAACTACAGACGAGAGTTCTTCGACTTTGATGTAGTCGACTGGCCATCACAGTACCACGCCATTGTCGGCCGAACAGCTTTCGCGAGATTCATGGCAGTGCCCCATTACACCTACCTCAAGCTGAAATTGCCAGGAGAATACGGTACGATCACCGTAAACGGCGACTTCTAGAAATCTGACAAGTGCGATAACGACTTCCACGAGATCGCAAAATCTTTCGGGATGCAAGAAGAGCTAGAAAAGCTGGCAAAGACCACGGACAACTCCGTGATGCCGCTAACCAAAAGAAACGCCCTAGACCTCGAGTGTAGCCCGAGCAGCGACACTCGAAAGCATCAAGTCCACCCGACAGATTCTGCAAAGACGGCGATGGTGTCAACCACACTCTCCTTCGCATAGGAAAGCACGCACATCGAGCTCCTCCGTGAGTACTGGGAGATTTTTGCCTGGCAGCCATCTAATATGCCAGGAATTCCCAGGGAGTTCGCCGAGAACTCATTGGAAGTATTCAAGGATGCAAAACCAGTCAAGCAAACTACTCGATGCTTCTCCGAGCCGAAGCAGCGGGCACTCGGAGAAGAAGTAAACAGACTACTAGCCGCCAAGTTCATTAGGGAGATCAAGATTTACACCTGGTTAGCAAACCCGGTGCTAGTCCCGAAGAAAATACAGACATCCTTCGCGTGTGCATCGACTACACGTTGTTGAACAAGCACTGCCCCAATTATAACTTCCCACTCCCGCGGATTGACCAGATCATCGACTCCAGGGTAGGCTGCCAACGTCTCTCCTACCTGGATGCCTACTCAGGCTATAACCAGATCAAGATGAAAAAGACAGCTTTCATCACACCACACGGTGTTTACTGCTACACAACCATGCCCTTCGGGCTCAAAAAGGCAAGCGCCACATATCAGCGCTGCATGCAAAAATGCCTCGCCAAGCTCATTGGCAAAAACGTACAAGTGTACGTTGACAACATCCTCATCAAGACTCGAGTGGAGGACATAAGGGAAACCTTCGACTCTCTCCATGCGTATAGAATCAAGCTCAACCCGAAAAAATGCATCTTCGGTGTACCCGCAGGCCAACTGCTCGGCTACTTGGTCTCAGCCCGAGGAATAGAAGCCAACCCGGAGAATATTCAGACCATCCTGACGATGAAGGAGCTGACAAATCTCCGCGGCGTCCAACAGCTGGTAGGGCGACTCGCAGCTCTCAGCATATTCATCGCAAGATTAGGCGAGCAAGCCCTCCCTTTCTACAAATTTTTGAAGAAAACCGATAAGTTTGAGTGGACAGCAGAAGCGAAGAAGGCGTTCGTCGATCTTAAAAGAGTGTTACAGAGCAGGAGAGCACTGGCCAAGCCTCAAGAGGGACAACCTTTGTACCTATACCTAGCCGCAACTAATCTGGTGGTCAGTATAGTAATTGTGGTCGAACGACCAGAGGAAGGAAAGATGCACGGCGTACAGAGACCAATCTACTACCTCAGCGAGGTACTCTCACCGTGCAAACAACGATACCCCCACTACCAAAAGCTAGAGTATGGAGTGGTATTCACAGCTTGAAAACTCAAGCATTACTTCCAGGAGCATACCTTCACGGTGCTAAACAACGCATCACTCGGTACAATTATGAACAACCCCATGGCATCCGGAAGGATCGCCAAGTGGAGCATCGAGCTCGGCGCCTGGGACATAGTGTATACATATCGAAACACCCTCAAGTCACAGGTAGTCGCAGACTTCCTCTCGGAGTGGATGGAACTGCAAACTCTAGGAGCCCTAGAGTACTCGAGTTCCTAGATTATGTACTCCAACGGGTCAAAAAGGTACGAAGGAGCAGGAGCCGGCGTTATCCTCATATCACCGAGAGGCGATAAGCTCCAGTACGTTCTGCGACTCGACTTCCCCCTCGACGACCCATCATCCAACAATGATCCCGAGTACGAGGCACTCCTGCATGGCATGAATATGGCGTTCGCCTGCGGCGCCACTCGACTAATCATCTACGGATACTCCAACCTCATTGTACAACAAACAATGAAGGAATGTGATGCAGTCGCGGATAACATGATCGCTTATCGCGATATGTATAACCTGCTCGAGGGAAGCTTCAAAGGATGCGAACTGAGGCACATTCACGCTCAAGCAACGAGGAGGCTTATAGACTGGCGAACATTAGATCGACAAATGCCCGAGTCTCGCCAGGAATCTACTTAGAGAAAATAAACAAAAGATCAGTCAAGCTCAATAAACCTATAGAGGTACCCGCAACAATTGAGACGGAGGCCAGTCAACTAAACGCCCTCATCACCCTCGTCCATCACATATCGTGACAAGTCTTCCTGGTCGAGCTAGTCTGGACGCACAATTATCTCGACTACTTGCTCAGAAAGCAGCTCCCGGAAGTCATCTCCGAAGCAAGGCAAATAGTACGGCATAGTAAATCCTTTCAGGTGATAAAAGAAGAGCTCTACAAGAAAAGCATATCGGGCGTCCTTTAGAGGTGCATCGCACCCGAAGACGTAAAAGAGTTACTCTGAGACATACACCAAGGCTACTCTGGACACAATGCAAGTTGGAGAGCCATCCTGGGCAAGGCTTTCGAGCAGGATTCTACTGGCTCATAGCAGCCCGAGATGCCAAGGATCTAGTCGAGAGATGTGACGCTTGCTAGCGATTCGCACCCAAGCCGCACGCACCAGCCACAGAGCTTCATATGATCCCTCTATCCTGGCCCTTTGCTCAATGGGGGCTAGACATGGTGGGACCATTATGCAAGGCAACACCCGGAGGATATACTCATCTTCTTGTCGTAGTCGATAAGTTTACAAAGTGGATTGAGGCCGTCCCAGTCACATCTCAGCACACAAAGTGCACCATCAAGTTCCTTGATTCCATTGTTTGCAGATTCGGTGTCCCCCATAATATTATCGCGGACAACAGAACCAATTTCACAGCCAAGGAAACTCAAGATTTCTGTGAAGAAAAGGGGATAACTCTCAGTTTCACCTCGGTGGCACATCCCCATACCAACGGCTGATGCGCGTGATACACACGTTCGTTGGGAGACCCCAAGAGGAAGGTATGAAGATCACAGTAGCAAGTTTCCCTCAGAAAGAAACCGAGGTTGAATCGACCAGTAGGAGGAAGGAGTAACTTCAGAAGGTGAAGCAGCTGAGATGGAAGGACGCACTACCGGTTCAGAAGCAACGTGGAACCTGCATAACACAATCAAATCACTTCGCCCCAACGACGCAGTGAGGTTGTCAATCTCACCGGTTTTGCTGAACACAAAGAGGTTAAACATATGGTGTGGAAAACAGTAGGAACAATATGAGAGAAGTATGAAAGCAGTAGGTGTTTATCAGTATGAGGAAAAAGGACCGGGGTCCACATTTCACTAGTGGTGTCTCTCCGTGAAAGATAAATAACATGTGCGGTGAACAAATTACAGCTGGGCAATTGACAGAAATGAAGGCTGCACCGTAGTGCATATGCAAGACATAAAGATTACAATGTGATTCATGCGGGCATTACAACAAGATACATAGACCGTTATCCAACTGCATCTATGACTAAAAATCCACCCTTCGAATATCATCTGAACAAATGTTGGATATTAAGTTGCAAGCAACAGATAATCGTAGTAAGCAATAACATCTGAAACTAAAAAAATAGAAAACAGGGAATTGGCTCTATGGCATCTTGTCAATAGGTTAGTCCGGAAAATCGATAAAAATGACATAAAGTGTATAGCAAACAGATGGGAAACAATAAGAAAACAACATGGAACATCAGAAATTAAGGATACGTTTATGACGTATCAACACCCCCAAGCTTAGTTCCTACTCGTCCTCGAGTAGGTAAACGATAAAAAAACACAATAATTTCTAAGGTAACATGCTATAACCATAAACTTGATCATCAATAATGTAAAAGCATAAGTAAGCTGAGATCATAGAACTTTAACACACGCATGAGAAATAGAACTTTAATAATAAAACATAGCAATCACTTTGCATCATGAGAAGTAACTCAAATAAAAGATCATGATTACAATGCAAAGAAAGATATACGTTTGTTTCAAGTATAGAGAGAACATGTCAAAGTGATATTTCGCTAGTCCTTAAGAGTGGGGCAAAACATAAATTCCAGGACACCTTCAAAGTTCATGAGGAAGACTAGAACAAATAATTAGAGAACAAGCAATAACACATCATGAATCAGTTAATAATGTTTCTAGGACAAATGCACATAAAACTCGGAATGGCAAAAATGCTCTCTCAACTGTGCATAAATTTACAAGATGGAGACTCAACATAAAAGTAAAAGAAAGGCCCTTCGCAGAGGGAAGCATGGATCACTCATGTGCTAGAGCTTTTATTTTATTAAATAGAGGTATTGAAAACATTTTCAACAGAGGTGTATGCTTATGTCAACAAATGGTAAACATAAAATATAGTACGTCACAAGCCAACTAGACTTCACAAGAGCGGCTCCCATAGATGGATGCATCTGGGTAGAAGGTCATCCCTCTTTCACTTTTGTTTACACAATTATGCTTTGAGTGATAAATCAGGGGGGAAAATAGTGAAGAGAATTTGTGTTATTAATTTGGGGCTGGGCACCCCGCTACCAGCTCTTCTATCATTGGATAAGCGGATGAAGCCACTAGTCCAGGGTGTGAAGTCCAATCAACAAGTGAGATAAAGATTCTCTATTTACGTCCTCATGAGCTAAAATAGGAGCACAACATAGGAGTAATTTTGAAAGTTTTAAAGGTAACACATGAGAAATTTACTTTGGAGTGGAGGTTAATTACCACATGTAGGTAGGTATGGTGGACACAATGGGAATTTTTTTGGGAGTTGGATGCACGAGTAGAGATCATACTCAGTACAGGTGGAGTTTAGCAAAAGACTGGGAGCGACAAATCAAGAGTGCATAAGAGCCATAATCATGCATAGAGACATAAACATCATTAATGAAAGCATAAGTGGTACCACAAGTTCAAAAACTAAATGATCATGGAGGCTATTTGTGACTGGTTCATAGTCATAAACATGGTGTAAGTATACGCCAAGTCAACAAAATAAAACATCCAAAGGAGAACACCACAAATTTATGCTTCAATATGACAAGAACAACTCATGATTCTTTCAATGGAACATTAAACACTCTCAGCTATTTGAGGCTAATCATGCTACTCAATAAACACAAGGCTTTAAAACTAAAATAACATCTAGCATGATATGAAAAAGTTCTATCCATAGTCTATACAAGCTTCTACTTGCACCGTTAAAAATTCTACCTCAAGCAGCAGTTTATTTTTCCAACAAGCACCATACAAAACATGATTTAACAAAAATCCTCTACATGCTACAGCAAGCAAACATGATATTACTCACATAACACTACTAAAACTAACATATATGAATAAGAGATGCAACGAAAACAAGAGCTAAACAGGAATTTTTGCAGCAACTAGAAGAAAAACTAAGAATACTAGCATATCAAGTATTCAAATGAAAAACCGGAGCGTGTCTCTCTCCCAAAAAAGGATGCTAGGTCCAATGATATTATTGCAGCAAGGAAAACAAAAGAAAAACAAATAAAAATAAACAGACGCTCCAAGTAAACTTCATATGATGTGATCGAATAAAAATATAGTTTCACGAGAAGTGACCTGATAAATTATTGATGAAGAAGGGGATGCCTTGGGCATCCCCAAGCTTAGATACTTGAGTCTTGTAAAAATATTCTTGGATGAACCACGGGGGCATCCCCAAGATTTGACCTTGCACTCTTCTTGATCACATATATCACATCTTCTCTTGACCCTTGAAAACTTCCTTCACACCACACTCAAACAGTAATTCGCATTCGAGGGTTAGTGCAAAAATTAAAAATCCACTGGTTCTGTATGGCACAAGTGCTATTGATACTTTTAAACATTAGCTACAGCCACTGATGTTTCGTTAAGAAAAAAAATCCACTTGACATCGCAAAAGATTAAATGCAAGAAAAATGGCAGAATCTGTCAAAACCAGAACAGTCTGTAAAGACGATATTTTTTAGGCACTTCCGTTGCTCAGATCGAAAAACTTAAAGAACGAAAAATTAGAGAAATTAGCCGAGAAATAAGAACAAAACATTTCAGATCATTCTGATCTTCCTAGATTTTATACGATTTTTTACGATGGACAGTAGAAATCTGTTTCCTGCGCTGAAATCCGAAAACCAACTCCAACTCTCGTCAGAAACCTTACTTGGTCACTACTAAAACATGAAAATAAAGATACAAAGGAGTTGCTACAGAATTATACAACCCCTTGACTCAAAGAAAACAGGAAAAAACAAAGCAAAAATAAAACCATGGGTTATCTCCCAAGAAGTGCTTTTCTTTAACGCCTTTTAGCTAGGCCCAGAAAAGTGGATTCACGTGTTTTGAAGTGAAGAAGATGCTCACATAAGAATTATAAATTGACGCAAAAGATAGCATCAAGAAGCAAGTATAAAACAAATTTAAGTCTAACCCACTTCCTATGCATAGGAATCTTGTAAATAAATAAATTAAAGAAGCTCAAAGTAGAAATCATGGGAAGGTAGAACAAGAGCAACTTCTAAGATTTCCACAAAAAGAGAGATGTTTTAGTAACATGAGAATTCTTACACCCATATTTTGCTCTCTCATAATAATTTTCAGTAGCATCATGAACAAACTCAACAACATAATTATCACATAAAGCATGTTTGTCATGGTCTAAAAGCACACGATTCATATCAAGCTCAAAAATAGTGAGATCAAAATTTAAATTCTGCTCCTATTTCTTCCCACTTTTAGTAATAGCAAAACAAGATGATTGATCACTCAGAAAAGTTATACGGCACATTATAGCAATCCTATTTTTAGTAGCATTATTATTTATAACATCAAGTAACATAGGACCATCATCAAGAGCATTATCATATAAATTTTCTAAACAAACTTTCTCATTATCATGCATATGAATAGTTGGAATAAATAGAGGATTATCATAAGATTTATCCAAGTAGCATGGATTATCATAAATAACAGTAGCAATATCATTCTCACAAGTTTCATTCATAGTAGTATCAAGGTCACAAGTATAGAAAGTATCAATTTCATCAAATAATGTATGAGTTAAAGAGTTAATGTAATTGGGAGGTAGACATGGGTAGCTCCATTCTTCCTCCTCTTGATCATCACTCTCTTCCTCTTTTTCATCCAATGAGCTTCCAGATTCAGCAATTTCTTCTTCCATAGGTTCCTACAATGCATTAGACTCTTACTTAGGTTGAGAGAATTTATTAAGATATTCCATTATGTAGTAATTACAATCCTTGTAGTTATCAAAGCAATATTCAAGTATAGCATAAATCTTATATTTATAAGGTGCATCATCAATACTTTCAAGTAAATAAACAATTTCGAATGCACCCTTCCAAGCAATAAATTCTTCAATTTGTTCCACATCATATAATTCATAATTTCCCTTAACATAAGAAGATATGGTAACATCATCATTATACTCACATTAAAAAGGGAGGTGTTTATACCTCCTACAGCAGTAGGATTTATCAAAGTAATAAGTAACATTATAAGTAGAGCACAAGTTTTTAGCATAGTCATGCAATTTATTAATTTGCTCCCATAAGTGTATTTCTTTTTGTGACAAACGGTGTTCCTTATAATATATTTGTTGTTCATCTATGAACCCACCTTGCCTATAAGATCTAGTTTCAAAGGCATCAAACATTTCTAGCAAGCATGGTAAAGCAAGTAACAAGCAAAAAAATAAAAAAATAAAAAAATGATTGGAGGTGAGAGACTCCCCTTGCAGAAATTCTCTTACTCCCCGACAACGGCGCCAGAAATTAGCTTGATGCGCGTGATACACACGTTCGTTGGGAGACCCCAAGAGGAAGGTATGAAGAGCACAGTAGCAAGTTTCCCTCAGAAAGAAACCAAGGTTGAATCGACCAGTAGGAGGAAGAAGTAACTTCAGAAGGTGAAGCAGCTGAGATGGCAGGGCGCACTACCGGTTCAGAAGCAACGTGGAACCTGCACAACACAATCAAATCACTTTGCCCCAACGAAGCAGTGAGGTTGTCAATCTTACTGGTTTTGCTGAACACAAAGAGGTTAAACGTATGGTGTGGAAAACAGTAGGAAAACAGTAGTAACGGTATGATAGCAGTATGAAAGGAGTCGGTGTTTATCAGTATGAGGAAAAAGGACCGGGGTCTACAGTTCACTAGTGGTGTCTCTCCGTGAAAGATAAATAACATGTGTGGTGAACAAATTACAGCTGGGCAATTGACACAAATGAAGGCTGCACCGTAGTGCATATGCAAGACATAAAGATTACAATGTGATTCATGCGGGCATTACAACAAGATACATAGACCGTTATCCAACTGCATCTATGACTAAAAATCCAACCTTCGAATATCATCTGAACAAACGTTGGATATTAAGTTGCAAGCAACAGATAATCGCAGTAAGCAAAGTGTGTAATGTAAACAATAACATCATCCTTAGACAAAGCATTGTTGTTTTCTCCCTAATGGCAACAGCACATCCTCCATCCGTCACATTTCTGTCACTCGAGCACATGTGCAAAGGAGGCATGAACCCACTATCGAGCATAAATACTCCCTCTTGGAGTTATTAGCATCTACTTGGCCAGAGCATCTACTAATAACGGAGAGCATGCACGATCATAAATAACATGAGCATGAAGATAACATGATAGATTGATAATCAGAAGACATAACATTCAACATTCATCAGATCCTAGCAAACACAACATGTAGCATTACATAAAGATGATCTTGATCATGATAGGCATCTCACAAGATCTAAACATGAGGTACAAAGTGGAGAGAACAACCATATAGCTACTGCTATCGACCTGTAGTCCAGGGATGAACCACTCATGCATCACTTCGGAGGAGGGCATGGTGGTGTAGACCCCTCCGGTGATGATTTACCCCTCCGACAGGGTGCTGGGGAGATCTCCAGAACCCTCCCGATCTCGGGATGACGGTGACGGCGGCCTCGGGTGTTTCTCGTGAAAAAGTGGTATCCCCCTAGGGTTTTTGTCTCGAGGGGATTAAATAGGCGAAAGGGCAGAGGAGGTGGAGGCCTGGGGCCCCACACCACCCCCCGGCGCGGCCAAGGGGACGGCGCGTCACCCTATGGTGTGGGCCCCCAGAGGGCCCCCTCCGGGTCTCTTTGGGACTCCGTGGAACCTTCGGGAATTCTAAGACTTCCGGGCTTCGAACTTTCCAATTCCGAGAATATTTCTAGAACAACTTTTCTGAAACTAAAAACAGCAGAAAACAGGGAACTGGCTCTGTGGCATCTTGTCAATAGGTTAGTCCGGAAAATCGACAAAAATTACATAAAGTGTATAGAAAACATGTGGGAAACAATAAGAAAACAACATGGAACATCAGAAATTAAGGATACGTTTATGACGTAT
This sequence comes from Alopecurus myosuroides, assembly GCA_028641055.1. Taxonomy (NCBI): domain Eukaryota; kingdom Viridiplantae; phylum Streptophyta; class Magnoliopsida; order Poales; family Poaceae; genus Alopecurus; species Alopecurus myosuroides. Next base: position 287,355,186 of record CM054059.1, read on the forward strand.
CAACGGCCAAGTCGAACGATCCAACGGATTAGTTTCGACCGGCGTGAAGAAGAGACTACTCGCGTGATTAGACGCAGTAGACGGGCATTGGGCCGAAGAATTGCCATATGTCCTATGGAGCCTGAGAACAACTCCGAACAGGTCAATAGATTATACGCCATTCTTCATGGTTTATGGCGTCGAGGCAGTCCTACCTGAAGATGTTCGATTCAGTGCACCAAGAGTCGTCGCCTACAGCGAAGAAGCCTCCAATGAAGCACTTGCCGAAGACATGGACGCACTGGATGAAGCTAGGGATGTCGCGCCCGCAAGATCCGTCGTCTACCAGCAGACACTACGCAACTACCACAGTCGCCGCATCCGCAGCAGATCCTTCGTGGTAGATGACCTAGTGCTACGACTCAAGCAAGGCAGTTGCCACAAGCTCGAGCCACCATGGGAAGGACCCGTCATCATACACGAAGTTATCCCTGGAGGCGTCGCTTGAAGAACCCAAAAACATGCGGCATCTACTCCAACCCGTGGAAGGTAGCGCACCTGCGAAAATTCTATCCTTAGGAGAGTACTCTACTCGCAAAGAAGGCTACTTAAGCCAAGGTGTAATTCGAGCAAACACATGGCTTCTCAGCGATAGAAATAAATATTTCTTCGACTACATACTATAGTTATCGACAAATCAAATACATGCTAAAAAGGTCACATCCCAACGCACGGGGGATACGTCAAACTAGCATAAAACTCATAATCACAACTATAACTAAACAAATATTTATAAGGTCACAAGGTACACACCTTCACACACCTTCAACAAATCGTAAAAATACAAGGTACAAACACCTTTCAATCAAACTACTATCGACTAGCACCTTCCCAAAGCAATCGTGATGTCTCGGAAGCAGTTAGCCGAACATTTTGCTCAGCAGTAGGGCGCACCACCTCATAATGAGGACCAAAATCTATAGGAATCCCTCGAGTAACAGGTATCTGCGCTACAAAATTGAATTTCACCTCTGGGTGCCACAGTCGCACAAACGCGAGACCAACCTGAGCTGCGCAGACAATCTGGTGACGCACACACTCGCGAACATCTTCCACACGACGGAAGATCCTTAGCAGCGCGCTCAACTGATCAGGTACAGTCCCGAAGGGATAAAGGATCCGATGAACCGAAGAAAGAGCTTCTCGGCACGACTCGACAAAAAGCTGCACTTGGCGCACTCGATATTGCAAAGTCGCCAAGATGAAACCTCTGCTTCGATCGGACCAGAAGTTGCACGCATGAGGATTCGAACTGCTGGACTCGCAAGCTATCTTGTTATTCACCCATTGACCTTCAGACGCTGCATCAGACTCAATAACTGCACAAGCACGGAAAATGTAAGCGCACAGCCAATTACATCGAAATGACTCGGCGGCTTGTGGAACTTACACAACAAACTCTTCGCAACACTGGCCAATTCTTCAATGACGAACTACTCGCGCAAAGCAGCAAGTCTTTTCTTGGACTTGGCAACATCCACCACACCTTGCAAGGCCTTCACCTTACATTCTCCATCCGCAATACGGCCACAAAGGGACGCGAGCATACTCGCATCTGTCAACAACGGTGTGGCCGGAAGTGTAGGAGCACTCGATGATACAACGCCAGAATCGACAACCTGACAGGACGAAGAACATGCAAAGAGTTGAGTCACAGAGCTAAGGGCCACTCGACGTATACATCAAGAAAACACTTTCGAGTGCCCGGGGGCTACTCCCATCGGGAGAATACGAAGTAAAGCAAAGGGAAATTCCTGCCAAACACTTCAAACCCCAACATTCAAAATATTCTAGGCATAATTTAAGGTTCATTACAAGACCAGGAAACAAAGCAACCCTGTTGTCCACTCTAAGGGACAACAAGTTTCCCAGAAGCAGCCCCGCTCGCAGAAGTTTTGGCGCCACGGCGGCACGACACTAACTCCGACAGCATCTTGGCCAACTTCTCAGCGCGATCAGCAAAAGGTTTGAGCGCTACCTTTTTCCCGCGTTGTCCCTGGGAGGCACCGAGTATGCCTTCTCCAAATCACCTTGGACGTTGTTCGCCAAGGCAAACTGGATCGCCGTATTCGCGCCACACTCGGTCTGAGCCAAGGTATAGTCGCGGAGAGGGTCCCCTTCGCCGAGGAAAGCTTGGACAAGGCCTTCTAGAGTCGAGGGAACAGGCTTCCCCACGAGCAGTCGCTGGTGTACCAGGGACAGCACCTGCGAAGCATCATGAACGATGGAGGCGGCCTTCATCCCATGTTCTTGCAGTTGCTAGCAAGCGTCCATCACCGCGTTGATCTTGGCTTGGCTGGGAATTGCTAAGGCACCTCTGAGTGTGCCTACAACAAATCAAAGAAGTCACAAAAAGGAACAAAAGCAAGTCAGCAATACGACAAAATTTGGCGAGTGGCATACCTGACAAGGCCTCATCCACAGGTCGAAGAATACCAACCAACTCATTACCATGAGCCGTGCCTCCGGCCTCCAGCTTCTCAAGGTCCTCCTTGGACTTTGTGAGTCGATCCGTGGCGTCCTTGAGGGTGGACTCCAGCTCCTTCTCGAGATCTTTTGCCCGCTCGTAAGCTGTCGCTTTTGTGGCAATGGCGCGGGCAACTTCATCTAGAGAACAAGGCAAAACATGTTAAGGGAGATAGCTTCACTCGAGGAAAACCAGGAAACTAACCTCTCAAAGACTGAAGACTCTGGAGGAGCTGGTCGCGCTCCTGACGAAGAGCAACGCACTCCGCCTCGGCGACTATGAGATGACGCTCGAATACCGCTAAGGACTCGAAGACAGCCTGCAAGAAGAAACAGTTGAAATCAACGCAACGCTACTTGAGTCTGTGACTGACTGCAAAGATTCAAACACATACTCGGGGGCTACTCTCATTGGGAGAACTGCCGTGCACCCGATAAAATCAAGCTAAAAGATAGCAAAGGACCAAAAAGACTACTACTTGAGTCTGTGACGGACTGCAAGCCGTCAAACACAGAATCGGGGGCTACTCCCATCGGGAGCATTGACGTGCACCCAATAAACAAAAAACTAAATATAGCGACTACTCGAGGAAGAACTCTTACCTTGCCACTCGGAGTCGATAGAGGGTCGGGTAAGCTACCCGAAACCTCTTTGATCGCAGGCGCCCCGGCATCACTCGTCTCGTCAATCGCGAAGCTGGGAATCACGTACTCGAAAAAATAAGCCACCTTCGCAGGACTCGAGGGTCGTCGAGAAGGACTCGAGGCTTCGGCAGTCTCCGCAACAACTCCCTTCTACTTCGCAGATTGGGCCGATGAACGAACTGATCCCTGCTGAGCACTCGAACACTAAACAAGTGTTAAAAAGGAATAAAACAGCTAATCAACAAAGGTAAAAGCAGGGGACTTACTCGTCATCCTCTTCCTCGTTGAAGAAATCCACGTTTCATTCCGTCGAAACCTTCGGCTGCTGAAACGTGGGAGGAAGCATGGTCAAGGGAGTGGCTCGAATAGGCTCAATCTCCTCGATCGTATCCTGGCTCAGGGAGGTATCCTTCGAAGTCACCTCGTCTTCCTCGCATCTACAGCGCTTGCTGAAGGGTTTGTTGCATCGGAAACAAACAAAAAATCCTACGCGATCGACACCCGAAGGGCCAAGATCTAATCTAGGAGATGTAAGCAACGGGGAGAAAGAGAGTCTTAAGGAGAACATACCCTCAAAGACACAAAGCATTACGAGATCAAATCTCGTTGTGGATGTAGTCGAACTCACATCGATCTCAAGATCGCGAAGAAGAGCACTACAATCTGGCAGCGCTTCCGCACTCGGTCACACGTACAGCTCGATGACGACCTCCGTTCCCTCGATCCAGCTGGGCAGCGAAAGTAGAGGATCCATCAGAACTCTAGCAGCACGACGGCGTGGTGTGGTGGCGAAAGCTTTGTTCAGGGCTTCGCCAAGCGCATGAACATGAAGTGGAGCAGCGGGAGGAGGGAGGTGGAGATGACACCAAATGTGTGGAGGAGGGAGATCACTCACCCTCCTTTTATTGGGGAGGGGGAGGCAGCCCAAGGGGGTGCGTCCAGCCCATGGTGGTGTCCCCACCTCTTCCCTCTTCATGTGAGTGGACTCTCCACTCACACCCACTCATCCCCCACTTAAACTCCACTCAAAAATCCCAAAGATTTTTCTTTAATAAATAAATAAAACATTTTTATTTCTTTATTTCAGCATTTGTTAATTCTATTAACAAAAATTTGCATATAGCACCTCGAATCATTTGTTAATTCTATTATCAACCATTCGATGAAAAATCCCTTGAACTATTTCAAATTTACCCGAAACGATTTCGGTGATGTCCAATTTTTTTTCTGATATTCCGTATCGTCTCAAATGCGTCACCAGACCTTAAGTGTGTCACCCTACGGTTCGCGAATAACATAGACATGATCGAGACACCTCTCCGATCAATAATCAACAATGGGATCTTGAGATACGTGACGACTCCTATATATTCAACGATGAATCTCGTGATCGTGTGAACCATCAACGTCGTAACTGATTCCCTTTGTCTCGCGATATTTTACTTGTCCGAAATCCGATCATTGGTATCAAACATAACTTGTTCGATCTCGTTACCGACAAGTACTCTTTTACTCGTTCTGTGATATGACATCCTTGTGACCTAGTCACGTGCTTGCAAGCGGTGTCAATGTGATATCACCGAGAGGGCCCAGAGTATATCTCTCCGTTGTTTGGATGGACAAATCCCACTCTTAATCCATGAGCCTCAACTAATACTTTCCGAATACCCAACGGCACCTTTATAGTCACCCTGTTATGGTGTGACGTTTGATGACATCAAAGCACTCTTTCGGTGTTAGTGATTGACATGATCTCATGGTCTAAGAATTAGAGTTACTTCGTATGTGTGATGTAACAATGTAACTTAATGACTTGATCGCATTGCTATATTCACTTTGGGTCTATGTTCATCACATCATTCTACCAATGACATGACCCCGTTATTAGCAACATCCAATGTTCATGATCAGGAAACCTAGATCATCAGTTAATCAACAAGCTAGTTAAATGAGAGGCGCTACTAGGAACTCTTGTTTGTTTATTAGACACACATGTACCAACGTTTCCGGTTAATACAATTCTAGCATGAGAAACATTTATCATAAACAAGGAATAAGATAATAACTACTTTATTATTGCCTCTCGGGCATATTCCCTTCAGTCTCCCACTTGCACTAGAGTCAATAATCTAGTCTCTAAGCACTTAACACATATGGCGTTCCTGTGTTATTACCATGCTTTACATGTGGTAAACTTCATCAAAAGATCTGAACTGTTCAGATCCTATCGTATTTGCATGTCTTTTGCGTCTACACGCATCACTCATTCTCTAATGAGATGACTTTGTATATATTTGGTATACCGGTGAGACCTTAATTCCTCAGCTTAAACTAATGTTACTAACATTGTGAAAGTGTAGCTTCATAGTGTCGGCATTCTTGGAAATTCACCAAGTTCAATAAAGAACTCCTTGACACAAAAATACTCCTATTATTTGTTGTCAACACAATGATATACTTAGCCTTTATTGTATTATCTGTCACAATATTTTTTTTAAACTCATTCAAATCCAGCATGAAACTTTCTTCCAGCCTATTGTGCCACCCTTCATCACGTATTTTAATTGAGATAAAATTATTTGAATAGATGACAAGACTATTAGTGTAACATATTACAACAAATATTTTGTCATTACTTTATAGGAAAACATATCCTTAGCATTTCTAGAAAATGGCATAAGGATCTCTCCCACTGTTGTCTAATCATCATATGATTTATCCTGCTATAACATTCTATAGCATAGGAGTTATCTGGTTGTGTACATAGCATGGAACACATGACTTATAAATCTCAGTTTCAATGATGCTCATCATGTGTCAAAACACTTGAATATTGCTCAATTCTTTTCCATGTGGCAAGAACTCCTTATCATTTCGATATTGACTTATTTCAATATTTCATCTATGTAATTTGGCTCAACCATATCAGACGCTTCAATCAATCTCTTATAGATATCGATGCCCAATATCTTCTAAGCCTTTCATCAATATGAAAATCTTAACCGTGTTAATTTAAAATACATATTTTCCAACAACTATATGTCATCTACATAAAGAATCTTAGCGCTCTCACTTAATTTCTTGTCACTCTACAGGCATCTTTACCGTTCATGATGGAATCGAACTCTTTTGATAACTTTATTAAGGTAATGATTCCAACTTAGTTATGCTCACTTCAACCATTGAAGTTTCCATACCTTTCCTGCAACCTTTAGAATTTTACAAAACTCTTAGACCGTGTCATGTACACATCCTCGATCAAACTTCCTAGAGAGGAGAGTTGGTTTTGTTATTCAACTGCCATATCATAATATGTAACTTTTGCTAGAACTATCCGCAAAGACTAAAACATCACTACGAAAGATCAAAATCTTGTAGTAGTCAACTCTGTGAACTTCGTCGAAAACATCTTTTCGACAAGCACAACTTCAAAGGATGTAAGTATCCATGTATTTGTTGCAATATAGACCCATTTGCTATTACTGGGCATCATACCTATCGAAAGGACTACCAAGTCACATACTTGATATTCATACAAGGATACTATCGCGGATAAATAACTCATAGCCAATTTTACGAAGTCAGGGCCCATCATTTGATTCCTTTATAAGTTTTAGGTCCTTTTTTGTCAAAACAACACTTCACTATCAAACCACAAGTTGGTCTAAGTACAAAATTTTAGGACTTTTGTGGTTCAGTTCGCAAACTCATTCGAAGTATATACACCACATGTATTGTCTTCTACTTAGTAAAAATAGGAAACCCCGGAACAACTTTCAGTGATGCGCTACTCTTGACATGGTAACGAAGATTCTCTAATCTCGCTAAGTTTGTACTGTCCTCCCACTCACTTGTTTCGCAAGAACTACTTTCTCGCGAAATCAACCCTTTCTGACAAACAACATTTGTCTTTGGTTCGGTGATAGGAGAATACCCAATGGATTACTTGGGATAACCTTATAAACATATATTTACCCTATTTTGGTTGTAAACATTTTGCACATGCTATGCATACCAAAACTTAAGAAGATGACAATTTGGGTCACTACCCAAGCCATAACTTATATGGTGTCAATTTCAACGGATCATGATGGCGCTTTTTTCAGTGTAAAAGCGGTAGTCTCTAAAGTATAGACTACAAAAATATAATAGCAGTTTATTTATCTTACCATGTCCAACAAGGTTTGATTATGTCTTTCGAACACTCCATACTTATGTGGGGTATTCGAGAAGGATAAATTGTAGAACAATTCTGCAACTCCTCAGATGTTTTGCTAAACTTGTAACTCAAACATTATCCTTTATGATCCAATCATAAATACTTGATTATCTTGTATGATGATTTTTACTTCATATTAACAATAGTTTGAACCAATTCAAAAATGTCAAACTCTGTTCTCTTTAAATAGATATACTCATATATCTACTCAAATCATCGATGGAATTTTATGAAGGAAAAATTAATCCACCACACACGACAACACATAATGGACTATATACATAAATATGTATAATCTCCACTAAATTAGTCGTTTATTCTACTTGGCCTATGAACGGAATTTTTAGTCATCTTTTAGAAGAGGTCTCACAAGCGTCAATTTATTCAAAAAAAAATTACTCCGGAAGTCCATTAACATGGATTTCCCTCATGCTTTCCTTTCCGATTTGAACTAAAAAAGGTGGTGTCACAATTTAAGTGAAATTCTTTTACGTCTTGCAAAGTTTAGCATTTAGTCTTATAGATGTTTACTTTACCAACACGATTTATATTAACTCATCCATCAATTATGGAATATGGTCATAGTTTGAACAATCTTATTTGTTCTCACAAAAGACCGGAACAAAATAACAGCTTATTAAGTTCTTAAAATAAATCTTGAATGTTTGGTTCGTACGACAATGAACACAATAACACTTTATTTCTATTCTTGTCATGATCGATCCCACATCTACTACTAGTTCCATTTAGGCCCCTGTACTTCTTGCATTGTGTTGCTTTGTATGACAACTCATACCAACCAATCTGGTATCAAAATACCCAAAACTACTTTGTTAACTACTAATACATCTATAACTTGTATATCAAGCATATACTCGTGAGCTGGACCTTTCCAGTTATATTCTTTTCTGCCATATACCTTTTGTAATTCTAGTTTCAATATTCTATTTCCTTTACAGAAGAATCATTCAACATCAAACAATGATAGTCGTACTAGCACATTTTCCTTGGCGTGTTAGTCATATACTATCATCCATTGAGTCATACTTTAAGTTTGATTGTTCTACTAATATCACCATATTAATAGCATTCTTCCGGATTCCACTCTTAGCAATCTCCAGGCAAGGTAAACAATTTTACCCATACTTTTAATCCATACCATCATAACAATTTTGTGATGAAGTTGGACGTGCAACGATGTCGCCTAGAGGGGGGGTTAATAGGCGATTAAAACTTTTCCGATTAAGGCTTGCTAAATGCGGAAATAAACTAAGTGTTTAAACTTACAAGCACACAACCTAAATGTTCTAGGGTCAACTAGGTGCACCAACAACTTATGCTAATCAAGACAAGTAACAAGGTTATAGCAAGATATATAACTTCAAGCTCGAAGGCTATCACAATGTAAATTGCATAAGTAAAAAGTTCGGGTATAGAAATAACCGAGGCACACGGAGACGATGATGTATTCCCGAGTTCCTTCTTGTTAAGGGAGTATGTCTCGTTGGAGGGGTGTGAGCTCGCCACAAAGGCCTACTCAACGCCACAAAGGCCTCACCCTATTCTCCGATGAACCCCGCCACAAAGGCCTAGTTCACATTCCACTATTGGAAATCTTCGATCGAGGCACGCATCCACAAAATAATTGGAGGCTCTCGATGTCACCAAAATCTTGGGGCACACATCCACAACTCAATTGGAGGCTCCCAAGAACACCACAAGTCGTCTAGGGTCCAAGACCCAAGAGTAACAAACTCATAAACTTTCACTTCCACGAATCCTCGCGGAGAGAGAAAACGATGCAAATGGCAAGAGCACAAGTGCTCAAATTCTTCACTCTCAAATTCCAACAAAGCAACAAATGCTTATGGGGGATAAGAGAGGAAGAACAATGGAGGAGAAACACAAAGAACTCCAAGATCTAGATTCACTAAGTTCCTCCAACTATGAGGAGAGACGGATTGGTGGAAATGTGGATCTAGATCTCCTCTAACTTCTCCCTCAAAGATATGCAAGAATCATTTGAGGGATTGAGAGAGGGGAAAGCTTTCCAAGGTCAACAATGGCGGGAGAGAGAGTGAAAAACATGTTGGGCATCCTTGGGGTCAAGGGGGAGGAAGACCCCCTTAAATAGGTGACCCGAAATATGACCGTTATGTGAAAAATCGCGCCCAGCAGCGGTACTACCGTTGGGAGCTCCACAAACGAGTCTGGGACAGGTCTCCTAGCGGTACTGGGGCGGTACTACCGCTGGACCAAAAACAGCAAAACAGACGATACGAAAACGATCATAATTTTTGCGTCCGGACTCTGTTTTCGATGATCTTGGGCTCGTTGAAATAACAAAGACGAGCTATACAATATTAGGCAGATAAAAACCATTCTAAAACAATGAAACTTAAAACCAAATGGGGAAAGGTAAGATCTCTCTAAAAAGGACCAACCGGGAAAACCTTCAACATAAAAAACTCAATAAGTGTTTCATGCAAAAACCGTTTTTGATGAACTTGGGCTTGTCATGAAGATCACAACAAGCACCCCAAAACCATAGAGATAAAATCCAAATAAGAACCAAGAAATATGATATGAAAGAGTGCAAAGGTTTGAGATCTCCACAACGATTCGATCAAGTTACTTACTTGAGAGCCCCTCTTGATAGTACGACTATCGATCCTATAAACCGGTCTCCCCAAAAGTATGAGGCCGGTAAAATAGAAAACCTATCAAGATTATACATTTGCATTGAGAATTCCACTTGAGCTAGATGATGACGATCTTGACTCTCTCAAGTTGGATCTTCTTTCTTCATCGTGCTAGATAGCACTTGCTCCGCTTGATGAAGACTTGCAAGTTGCTCCCCCATACACCATTATGGGAGAGACCCTTTTTGGCACATCTTAAAAAGGCCACAATCCAAATTGGTGGCACGCATAAAGCATAGGATTTCTTCGATATGCTTCACTTGAGCTTCCACGTCAAGCAAGATGACAAACACCGCTTGACGACATAGACCATGGGCTATATGAAATCTTCCTTTTGAAGTATGCCCATGGAAAGATACCTAACCACACATAGAGATACCACACACACATATCATGGGTTAGTTCACAAAGCTATATGGACAATTGATTACCGTACCACGAGATACACAATCCCACTAGGTACATCTTGTAGCTTTGTGTGTTGATCACACGCTTGATCAACCTTGTATCTTTTCTTCTTTTTATCCATAATGTTGATGTATTGAAGGTAGACATGAATGACCACTCCATCTTGTTCTTCAAGACATACAACAAATAATCTTAACAGCACAGCGGTACTACCGCCTACTGACATCTCAGGGTACCCAGTGTACTGCACACTGGTGCTCAACGGTACCACAGAGAAGTACCGTGAAGCTCCAGTAGCGGTACTACCGTAACCGGAAGCGGTACTACCGCTGGCCCTGAACTCGATATAAAATTGAAATGGATGGCGGTAGTACTAGGCCACTACCGCCCTAGTACCGTAATCATTACCGTGAGCAAAACTTCCCTGGCGGTATTTTGATCGGTACTGCCAGATGTATTACCGCGTCCTGGAAGGAGCGGTACTACCGCTGACGGTAGTGGTACTACCAACATGGGGAGTGTTGCTCCGAAAGTGACTAAGTACCAGCGGTAGTACTATGCCGGTACCGCCCAGTGGCCTTTTCTTTGCTAGCGGTACCTCTGTCGCACCCTGGCTTCTAAGGGATACTCATCGTACGAACTGGATAGCAGGTGCTTGGATTATGGGGGCATAACTGCTCCCACATCCCAGCTTCCTGGTAGGCCTGCGCTTATGCGCGACAACACAAGCCCTGCTATTCCACCGTCGATGTAAACTATCCACTAGAAGTCATAGGCACTACTGCTGACGTACTTCATATCAATCACGCACTGTACGTCAACAGCTTTGAACGAATGATGATCACAACATATCTCTAAGACACAAAAGATAGAAATAAAGTTGCAACTGGCCTTCACTAAGGCAGAAAATAGCGAATACAATCATCCAGAGGACACATGTCCCAACATATCATCCATTACAACAGCGGAAGCAATCAAAGGGGTCTGAGTACAGACAAATCCAACAGGCTTAAGAAGCCGGAGAAAAGAAATAAGACGAAGCCCATCCACGTAGGTCCTGGATCCAGCCCTGGTCCAGCTAACTACTCGTCTGTAGTCTCGTCGAACTCCACAAAGTAGCCATCCTGGTGGTCATCGTAGCCGTAGTCGTACTCTGCGTAAACCACAGCCCCAACGGGGTCAGTACATCCAAGTACTGGCAAGCAAGACTCACAGTTCATCAAAGAGTTACCCGTCAACACAAGCATTGATGCTTGGGATCAACGGAAGAAAGGGGTGATATGAAAGTTGCTGCTGGCTGCTCTAACCAACTACAGAAGGTAACTACAAGTTCCGGCTAACAGAAAAGATAAGATCGAGGATTGTAACCAACTGAAAGATAACTTCAACCAAACCCATCCTGGATCTCGCCCCTTATCCAAAGAAGCAATCCGAGGATAACTCACACAGTTGGATTAAGATGAATCAAGTTATTTGTGTGAATAACCTATTACTAGTCAAATTATTAATCATTGGGTGAAACATGATTGATCATTATGTTGAAGTTGTCCTGAGTACTTGTTAGCCAGTACTTTCACCAAGTAATCCATAACCGCGGAAAACACGGCTTCTCGACAAGATTTTCCCTGCAGGGTTGCACCAATTTGGCCGTACACGCAAGAATAACCCGCCAGATGGGATGCCTCCCACCAAGCGGGGTACTCTACACAACCAACCATTCTTCGCATCAAGCCCAAAGCACCTTGGGCGCACGGCTAATCGAGCCCAGAAGAAAATGGACCCTCATAGCACTCTAAGAACGTGTCCCCCTATATGCCGACTACAAAAGTTCCACCCTGCGCTGGGCTCGCAAAAACATGCATGCGGCAAATAGAAAGCACGAACTAAATGAGATGATTTGGACGAGATGCGAATCAGGTCAAGTTGAGGGGCGCCCATACTCGCTTCCCACATGCGGGTAGTGCGCTCATCATGGATCAGTAGACAAGACCCTTTTCCTATTAGGGTCGACACTAGCAGGCTTCAAAACCTCTCATGGGCCTCCTGCCGGTGCCTTATCATCAAATTATTATTACCATTAGCAATTAACAGGATTGATTGATTAACATCGAGCCCCCGGTACAAGTAACAAGATAGTAAAAGTAGTAACCGACAACAGACTCGAGTAAAAGCAACCCTAAGCATGCTAGATAATACTAAGGCACAAACAATGGCTGTAGGTATGGAGGTGAGGCAATATCATTGGTTCAGGGTGTCATGTGATAGGTTCGAAGATCAAGCAACGATACCTAGGGCTAGCAATAGTAGACAAAAGGATAGTATCGACAACAAGTGTGGAAAGGAACTCGATGATTCATGTGAGTGATAACTTGCCTGGCAGCTCAACAGCCGGGTACTGAGCTAGGTCCTGGGTAGTGGTGTCGTAAGGATCGTCGGTCTCAACGTAGTCGTCGTCTATTCGAGAAGAAGCAAACAAACCAAACAGGAATGTAAACAATCATTGCCATGGCATTGTGCACAATCAATATGATGCATGACAAGTTAACAATGCAGCAAAATAAACTGACTAACATGATAGCACAAATTAAATGGACCCATATGCAAGGGTTGCATATGGAGAAGGATCCATTGAAATAAGTGGAACAAATGATTTACAATTATTTATTAGGTGATAGTTTTTATCATGATCATGCATGATGATGATGACAAGATAACAACAAATAACAATAATAGGTGCAAAGGAAAAGGAATAAAACAAGTTTAGAAATTACTTATTAAGTTTGGAAAATTTTGGTACTTAAACATGCCACACATACAATTATTGTTTTCACCAATTTAAAGTGGGCAAAACAATTTACAATTTTTATATTTGAAAAGAACATCAAATTTTAGTTGAATTACATGTTTCACATTTTGAAATTGGACTTTGGATTATTTAAGTATGAATTAAACAATATTAAACAGGTTTTAATTGATTTAAACAAGATTTAAAATGTTTAGGCAATTTAAATTGTTCAAACCAGAAAACAAATTTTATATTTGAATAGAACATTCAAAAAGGTGTGAAAAACATATTTTATTTGTATTTATTGGTTTTATAAATAATTTGTTATTGATTTTATAAACTAGCATTTGAATTAGTCCAATTTGAATTTTAAATGTATTTGGAAAATCCAAAACAGTGCACAAATGGAATAATTGGAAAGGTTATAAAATTTGGAGCAATAAACAAATAAAGTTTTTATTTTTTGGATTTACATATTTAAAGTTATGGATTTTTGAAGTTTTATTGCTTAATCTGCTATTTAAAAAGAAATAGGATTTAAACAGATTCGTTTGAAAATCTTTTGCTACCGCCACTGGGCCTACCCACACGCTGCTAGGGGGCCCCGTGGGCACTGTGTGTGTACGTGGCAGCGGAGGGGATGACGGATGGGCCCAGCCCTCGCGCGCGGAAGAAAACGAGAAAAAGGGGAGGCTTTTGCCTCCGCGGGGATTCGACCCCGAGAGCGATGGGCTCGCGCGCAAGGAACGAGCCAGCTGGGCTGGCGTTCGATTGTTGATAGGATAGGAGGGCGAGCAAGGTTAACGTTTGGTTTCTGTCAGCTATTGACTGACGAAACTGAAACTTCACGCGACAGAAACGAACGACTGCCGGCGGCAGCAGCGCTGCGCCGCGGTGCTCGTGGTGCAGGGATGCCGCGGCTAGTGGGCGCTTGTGCGTGCGGTGCAGCGTGCAGTCATGGAAGAAAAGGCGAGGGAGGAGGAGATCGAGGCTCACCGGTTCTGGTCGTCGATGTTCTGTCGACAGAGGCGAAGCAGCGAGCGGCGGAAGTTCCCGGCGACGGCAGCGAGGCTATGGATCTCCTCAGGCCTCACGGTGGTGTCGACGGCGAAGAGGGGACTGGGGGCTATCCATTCCCGCAGCTAGTGCACGGCGCCAGCCATCGGAGACGGCGACCGCTGCCGGAGTTCAGAGAGGCGGCGGTGGAATTTCAGAACAGAGGGTGGAGGTGGAGGTGGAAGTGATGGCGGCTGCGGCGGAGCTCGAGGGTGGAGTTAGGGTTTGCGGCGGCAGGAGGAGGCCGTGGTGGTTTTATGGAGCGGGTGGAGGAGGTACGGCGGCCATCGGGAGGTTCAGTGGGCGATCGACGACGGAGAAGCGTTCGTACGCCATGACGTCAGCCTGGAGGAGGACGACAGCGACGTGGAGAGGGTGCTAACGGGCCAAAGGGTAAAATGGGCTGGGCTGGGGGGTGTAGCTGCTGCTGCTCCTCTCCTCCCATTTTTATTTTTATTTTTTTCTTTTACTGTTTTTTTTTGTAGTTAAGCAAATGGAAACAAAACAAAGGCTTTGTTTAAAGAAAATTTTGGAATAAATTAGGATAAATTTCTTAGTTGAAATGCAACCTCTTGGTAGTTTTTGTTTTCAATAACTTTATTGTTTGCTTGCTGTTTTAAAACTTAAACCAATTTAATGGAAATTTCCAATATTAGATAATATTAGAAAAACAAGGTATTTTTCAATAGGGTTTTCTTTAGGGTTTAAAAGTGACTTAATGAATTCAAATTAGTGGTGAACTTCATGGATTCAAATGATTAAAGATTTGAGAAATGGTTTGAGTTTGGAAATAATTTGAAATTAATTGATTAATTGATCAAAGTGATTGATTGAATTAAGCAACAATTTAAGAGTTGATCCAATATGAAATAATTGGAAGCAATTGATGTTTTGGGATTTTTGCAAATCTTCATTTGAAAAGATTGTAACAGACAAGTGTGAAAACAAGGTTTGATTCAAAATGAAAACAATGCAACAGAAATAAAATGAGTATGATGCCATGATGCATTGCATAAATTAAACAAGGAACAGAAACACTAGGTAGTTTTCATACTTGGATGTTACAAAACGCCCCCCTTGAAGGAATCGCGCCCCGAGATTCCCTACTGAAGAATGAACAGGTCCGGATACTTCTTGCGAAGATCCTCTTCGGTCTCCCACGTTGCCTCTTTATCGGAATGATGCGACCATTGGACTTTCAAGAACTTGGTGCTCTTGTTGCGAGTCTTACGCTCGGTCTCATCGAGAATACGAATAGGGTGCTCCTCATAAGATAGATCATCTTGCAGTTCAATGGAATCATGATCAACTGCACGATCTGGATCTTTGAAACACTTCTTGAGCTGTGACACGTGGAACACATCGTGCACTTTGGATAGTTTTTCTGGAAGTTCAAGACGATAAGCATTTTCTGCCCGTCTTGAGAGGATGTTGAAAGGGCCAATGTATCTTGGTGCAAGCTTTCCTTTCACACTAAAACGATGAGTGCCTCTGAGGGGAGTTACACGGAGATATGCCTTATCACCAGGTGCATAGATCATATCCCTGTGCTTGCTATCATAATAGCTCTTCTGACGAGATTGAGCAATCCTGAGGTTGTCACGAATGATACGAACTTTCTCCTCGGCTTCCTTAACAATGTCAGGCCCTAAAAGTGAACGTTCGCGAGCTCCAGACCAATTGATTGGACTCCTGCATCTGCGGCCATACAGTGCCTCAAATGGTGCCATGCCTAGGCTTGCCTGGTAGCTGTTGTTGTAGGAGAATTCAGCATATGGAAGGCAATCCTCCCATTTCATGCCAAAGGAGAGACCACATGCTCTGAGCATATCCTCGAGAATCTGATTGACTCTTTCGACTTGCCCCTGAGACTGAGGGTGATAAGCTGTGCTGAACAGAAGTTTGGTGCCCAGTGCTTCTTGAAAGCTTTTCCAGAAATGAGAAGTGAAGATACTTCCACGGTCTGAGCTTATTTCCAATGGAACACCATGAAGAGGAACAACCTTTGCTGTGTAGAGCTCTGCTAACTGGCTAGCTGAGATAGTTTCCTTTACAGCATAGAAGTGAGCAACCTTAGTGAGACGATCAATAACAACGAAGATTGCATCGTTGCCCTTTTTGGACTTTGGAAACCCAGTAACGAAGTCCATTTCAATCATGTCCCACTTCCACTCAGGAATTTTCAGAGGTTGGAGTAGACCTGCTGTCTTCTGATGGACTGCCTTAACACGTTGACAAACGTCGCATTCAGAAACGTATTGAGCAATTTCACGTTTCATGCCAGGCCACCAATACAGAGTCTTGAGATCCTGGTACATCTTTGTACTTCCAGGGTGGATGGATAGAGGAGTTTCATGAGCCTCCTTGAGAATGATATCCTTGAGACTTTGAATCTGAGGAACTGCAATGCGTCCTTCAAAGAACACAGTTCCTTTGTCATCAATTGAGAAGGACTTGAATTTATCATTGCCCTCTTTGATTTGCTCTACCATCTTCTTGATTTCATTATCACGAAGTTGTTCAGAACGAATCTTGTCCTCGAGAGTTGGACTGGCTGTCAAGCTAGCAAGATATCCCTCAGGGACAAGACCAAGGTTCAGCTTCTGGAATTCTTCATGAAGTGGAGGTTGGCTTTCCATGATCATGAGATTATTGCAATAGGATTTGCGACTGAGAGCGTCGGCCATAACATTAGCCTTGCCTGGAGTGTAAGAAATGGTGAGATCAAAGTCTTTAATCTTCTCAATCCATCTCCTTTGCCTGAGGTTCAGGTCTGGCTGAGTGAAGATGTATTTCAGACTCTTATGATCGGAAAAGATTTCAGTTTTGTTACCCAACAAGTATTGTCTCCATTTCTTGAGGGAAAACACAACTGCTGCAAGTTCAAGATCATGAGTGGGATAGTTTTGCTCATGTGGGTTCAACTGACGTGAAGCATAAGCCACAACTTGACGTTCTTGCATAAGAACTGCTCCTAGGCCTTGGAGAGATGCATCACAGAATATCTGGAAAGGTTTGGTAGTATCTGGGCCAACTAGAACAGGTGTGGAAGTGAGTTTAGTCTTCAGAAGGTTGAAACTCTCATCACATTGTGGAGTCCAAACGAACTTTTTGTCCTTCTTTGTGAGATCAGTGAGAGGTTTGGCAATCTTGGAAAAGTTTTGGACGAAACGACGGCAATAGCTAGCCAAGCCAAGAAAACTTCTGACTTGCTTCACCGTCTTAGGGGGTTTCCAGTCAACAATTGCCTTAACCTTTTCAGGATCAATGGCAATGCCCTTGGCAGAGATGATATGACCAAGATATGCAACTTCTGGAATCCAGAACTCACATTTGGAAAACTTGGCATACAGACGATGCTCGCGAAGTTTCATGAGAGTGAGACGAAGGTGTTCTCCATGCTCTTCCTCGGATTTTGAGTAGACTAGAATGTCATCAAGATATACCACAACGAACTTGTCGAGGTATTCATGGAAGACAGAATTCATGAGTCTTGAGAACGTTGCCGGTGCATTGGTGAGACCAAAGGACATGACGGTGTATTCATATAGACCGTAATGAGTGGTGAAAGCTGTCTTAGGAATATCTTCCTTTCTGATCTTTATCTGATGGTAACCCATCCTCAAATCCAACTTTGAGAATATTGAGGCTCCAGCAAGTTGATCAAAAAGATCATCGATACGAGGAAGTGGATACTTGTTCTTGATTGTTTTCTCGTTGAGAGGACGATAGTCAACCACGAGTCTTTTTGTTTGATCCTTCTTGGCAACAAACAGAGTTGGGCAACCCCAAGCGGAGGAACTAGGCTGAATGTAACCTTTGTCCATGTACATATCGATTTGCTCCTTCAACAATTTCAGTTCAGGAGGAGCTATCTTGTATGGATGCTTAGAGATTGGAGCAGTACCTGGCTCAAGCTCGATCACGAACTCAACTGCTCTGTCCGGGGGCATCCCTGGCAACTCTTCTGGAAAGACGTCAGGGAATTCACAAACCACCGGAGCATTTTCAATTGCAGGAAGGGGTTTGGCATCGAGGCTGAACAGCTGAACAGAACTTGATCCATATGGAGAATAGACTATCTGGCCTGAAGTGTGGGAGAGAGTTATTGACTTTTGAGCACAGTCAATTTTAGCTTTGTGGGTCTTCAACCAATCCATACCCAGAATGACATCAATGTCAGAATTTCCCAGCAACATGAGTGAAGCAAGGAATATGCGACCTCCAATTAGGATCTCATTGTCCATGCTTATCTTGGAAGTCAACATTTGCGGTCCCGGAGAGTGAACAGTCATTTGATTGCTTAGCGGAACCAGAACTAGGTTCTATGCTTTTGCAAAAATCTTTGACACAAATGAATGCGATGCTCCAGTATCAAACAACACTTTAGCTGGAATAGAGTTTACGGGTAATATACCGAGAACGACGTCAGCAGCTTCCTCAGCTTTGTCGGCCTTGATATGGTTCACCCTCGCGTTCCTGCCTGTTGTTGGAGTTGAAGGCTTTAGCCGGGGGAGCACGAACCATAGCCTGGTTGGTGTTGGGGCGAGGAGGTAGGGGTAGCTGCTTCTGAGTGCACTTATCAGCATAGTGTCCAGTATCCTTGCACTTGTAGCAAGTGACGACACGAGAAGGACCTGGCCTTGGCTGCCCCATAGGGAACCTCTGACCCTGCATCTGAGATGGGTTGGGTGGGCGGGGACCAAACCCTGGAGAAGCTTGGGCATTTGGAGCCCGAGTGACAGCCCCATTTGGCACCCAGATGCGGCGCTTCTGCGGAGGGGTGGTCATGTTGGAGGAGGAACCACCCTCACGCGAGTGCTTGCGCGACTCTTCGAACGCCTTGCGCCCATTCTCCTCATTGAGCGCGGTGTTCACAAGCTCCACGAAGTCCTTGCACTTGATGTTTGTGAGAGCGTACTTCAGTTCCGGGTTAAAACCTCGGCGGAACCTTGCCATCTTCTTGGCTTCAGTGGACACTTCGTCACCAGCGTACCGAGCGAGACGATTGAACTCGTTCTGGTAGCCGAGGACGTCCAGCTTGCCCTGTCTGAGAGAGCAGAATTCCTCACGCATCCTTTCCATGAGACCATCCGGGATGTGGTGCTTCAGGAAGGCATCCTTGAAACATCCCCAGGTGATAGGAAAGCCAGCTCTCATGGTCTGGTAGTTCTCCCACCAAGTAGCTGCCTGACCCTTCAGTAGGTAGGTGGCATACTTGACCTTATCCTCTTCCGCAACATGAGCAATCTCCAGAGCTCTTGCTACGTCACGGATCCAGTCATCAGCATCCAGGGGCTCACGTGTTGCCACGAAAGCTTTTGGGCCCAAGCTGAGGAAGTCCTTGATGGTGACCCTTGGAGCATTCTGGTTGTGGTGCTGGTTAGCCTGGATCTGGGCCATCTGTGTCACCACTTGGGTCATCTGAGCTAACAGTTCCCCCACTGGTGGTGGCGGAGGCGGGGTGTTCCTGGTTGGAGGCATCCTGAACAGAAACTCATTTAGCACAACAACAGAAAAGGATAGACTTGGTAACCGAAAGATAGATTATTCCGACGCATGAATAGATAACCAACAGGTACATCATCACATGTTCAAATACATCAGAATATCCAACAGACCAATACATGGTTCGAATGCCGAAGGATAACTAAACATAGCTAGGAATGGATACAACGGTACTCCCATGCTCATCACGCAGGACGGCGGTGAGTAGTACGACGAGAGATACGGTGCGGAGGAATCCCACGAAAGTAGGTATGACGACGATCCCTGTAGATAGGAACTGCTCTGAGAGCAACTCTCGGTGTGGTGAAGTAGAAAGCGTCGTGTCCCTGTGCTCCATAGCGGGGAATCCCTGTGTAACCAGCTCCGAGGTCGAGAAGTGGGCCTCTGATCGGCTCGTAACCTCCAGCATCTGGCAGAGGAAAACCCAGTGTCTGCTGGAAACGTGCAAAGCGCTCGTCTCCAACGAAGTCTGTGGTGTACGTCGCCAGACGAGTCAAAGCCAGATAGAGCTGCTCCCTGACTGAGGCCAACTCCTGAGCAAGTGTGGAAGCAACGGCGTCACTGTGCCACACGAACTGGGCAGTGGTGTGCAGCCTGGAGCTATCATCCTCGTAGGTATCCAGGTTGCGGTGGAGAGTGAAGTGAACTCCCGCTGCCGTGATGTAACCACGGGGGATGTGACGATAGATGGAATCATCAAACCCCCAGTAGTCAGCACGGAGAACGGTGAGACTCACGTACGCTGCCTGCTGCACGGCCATATCCACTGTGGAACCTACTGCCTCGTAGCGGTGGGCAATGCTCCTGCCATCATCCGACAGAATGTAGACGATAGCCCGGTAGCAAGTCTGGTCGAACTCGCGCTGGTGCTCGTAGACCTGGTACTCTGGTGCCCAACGGAACCCCAGATAGGTAACCATGTCTCTCAGCATCTCCGGAAAACCGGCGGTGCTCTCACAGCGAGTCATGCGAACCACCTGCGGGTAGTAGCTGAGACCCATCTGCAGATGATTTGGAAGGTTTTGATTAGACTCCGGTAGATGAAAAAGGATGTGGAAAACAACAACAAGGTTCAACGGACGATAAGGATGTTGGAAAGAACATGATATCGAAGCAACATCGGGAAAACGAGACAAAAAGTCCTGAGGTACTATGGAGAAGCCAAAACACGTGAAATCCTAACTTGAAAGTTTAGGTGAGAACAGAAAACAACGTTGCACTTCCTTACCAGAAAAGGGTGGGTGGGTGGGGAAAGAAGAAAAATGGCAGAATTCCTACTCTCACGTTTCATTTTTCCTATATAGTTACAAAATAGTTTCTAGACTCAACTGCGACCAGTAAAAAGGGATCCTACAGGCAGACAGGCTCTGATACCATTTGTCGCACCCTGGCTTCTAAGGGATACTCATCGTACGAACTGGATAGCAGGTGCTTGGATTATGGGGCATAACTGCTCCCACGTCCCAGCTTCCTGGTAGGCCTGCGCTTATGCGCGACAACACAAGCCCTGCTATTCCACCGTCGATGTAAACTATCCACTAGAAGTCATAGGCACTACTGCTGACGTACTTCATATCAATCACGCACTGTACGTCAACAGCTTTGAACGAATGATGATCACAACATATCTCTAAGACACAAAAGATAGAAATAAAGTTGCAACTGGCCTTCACTAAGGCAGAAAATAGCGAATACAATCATCCAGAGGACACATGTCCCAACATATCATCCATTACAACAGCGGAAGCAATCAAAGGGGTCTGAGTACAGACAAATCCAACAGGCTTAAGAAGCCGGAGAAAATAAATAAGACGAAGCCCATCCACGTAGGTCCTGGATCCAGCCCTGGTCCAGCTAACTACTCGTCTGCAGTCTCGTCGAACTCCACAAAGTAGCCATCCTGGTGGTCATCGTAGCCGTAGTCGTACTCTGCGTAAACCACAGCCCCAACGGGGTCAGTACATCCAAGTACTGGCAAGCAAGACTCACAGTTCATCAAAGAGTTACCCGTCAACACAAGCATTGATGCTTGGGATCAACGGAAGAAAGGGGTGATATGAAAGTTGCTGCTGGCTGCTCTAACCAACTACAGAAGATAACTAAAAGTTCCGGCTAACAGAAAAGATAAGATCGAGGATTGTAACCAACTGAAAGATAACTTCAACCAAACCCATCCTGGATCTCGCCCCTTATCCAAAGAAGCAATCCGAGGATAACTCACACAGTTGGATTAAGATGAATCAAGTTATTTGTGTGAATAACCTATTACTAGTCAAATTATTAATCATTGGGTGAAACATGATTGATCATTATGTTGAAGTTGTCCTGAGTACTTGTTAGCCAGTACTTTCACCAAGTAATCCATAACCGCGGAAAACACGGCTTCTCGAGAAGATTATCCCTGCAGGGTTGCACCAATTTGGCCGTACACGCAAGAATAACCCGCCAGATGGGATGCCTCCCACCAAGCGGGGTACTCTACACAACCAACCATTCTTCGCATCAAGCCCAAAGCACCTTGGGCGCACGGCTAATCGAGCCCAGAAGAAAATGGACCCTCATAGCACTCTAAGAACGTGTCCCCCTATATGCCGACTACAAAAGTTCCACCCTGCGCTGGGCTCGCAAAAACATGCATGCGGCAAATAGAAAGCACAAACTAAATGAGATGATTTGGACGAGATGCGAATCAGGTCAAGTTGAGGGGGGCGCCCATACTCGCTTCCCACATGCGGGTAGTGCGCTCATCATGGATCAGTAGACAAGACCCTTTTCCTATTAGGGTCGACACTAGCAGGCTTCAAAACCTCTCATGGGCCTCCTGCCGGTGCCTTATCATCAAATTATTATTACCATTAGCAATTAACAGGATTGATTGATTAACATCGAGCCCCCGGTACAAGTAACAAGATAGTAAAAGTAGTAACCGACAACAGACTCGAGTAAAAGCAACCCTAAGCATGCTAGATAATACTAAGGCACAAACAATGGCTGTAGGTATGGAGGTGAGGCAATATCATTGGTTCAGGGTGTCATGTGATAGGTTCGAAGATCAAGCAACGATACCTAGGGCTAGCAATAGTAGACAAAAGGATAGTATCGACAACAAGTGTGGAAAGGAACTCGATGATTCATGTGAGTGATAACTTGCCTGGCAGCTCAACAGCCGGGTACTGAGCTAGGTCCTGGGTAGTGGTGTCGTAAGGATCGTCGGTCTCAACGTAGTCGTCGTCTATTCGAGAAGAAGCAAACAAACCAAACAGGAATGTAAACAATCATTGCCATGGCATTGTGCACAATCAATATGATGCATGACAAGTTAACAATGCAGCAAAATAAACTGACTAACATGATAGCACAAATTAAATGGACCCATATGCAAGGGTTGCATATGGAGAAGGATCCATTGAAATAAGTGGAACAAATGATTTACAATTATTTATTAGGTGATAGTTGTTATCATGATGCATGCATGATGATGATGACAAGATAACAACAAATAACAATAATAGGTGCAAAGGAAAAGGAATAAAACAAGTTTAGAAATTACTTATTAAGTTTGGAAAATTTTGGTTACTTAAACATGCCACACATACAATTATTGTTTTCACCAATTTAAAGTGGGAAAAACAATTTACAATTTTTATATTTGAAAAGAACATCAAATTTTAGTTGAATTACATGTTTCACATTTTGAAATTGGACTTTGGATTATTTAAGTATGAATTAAACAATATTAAACAGGTTTTAATTGATTTAAACAAGATTTAAAATGTTTAGGCAATTTAAATTGTTCAAACCAGAAAACAAATTTTATATTTGAATAGAACATTCAAAAAGGTGTGAAAAACATATTTTATTTGTATTTATTGGTTTTATAAATAATTTGTTATTGATTTTATAAACTAGCATTTGAATTAGTCCAATTTGAATTTTAAATGTATTTGGAAAATCCAGAACAGTGCACAAATGGAATAATTGGAAAGGTTATAAAATTTGGAGCAATAAACATATAAAGTTTTTATTTTTTGGATTTACAGATTTAAAGTTATGGATTTTTGAAGTTTTATTGCTTAATCTGCTATTTAAAAAGAAATAGGATTTAAACAGATTCGTTTGAAAATCTTTTGCTACCGCCACTGGGCCTACCCACACGCTGCCAGGGGGCCCCGTGGGCACTGTGTGTGTACGTGGCAGCGGAGGGGATGACGGATGGGCCCAGCCCTCGCGCGCGGAAGAAAACGAGAAAAAGGGGAGGCTTTTGCCTCCGCGGGGATTCGACCCCGAGAGCGATGGGCTCGCGCGCAAGGAACGAGCCAGCTGGGCTGGCGTTCGATTGTTGATAGGATAGGAGGGCGAGCAAGGTTAACGTTTGGTTTCTGTCAGCTATTGACTGACGAAACTGAAACTTCACGCGACAGAAACGAACGACTGCCGGCGGCAGCAGCGCTGCGCCGCGGTGCTCGTGGTGCAGGGATGCCGCGGCTAGTGGGCGCTTGTGCGTGCGGTGCAGCGTGCAGTCACGGAAGAAAAGGCGAGGGAGGAGGAGATCGAGGCTCACCGGTTCTGGTCGTCGATGTTCTGTCGACAGAGGCGAAGCAGCGAGCGGCGGAAGTTCCCGGCGACGGCGGCGAGGCTATGGATCTCCTCAGGCCTCACGGTGGTGTCAACGGCGAAGAGGGGACTGGGGGCTATCCATTCCCGCAGCTAGTGCACGGCGCCAGCCATCGGAGACGGCGACCGCTGCCGGAGTTCAGAGAGGCGGCGGTGGAATTTCAGAACAGAGGGTGGAGGTGGAGGTGGAAGCGATGGCGGCTGCGGCGGAGCTCGAGGGTGGAGTTAGGGTTTGCGGCGGCAGGAGGAGGCCGTGGTGGTTTTATGGAGCGGGTGGAGGAGGTACGGCGGCCATCGGGAGGTTCAGTGGGCGATCGACGACGGAGAAGCGTTCGTACGCCATGACGTCAGCCTGGAGGAGGACGACAGCGACGTGGAGAGGGTGCTAACGGGCCAAAGGGTAAAATGGGCTGGGCTGGGGGGTGTAGCTGCTGCTGCTCCTCTCCTCCCATTTTTATTTTTATTTTTTTCTTTTACTGTTTTTTTTTGTAGTTAAGCAAATGGAAACAAAACAAAGGCTTTGTTTAAAGAAAATTTTGGAATAAATTAGGATAAATTTCTTAGTTGAAATGCAACCTCTTGGTAGTTTTTGTTTTCAATAACTTTATTGTTTGCTTGCTGTTTTAAAAATTAAACCAATTTAATGGAAATTTCCAATATTAGATAATATTAGAAAAACAAGGTATTTTTCAATAGGGTTTTCTTTAGGGTTTAAAAGTGACTTAATGAATTCAAATTAGTGGTGAACTTCATGGATTCAAATGATTAAAGATTTGAGAAATGGTTTGAGTTTGGAAATAATTTGAAATTAATTGATTAATTGATCAAAGTGATTGATTGAATTAAGCAACAATTTAAGAGTTGATCCAATATGAAATAATTGGAAGCAATTGATGTTTTGGGATTTTTGCAAATCTTCATTTGAAAAGATTGTAACAGACAAGTGTGAAAACAAGGTTTGATTCAAAATGAAAACAATGCAACAGAAATAAAATGAGTATGATGCCATGATGCATTGCATAAATTAAACAAGGAACAGAAACACTAGGTAGTTTTCATACTTGGATGTTACAACCTCCAGCGGTATCACCAGCTGTAGTACCGCTCTTGGGAGGAGTCGGTACAAACCGTGGTACTACCGTTGTCTAGAGTGTACCAGGTGTGTTGAAGTAGTACAACTCCATGAGGAGCGGTACTACTGTTGCATAACCCGTTACTACCGCTAGACAGAGAAAAAGCTTCTCGGCCATATCTTGGACATCGAATGATCTTCTTCGATACACACAAGGACTAAAAACTATTCTTATGGACAAGTCCTGCAAGAATATCTCAATACAAACATTAGTCCTTAAGGATTGCCATTAATTACCAAAACCACATATGGGGGAACCATGCGCTTTCAATCTCCCCCATTTTGGTAATTGATGACAATCCCTTTTTACGAGGGTTTATATAATGAATAAAGCAACCATGAAACACAAAGAGCAAGGATGCAAAATCATAGAAGGTAAATGCTTAAGAACGAAACTAAAGCATAAAACCAAATTCCCTTAAACCCTCTAAACTTCTCCCCCATTGGCATCCATTGCCGAAATTAGAGGAAAAACTTAGAAGGTCAATATAATAAGATCTCCCCCATAATGTATGCATTCCTCATGATATGAGTGAAATCAAGTGCATATATCCAACAATGAATGGATGGAGAGATATCAAACTATATTGAGGATCCAAAGATTGCAAATAAAAAAATATTCCTCTAAACATCTCCCCACAAGGAGACAAGCAACCGAAGAGATCCAACAAGATAATTCTAGAAAAAAATGGAGAACCTCCCCAATGTATATGCACTATTGAGTGCACAAATATGGAATCATCACTACCCATAATCATCTACAACCCACAAGAAGTGCAAGAGAATAGATTGTAAATGAAGCAATGCAACTTGCAACAAACAAATAGGTTCACGAGCTTATTAAGATGCAAAAGAAGTGCCAAATGAAAAGCCAAGCTTGTGCCTTCTAGGATCCACCAAAGAATTAAAAGCAACAAAATGTGGTTACTAAAGAGATGGAATACCAATTAAGAGGTAGCTATTCTCATGTGTACAAGTTTCTAAGTGGACAACAATCACAAAGATATAAGTCCAAAAAGAAATATGCACACACAAAATAGGCACGAAGATGAAGGACATGATATCCAAAAGAAAGTCATAAATATACCAATAAGATTTTTTCTTGAAAGCAAAGAAGAAAGCTCAATTTTATCTTAAAGGGGTATAAATGAACAATCAACAAACTCATCAAAGCATCACAAATATCCACAAGGGAAAAGTGATAGTTGGGATGCTTCGATAAAGGTAACATGTATCACAAAGGCAAATGTTTTTGAGGGTTTTCAAGAACCACAAGAATTGCAACAAAAAGGGATTCATGCCAAGATACAACCTACACAAGGTTGAAAGCTATAAATGTATGCATGAGATAGATACTTGTTACTGAGATGATATTGGTGATGAAGAGGATGTGTGTTCTTTAATCATCATAGCTTGACTCCTATAATCCAATGGTAAGAACACATTCCTTATGAATGAGGAAAGCACCCAATGCATATCCATTGTACCTAAAAACAAAATTCAAGTACAACATGGCACCCAAACTCATTGGGTCCAAAGTAGTTAGAGAAACTACAATACATAGGACAAACTCCACATAAATATGTGCATATTAATATGAGTTTGAATTTCATGCACATCTTATCCATTTAGGATTTGATGGAGTTTATCATATATATTGGATCAAAGAAAGTAAGCATGCCAAAAGATGTACATTGTAAATACACATGCACAAAACTTTCAAGAAACCAAACAAAATACAAATTGGACAAAACACAAATTAAACCAAGAAGGCACTCACACAAAATCAAAATTATATCAAAAACCAAATCAAAAAATGATTGAGGATACCAAAAAGAGAAGATATCAAAAAAACATCAAATAATAAACAAACCCTCTACACTTTTCATGATGGCACACAAAGTACCAAGACGAAAAATTTCCGTCTTCCAAAGAGACAAGACATTGGGATAAAATATCAATTTTAGGATAAAAAGTGTTGAAACACAAATAGGATAGCTCTCCCAAGAATAGTGCATTAATTATGATCTTGAATTTGAATACAAAGTGCACATAATGGAATCATTACCCTCCATATATATTGTTCAAACACTAGTCATGCTCAAGAAAAGCAATAAGATGCAATACCAATTTAAAGAAAGGTGTTATACTCAATGTAGGATAGCTTCCCAAAGAATAGTGAAACACAAAGAAGTATGTCTTTGAATGTAAGTGCACAAGAATGGGATCATTGCTTTTCCTTACACAAGAAAGCATAAAACAAATTTTGAGTATAACCAAAGGATACAAAAGTTATAAGGAAGACATTGGCAAGAAATAAGGCAATTTTAGAGCAACGGCCAAAGTAAATATGATCACTAAACTTACCACAAATTATTATCACTTGTCAAAGACAAGAAATGTATGGAGATATTTCTCGGTAGTAGATGATTTATTCATAATCATATTCACAAAACATAAGCATGTGGCAAAAGATAAAAGTTCAAAAGACATGCTTAGATAGAGATTCTTGAAGGCATCAAATAAAAACCGAATATGCTAAGCACCAAGAAACCCTCGCAAACAAGATACAAAAAGAATAGAGACAAAACATATTGAAGCAAATATGGAACTTGTTTGAGCAACATGCCACATAGGAACAAGATAACTAACAATATCAATTCTAGGTGGCGATACCTCACATGTTCACATTTTATAGGCTTGTAATATGCACATAGCTTATTACTCCCCCATAATGTGATAATCCATTATTTTCAACAAGAGGAAAATAAAATAAATCCAACTAGAGAAAGTTAATGGACATTAGAATTTGAATTTCTCATGAGAATAACATACCACATAGAGACTAGATAATATTGATATATCAACACTAAGTGGTATTCCTCATGTATACACATTTTAGGATAGTAAAGTGCCAAGAGCATATTACTCCCACAAAATGGGATAGTCCATTAATCTCTCAAAGAGCCAACTAAAATAAGCAATAATTGAAATGAAGGCTCAACACAAAGCACACAAGTACATGGAGTGCAAACCAACAAACTCATACTAGATTAACCAAGATGGGTAAGTAGTAAGCACAACATATACAAATACATGCGAGAAACAAAACCATCACATGCAAGGGGGCAAGTAACTTTCAATGAATATATGATTTAGATACAAGTTACCGCAAGGAGGAACAGTGGATATGATATATATATATAATCCAAATGACTTGGCTTGAGGAAATATAATCGATGAAGATCCCTTAATTCTTCATGAGATAGCCAAGTCTCCAATGCCCTCCAACAACACCTATTGATCAAGTTTGAGCTTGTTGGTACCCAACCAAGTTGGGTCCTAAGAGGTTAGTCACAATAGGTTTGGCAACCCAAATGGTTCTTTTCTTGGCACCACTTTGAGTACCAACAAACTTGGCAAACACATTGCCCACATTATCCTTATGAATGGAATAAGCATCATCAACAAGGATAGGGTTGGATAATGTACCATTAGTGCATGAAGAAGCAATGTGTCCCTTCTCACGACAAAGGTAGCAAAATCGACTCTTTTCTTCCTTCTTAGAAGGCTCCTTAACTTGAGGAGCATTGGCTTGAGTCTTCTTAGGAGGTGCCATTTGTTCAACCCGTGGTTAAGCATGAGATTGAACAAGAGGCTGCTTCCCTAGTTGCTTCTCACTAAGAAGCTTCTTCTTCAAAGGGCAAGATCTAACATGGTGCCCTTCAATCTTGCACTTGAATCAAATAATCTTGGCCGGATCTTTTACTTGTTCTTGGCCCTTTTTCTTGACAACCATGGACTTGTTCTTGATATTGGAGTTGAATCCAAGTCCACACTTGTCATTGGGAAGCCTTCACACTCTTAACATCTTGTCAAGGGTGGAACTCCCTTCATGAAACTTTTCCAAGTATTTCTTCAAAGAAGTGACTTGGGCCTTGAGCTCTTTAATTTCCTCTACATGGTTAGAAACAACACAAGGACTAGAGGAAGTAGATGCTTCATTGTTAGAGCAAAATGGCAAGGAAAGAAATCATCACAAGATGTAGAAACATTATGAGAGGATGAATTACTAATACTAGCACAAGGCAGTATAGCATTACTAGAAGATATTGTGCTAGTAACCACATGAGGCTCACAAGATGTCACCTTTGTAGTGATAGCAGCAATAGCTAACTTTAGCTTAGTATGGGATGCTAGAAGATCCTCGTGAGAGGTAGACAGCTTTTCATGGCTTTCTTCCAATTTCCCACACTTGCTAGTCATCAACTCAAGTTGAGCCCTTAGCTCAACATTCTCCTTCAAAATAGATGCTTCACAAGATGTGGAGTTAGTAGAACAAGAATCATTAGAAATAGAAGAAGACAAATTGGCAAGATCATTATTCAAACTATAATTTCATCAATTAGATTAGCATTTCCAACAAAAAATTCAACCTTTTCCTTTTTAAGCACTTTATATTAGCAATAGTATGGTCACGTTCTTTAGTGAGAAAGGCTATTTGTTCATTATAGATCTCCTCAATAGATTCAAGTTTCTCCCCAAGAGTAACTCAGAGCTCATGCTCTTCCTCAAGGGCTACGTGGAGCCCTGCAATTTAATCTACGTACCCACGTTCGAGGCTATAACATTTATCAAGGCTAGTGTCCATATCCTTAATAGTCTCATCGCTCTCAACAAGGGTACCCATGATTTCAAAGAGAATATAAGAGGCAATCTTATTCTTTGCGAGAGCATGAAGAACTATTTTACCTTTCTCATAAATGGAATCACCATTATCATTTTCTTCATCATCATAATCTATAGATGAAGAGGGTTTCAAAGGAGGGGATACCTTTGAATCCTTAGCCATAAGGCACATATGAGAAATGGATAACGATGATGAAGATTTACTTGAAGCACCATTAAGGTCCATATCTTGTTCCACCAAAATGTGGGATTCCTCTACATTGTTAGACACACAAGTACTAGAGGAAATGGAAGCATTGTTTTCATGAAAACAAGACATGAGAAGCATATCATCATGAGATTTAGTTGAACAACTATTACATGATATGCAAGGACGATCAATACTAGCATGTAAGGAATTTTGAGTGCTAGAAGATATTAAGTCCAAAGAAAGAACATTGCAATGGGATAGAGATGAAGTATAATCAATAGTAGATTCACTATCCACAATGCAATTTCTATCACCACTCGACATATCATTACTTTGTGACAAATCACATGTTGGTGGAGTGGAGAAAGATGTAAAATCATCACGGCAAGAAGTGGATGGAGAACAATCATCCTCAATAATTTTGGAAACATCATATATATCTTAAAGTTTTGTCCATAACTCATGAGCGTTCCGAAAAGGCTTGATTGATTCAATGAATACATCGCTCAAAACACACAAGAGACCATTAGATACTAAATTATCTAGATAAGAGTTTCCCTCATCCTCTAAAGATAAATCTTGAGAATCCTTTGGTGGAGGAAAATCCATATCTAGAATTATCCTTACATACTTTGGACCCATGTCCGTAAGAAAATTAAGAATGCGAATTTTCCAAACATCATAATTTCTACCATAGAATATAAATCCTAATAAAGAGAGTCGAGGCTCTGATACCAATTGAACATGCAACGATGTCGCCTAGAGGGGGGTGAATAGGAGATTAAAACTTTTCCGGTTAAGGCTTGCTAAATGCGGAAATAAACTAGGTGTTTAAATTAACAAGCACACAACCTAAATATTCTAGGGTCAACTAGGTGCACCAACAACTTATGCTAAGCAAGACAAGTAACAAGGTGATAGCAATATATATAACTTCAAGCTCGAAGGTTATCACAATGTAAATTACATAAGTAAAAAGCTCCAGTATAGAAATAACCGAGGCACGCGGAGACGATGATGTATACCCGAGTTCCTACTTGTTAAGGGAGTACGTCGTGTTGGAGGGGTGTGAGCTCGCAACAAAGGCCTACTCAACGCCACAAAGGCCTCACCCTATTCTCTGATGAACCCCTCCACAAAGTCCTAGTTCACCTTCCACTATTGGCACTCTTCGATCGAGGCACGCATCCACAACTTAATTGGAGGCTCTCGATGTCACCATAATCTTCGGTCACACATGCACAACTCAATTGGAGACTCTCAAGAACACCACAAGTCATTGATGACCCACAAGTATAGGGGATCGCAACAGTCTTCGAGGGAAGTAAAACCCAAATTTATTGATTCGACACAAGGGGAGCCAAAGAATATTTGTGAGCCTTAACAAGTGAGTTTTCAATTCACCTGCACCTGAATGTACTTTTGTTCACAATGGTTTATCAGTAGTAACAATTTTGTAGTAGCAGTAGTAGTGAAATAATAGCAGCAGTGGAGTGAAAACAGCAGCAGCAGTAGTGTTTGAAGTAAACAACGGGATTAAATACTGTAGGCATAGGGATGGATGAACGGGCGTTGCATGGACAAGAAAGTTCTAATAATGATCATGTCAGGGGCATTGCAGATAAATATGATAAAGCATCCAAGCACTAAGTAACCATAGGCATGTGTTCCATAAATAGACATACGTGCTCGCAATGAGAACTTGCACAACATCTTTTGTCCTACCAGCCTGTTTTCAGCGGGGCCTCAAGGGAACTACTAGTAATAAGGTGTTCCTTTTAATAGAACACCGGAGCAAAGCATTAACACTCCGTGAACACATGTGATCCTCACATCGCAGCCATCCCCTCCGGTTGTCCCAATTTCTGTCACTTCGGGGCCTCGGATTTCGGACAACAATATGTGTAAACAACTTGCAGGTATGATCAATAAACAATAATTATCATCGTGATTCAATAACATGTTCAGATCTAAGATCATGGCACTCGGGCCCAAAGTGGCAAGCATTAAGTATAACAAGTTGCAACAATGTCAATAGCACTAATAGAAGAACTAGGCACTATGCCCTAACAATCACGGCATTATTACATGAACGATCTCATCCAATCCCTACCATCCCCTTCATCCTACAGCGGGGAATTACTCACACATGGATGGGGGAAACATAAGTTAGTTGTATCCAAAACACACAAGTTTAGAGGAAAACAATAAGAAAAGTGTTCAGAAAAGGAGATACGTTTTTGACGTATCAACTCCCCCCAAGCTTAGCTTATTGCTTGTCCTCAAGCAATTCAGTGACAACTGAGTGCGATAAAAGACTTTTACGAACACATTTGTTTCATATGATGTAAATATACTCACTATGTGATCAACTACTTAATTATGATCATGATAAGATACATGCAAGATACTCACACTTAATAGCTATGCAAACCATGAGAAGATAACAACATATTAATAATAAACAACATGAAGCATAACTATTTGCAAGATTGAATTATTCATAATAGGATCTAATAAAGTGGTATCTCGCTTGCCCTTAAATGTGGGAAAAAACATAAATGCCAGGGCACCTCTGAAGTTCAAGGGAAGACTAGAAGTAAAGATATCAAAGATACAAGCATAAAAATTATATCACAATCAACCGTACTTGGGACAAACACATTACACTAAGAACGATAACTATGCTCTCAAGAAAGTGCTCAAAGAATATGGCAGAGAATCAACCTCAAAGTAAAAGAAAGGCCCTTCGCATAGGGAAGCATGGATCACTCATGTGCTAGAGCTTTTTATTTTATTAAACAGAGGTATTTAAACATTTTGAGAGAGGTGTATGCTTATGTCAACGAATGGTAAACAGACAATACAATACGTCACAAGTAAAAATGGATTCACAAGAGCGGCTCCCATGGTGAAGGACGCAACTGGTGTAGAAGGTCATCCCTCTTTCTCTTTTGTTTACACAATTATGCTTTGACTGATAAATCAGGGGCAAAAAGAGTGAAGAGAATTTTTGTGTATTAGTTTGGTGCTAGGCACCGCGCTGCCAGCTCTTCTATCATTTGGATAAGCGGATGAAGCCACTAGTCCAGAGTGTGAAATCCAATCAACAAGTGAGATAAAGATTCTCTATTTAGGTCCTCATGAGCTAAAACAGGGGCACAAAACAGGAGTAATTTTTAGCAGGTTTTAAAGGTAGCACATGAGCAATTTACGTGGAGTGGCGGTTAAATACCACATATAGGTAGGTATGGTGGACACGTTTGGCAAACTTTGGTTTTTAGGGATTTGGATGCACGAGCAGAGCTCATACTCCGTACAGGTGAAGGCTAGCAAATAGACAGGGAGCGACAATCAAGAGAGCAACAACTATCATAATCATGTTTGCGACAAAGTAAAATCAACCGAGGCATAAAATTGATACTAGAACTCTGAGGCAAAATAAATCATCGAGGCTTATTGACTTTTTGTTTTTACTCTTAGCATGCGTGAGCATGTGCCAAGTCGATTCGAATGAAGCAGTCAGAGGAGGCTACCACAATATCATACTCTTCTATGAATAGAACAATGCGAACAAATATTTATATGACAAGTCATTTACTATCAATAAGTTGGAACAAAACATGAGAGAGCATGAACTATTAAGCATCCATTAAATCACATATATCTTATACGAACAAACTAAGCATGCTCACATAGATGGATATATGTACAAAAAAGCAAATAGAATTCATACCAGTCTCTCACCACAAATTGAATTGTCGTATATCGTCATTATTGCTCTTCACTTGTGGCTCTAATAATATATAATGAAAACCAAGATCCAATGAAATCACGGAAAACTGTTGAACTCTGCAACAAACTTTACAAAACCAAAGAAGAACAACAAATATTTTTGGGTTTTTCGATTGAAGCACGAACAAAAAGAGAGTAAGCAAGCAAAGCAAAATTCTTTTTGGGTTTTTGAAATGAAACAAGAACAAAAGAAAGCAAACACCAAACAAAATAAAATATTTTTGGGTTTTTGAATATTAAACTGCAACCAAAAGATAAAGCAAACCAAATAAAGAAACAAAAGAGGCAAACAAAGAGAAACAATAGAAAACGAAAGAAACAATAAACATGGATATACAAAGAACCGACCGAACATGATATGTAAATGAGTGTGATGTCGGTATACCTCCCCCCAAGCTTAGGCTTTTGTCCTAAGTGGAGATCAATCGAAGTGCGGGAAATATCCCCACTGCGGTGGGTCATCCCTCGCATGGTCGTACTCGGGTGCATAAGAAGAAGATGAAGCAACCGGCGCATAGTCATAACTGGGGTGCTGATATGGGATCCCCGTGGCGTCATAGGGCTGGACGAAATCACCATCGCCCCCTCTCCGGCGTCCTCCCCTTGCTGGGGGAGATGCTCAAGGTATGTATCCAGCTCACTCTCAGGAAGCTCCCATCCTTGCCACTTTCTCCCATGAAGCTTCAGCCTTGGCAAATCTCTCCATATAAATCCAGTAGTGGTTTGGGCTGCCCACTTATTATCTCACAAGACCCCCACTCAGGTACCTTAATAGCTGCACAGAAAACACTAAAAGGCAGGCTCACAGCTTTATTATAAATCTTGTAGTGGACCATTGGGTTAGTTGGAGACCATTTAAAAAAAACTCATGCACCACAGACATAGTAAGTTTCACATATTGGATGGGCTCATCCTCAATGAAACGCTCTAAACCTGCATTATGCACTAGAGTGTTAAAATCCTGCAGAATTCCGGTGACTTGCATAAATTCCCGACAAGGATAGATCGATGTGAACACCCTCTCTTCACGGTGCACAAGCATTTCCTCATGCACCTCCAACTCATGCTGGTTTAGTTGATAAGCATTGTGCTCCATCTCTGAAATTTTTCAACAACCATCATAAAAATTAATTTCAAGCAACTATAAGGTGGAGACTACTATAGGGACTTATATGAGAGCTAAACATACATCAAAACTATATTATTTATACTCAAATAAAGCATGCAAACTCACATAAGCTATCACCTACAGTACCAAAATACTCAAGAAATACTCCACTAAACAAAATTTTACTTGGATCATCGGAGGAGTCACATACCGGAGATCAAACACACCAAAAATCAGCACAAATGATGGGCTGAAGAGGGAGATCAAAAATCCAGAGGAAGAACACCAAAAACACGGGATCCAGGAAATGTTTTCAGCTTTGGGGGTGAGAGAGAAGACTTGGGCAGTGGAGAGAGTAAGTGGAGGGCCAGGGGGCCACACCATGGCCTGGCGCGACAAGGGGGCAGACCATGCCACCCTAGGGTGTGCCTGCCTGGTGGGTCTCCCTGGGGTCTCCTAGGTGGCTTTCTGCCTCATTTTTGACGTAAAAATTTATTCTAATTTTTCTGGAATTTTTCGAGAAACTTTATTTTTGAGGTATTTCCAGAATTTTAATAATAATAAAAACCGGG
The DNA here is from genome assembly GCA_028641055.1 of Alopecurus myosuroides. Classification (NCBI taxonomy): domain Eukaryota; kingdom Viridiplantae; phylum Streptophyta; class Magnoliopsida; order Poales; family Poaceae; genus Alopecurus; species Alopecurus myosuroides. The sequence continues at coordinate 287,391,114 of CM054059.1, forward strand.
AAAACAAAAGTGAAAACATGGAAAACAAAACCAAAACCAGTACTACAAAGGTTCTATGACACTCTAATGGAAGAATATCCAAATAAAACAAAGGTGGTAGTGGTGAAAACAAAAGTATGGGTGGTGAAAACATGCATAACTTCAGTAATCAGAGTGAAAACATCATGAAAACATGCATAAGGATGGTGGAAAACATGATTTCACTCAAGTATTAATGTCATAACAGAAGTAAACATGGTGAAAACATAGTGAAAACATTGCCCATTTCATTTAAAATCATTCTGTTAACAAGGGTGATCAAGTCTTGCTACCAAAATAATTTTATATGAAACATAACTTTGTTTCTCACTAAATAATTATGTTACCTCAACCTTGGGCATAGTCCAATAATGATAATTTCATATTCTTTGGGTGGCTTTGGAATAGTACAATAAAATTCTCCAATCTTGATGGTCTCAACATTTTCAATGGAATTTAGACCATATTTTCTATCAATCTTCTTGGGAAAATAAACAATGTGCTCTTTATCATTAACATTAAAAGTAACTTTTCCTTGATTGCAATCAATAACAACCCCTGCAGTATTAAGAAAACGTCTTCCAAGAATAATATACATATTATCATCTTCAGGCATTCCAACACAACAAAGTCAGTTAATATCAGACAGTTATTAGCAACTTGAACAGGAACATTCTCACATATACCCACAGGAATAGCAGTAGACTTATCGGCCATTTGCAAAGATATATCAGTCGGTATCAATTTTTCTAGGAGGAGTCTTTTGTAGAGAGTAAAAGACATGACACTAACTCTAGCTCCCAGATCACATAAAGCAATTCTAACATAATTATTTTTAATAGAACAGGGAATAGTTGGTATACCAGGATCTCCAAGCTTCTCATGAACCTTGCCATTAAAAGAGTAATTAGCAAGCATAGTGGAAATTTCGTCATTAGGAATCTTCCTTTTGTTAGAGACAATATCTTTCATATATTTTGCATAAGGAGGCAATTTAATAGCATCAGTTAAAGGAATTTGCAAGAACAAAGGTTCCATCCATTCACAAAACTTGTTATAATGTTCTTCTTCCTTAGATTTGTGTTTCTTACCAGGGAAAGGCATTGGTTTTTGTACCCAAGGTTCTCTCTCATTACCATGTTTATTAGCAATGAAATCTTCCTTAGTATACTTTGCAGTTTTAGTTTGCTTTTCAGGTTCAGCTACAGGTTCTTCTTTATCATAAGCACCATTCTTTTCATTACCACTTTCAGTTTCAGCATCATAGATAGATATACTATTAGGATCTTTAGCAGGTTCAGAGGATTCTACATCAATTTTATGTTTTTTCTTCTTTTTCTTCTTAGTATGAATAACATCATCATTAGTTTGCTGAGAATCTTGTTCAATTCTTTTAGGATGTCCCTCGGGATATAAAGGATCTAGTGTAGCAATACCACTTCTAGTTCTTATCTCATAAGCATGTTTTTTCTTTGGAAGCATTAACTAGCAAATCTTTTTGCACTCTAGCAAGTTGATCAATTTGAGTTTGAACCATTTGAAAATGTTTAACAAGCATTTTAACATCATTAGAGGTTCTTTCTATAATACCATGCAAATCATTAATAGCTCTAGAGTTTTCCATAAGGTGGTTCTGCACTCTCATATTAAAATTATCTTGCTTAATGACATAATTATCAAATTCATCTAAGCATTGATCAGGAGGTTTTCTATAGGGAATATCTCTACTATCAAAATATTGGAGAGAGTGTACCTCAATGGATGGTGAGTGAGGGATTGGCTTACATAATTCTTCTATAGGTAGAAGATTCTTCACATCTTCAGATTTAATACCCCTCTCTTTAAGAGATTTCTTGGCTTCTCTCATCACTTCATCATTTAATTCAATCATTCCCCTCTTCTTGGGTGTTGGTGTTGGTGTAGGTACTGGAGTAGGGGTCGGCTCAGGCTCAACCATAGTCCAATCATCATGATTTTGGCTTATTTTGGCCATTAATTCCTCAGCTTCTTCTGGAGTTCTTTGCCTGAAAACACAACCAACACAACTATCCAGGTATGTCCTAGATTCAACAGTTAGTCCATTATAGAATATATCAAGAAGTTTATTATCTTCTAGCTTATGCCTAGGTGCAGCTCTAACTAAAGAATCAAACCTTTCCCAATATACAGGCAATTTTCTCTTCTTCCAATTGCTTGTAATTAAATATATTTTGTAAAGCAGCATGTTGAGCACTAGCAGGAAAATATTTCTGAAAGAAAGCATTAACCAAACCAATAGGACTATCAATAGATCCAGGAGACAAATTGTTAAACCAAGTTTTAGCTTCATCCTTTAATGAGAAAGAGAATATTTTAGCAACAAACTAGCTACGTTTCTTAAGATCATCATAGAATAAACTGCTCAAAGAGGAGAGCTCATTCATATGTTTTATAGCACTTTCATTTTCAGTTCCACACAAAGTTTCTTTCTCAACAATAGATATATAAGATAAATCAAGAGATAAATCATAATCCTTGTCCCTAATATAAATAGGAGAAGTGGCAAACTTAGCATCAGGAGATAATTTATATCTAACAGCACGACTTTCCATAAGACGTATAGCAGCATCTTTATCCTTCATAGCATGTATTTCATCAATAAGATCATCACTCAGTTCAATATAAGCATCATCTAGATCACCACTAGGGTTCTCTCTAAACTCAGGTGAAAAAGCAGGAGTAACATGGTTTTTAGCAGGAGTTTTAGTGTTTGCAATATTTTTAGCTTTAGCAATAGTAGCATCTAAGAAAGGACCGAGAGAACCACTCTCATCAAGCACAGTAGAAGCATCATCAAAAGTGTCAGAAGCATTTTCAGACTCAGTAGAAGTAGCATGTGTAGCACGTGGTGGTGTAAGCAGTTTACTCATAACAGGCAGTAAATCAAGAGCAACAGAGGTGTTCAGAGTTCTACCTCTTCTTGTAGTGGATGGTAATATAGGAAAATTTCCATCACGAGACTTACTCATGATAAATGATTGGCAGTACATAATAATACCCTCCGGTGCGCTCGCAAATAAATCTATGCTCCCCGGCAACGGCGCAAGAAAATAGTCTTGATGACCCACAAGTATAGGGGATCGCAACAGTCTTCGAGGGAAGTAAAACCCAAATTTATTGATTCGACACACGGGGAGCCAAAGAATATTTTTGAGCCTTAACAAGTGAGTTGTCAATTCACCTGCACCTCAAAGTACTTTTGTTCACAGTGGTTTGTTAGTAGTAACAGTTTTATAGTAGCAACAGTAGTGAAATAATAGCAGCAGTGGAATGAAAACAGCAGCAGCAGTAGTGTTTGAAGTAAACATCGGGATTAAATAGTGTAGGCATAGGGATGGATGAATGGGCGTTGCATGGACAAGAAAGTTCTAATAATGATCATGTCAGGAGCATTGCAGATAAATATGATAAAGCATCCAAGCACTAAGTAACCATAGGCATGTGTTCCGTAAATAGTCGTACGTTCTCGCAATGAAAACTTGCACAACATCTTTTGTCCTACCAGCCCGTTTTCAGCGGGGCCTCAAGGGAACTACTGGTAATTAAGGTGTTCATTTTAATAGAACACCACAGCAAAGCATTAACACTCCGTGAACACATGTGATCCTCACATCGCAGCCATCCCCTCCGGTTGTCCCAATTTCTGTCACTTCGGGGCCTCGGGTTCCGGACAACGATATGTGTAAACAACTTGCAGGTATGATCAAGAAACAATAATTATCATCGTGATTCAATAACATGTTCAGATCTGAGATCATAGCACTCGGGCCCAAAGTGGCAAGCATTAAGCATAACAAGTTGCAACAATGTCAATAGCACTAATAGAGGACACTAGGCACTATGCCCTAACAATAACGGCATTATTACATGAACGATCTCATCCAATCCCTACCATCCGCTTCAGCCTACATCAAGGAATTACTCACACATGGATAGGGGAAACATGGCTGGTCGATGGAGAAGCGTTGGTGATGATGATGGTGATGATCTCCTCCACTTCCTCGCCCCGGAAGGGTGATGATGTTGGGACGGCGTCGGCGCTCTGTTGTGTTTCTCTGGAATATGACGTCCCCCCTCGGGGTTTAGGGTTGAAGGCTACTTGTAGTCGAAAGGGGAGTCCGAGGGGGGTCCTGGGGGCCCACACCATGTGTTGGCAAGGCCAGGGGGACCCACGTCAGGGGGTGTGTGGACACCCTCTGGCCCCTCTCCTGAACCCCTTCTGGCTTCCTGGGTCTTCCGGGGTGAAAACATCAATGGGCTCTTTTCTGGGCATTTTCCCGAAAGTTGTTTTTTCTGCATAAAAATGAGACACCAAAGTAATTCTGCTGAAAACAGTGTTAGTCCGTGTTAGTTGTATCCAAAACACACAAGTTTAGAGGAAAACAGTAAGAAAAGTGTTCGGAAAAGGAGATACGTTTTCGACGTATCAGTCGTCTAGGGTCCAAGACCCAAGAGTAACAAGCTCACAAACTTTCACTTCCACGAATCCTCGTGGAGAGAGCAAACCGATGCAACCGATGCAAGTGGCAAGAGCACAAGTGCTCAAATCCTTCACTCTCAAATTCCAACAAAGCAACAAATGCTTATGGGGGAATAAGAGAGGAAGCACAATGGAGGAGAAACACAAAGAAATCCAAGATCTAGATTCACTAAGTTCCCCTCACTAAAAGGAGAGATGGATTGGTGGAAATGTGGATCTAGATCTCCTCTAACTTCTCCCTCAAAGATATGCAAGAATCATTGTAGGGATTGAAAGAGGGGCAAGCTTTCCAAGTTCAACAATGGTGGAAGAGAGAGTGAAAAACGTGGATGGCAGCCTTGGGGTCAAGGGGGAAGAAGACCTCCTTAAATAGGTGACCCAAAATATGACCGTTATGTGAAAATCGCGCCCAGCAGTGGTACTGCCGCTAGGCCTAGCGTTACTATCGCTGGGAGCTCCAAAAACAAGTCCGGGATAGGTCTCCTAGCGGTACTGGGCGGTACTACCGCTGGACCAAAAACAACAAAACGGACGATACGAAAACGATCATAACTTTTGCGTCTGGACTCCGTTTTCGATGATCTTGGGCTCGTTGAAATCGCAACGAAGAGCTTTACAAGATTATGCAGAGAAAAATAATTGTCCAACAATGAAACTTAAAATCAAATGGGTAAAGGTAAGATCTCTCTAAAAAGGACCAACTGAGAAAACCTTCAACATCAAAAACTCAATAAGTGTTTCATGCGAAAACCGTTTTTGATGAACTTGGGCTTGTCATGAAGAACAAAACGAGCACCCCAAAACCATAGAGATAAAATCTAAATAAGAACCAATAAATATGATATGCAAGAGTGCAAAGGTTTGAGCTCTCCACAACGATTCGATCAAGTTACTCACTTCAGAGCCCCTCTTGTTAGTACGACTATCGATCCTATAACCCGGTCTCCCCAAAAGTATGAGAACGGTAAAATAGAAAACCTATCAAGATTATACCTTTGCCTTGAGCATTACACTTGATCTAGATGATGACGATCTAGACTCTCTCAAGTTGGATCTTTTTTCTTGATCGTGCTAGATAGCACTTGCTCCGCTTGATGAAGACTTGCAAGTTGCTCCCCCATACACCATTACGGGAGAGACCCTTTTTGGCACATCTTCAAAAGGCCAGAATCCAAATGGGTGGCAAGCATCAAGCATAGGATTTCTTCGATATGCTTCACTTGAGCTTCCACGTCAAGCAAGATGACAAACACCGCTTGACGACATAGATGATGGGCTATATGAAATCTTTCTTTTGAAGCATGCTCATGGAAAGATATCTAACCACACATAGAGATACCACACACACATATCATGGGTTAGTTCACAAAGCTATATGGACAATTGATTACCATACCACGAGATACACAATCCCACTAGGTACATGTTGTAGCTTTGTGTGTTGATCACACGCTTGATCAACCTTGTATCTTTTCTTCTTTCTTCATCCATAATGTTGATGTCTTGAAGGTAGACATGAATGACCACTCCATCTTGTTCTTCAAGACATACAACAAATAATCTTAACAGCACAGCGGTACTACCGCCTACTGACATCTCAGGGTACCTAGTGTAGTGCACACTGGTGTTCAACGGTACCACAGAGAAGTACCATGAAGCTCCAGTAGCGGTACTACCGCTGGCCCTGAACTCGATATAAATTCGAAATGGCTGGCGGTAGTAGTAGGCCACTACCGCCCTAGTACCGTAATCATTACCGTGAGCAAAATTTCCCTGGCGGTATTTTGATCGAAACTGCCAGCGGTACTACCGCGTTCTGGAAGGAGCGGTACTACCGCTGACGGTAGAGGTACTACCGCCGTGGGGAGTGTTGCTCCGAAAATGACTAAGTACCTGCGGTAGTACTATGCCGGTACCGCCTAGGTACCATGGATATCAGTGGCCTTTTCTTTGCTAGCGGTACCTCCAGCGGTAGTACCGCTCCTGGGAGGAGTCAGTACAAACCGCGGTACTACCGCTGTCTGGAGTGTACGAGGTGTGTCGCAGCAGTACAACTCCATGAGGAGCGGTACTACCGCTGCACAACCCGGTACTACCTCTAGACAGAGAAAAAGCTTCTTGACCATATCTTGGACATCAAATGATCAAATGATCTTCTTCGATACACACAAGGACTCCAAACTATTCTTATGGACAAGTCCTGCAAGAATATCTCAATACAAACATTAGTCCTTAAGGATTGTCATTAATTACCAAAACCACATATGGGGGCACCATGCGCTTTCGAAGCTACTATAGCTCGAAGGAAGGAATTTAGAGGATAATATTACCACCCAACTTCTTGGAAGATTCAAACGTCTAGCGTCTTCAATCATTGCATATATTCAAATAATATAAGCACATTGTCACGCTAAATTATACTAAGTCATGTTTCCACAAATAAGTTTCTAGATATCAATATATCTTTCACTTGATTGTTTCTGAAAATAATTTTTTCCTGTTCCTAAATCACCTTGATCAACAAAACATTCTTTTTTGAAGATAAAGTATTATGGATGCAAGCATGACACTGGATTCTAAGTAGGAATAATTTACTCTCTAGATCAATCAATCATTAATCATATGGAGTTAGGTAGGTTATACCGAAAATCTACAATAGGACTCAATTTTAAATTTCACTAATACGGTACCAATCTTAAATGGTTTTACCAGATCATAACAGTTATATCTCAATTAACAATCTAAGTGTAAGGTAGTTTGTGGATGCCAATGAATACTACAATTTATGTAAATTCACTTTGATTCGTTGTTCATGTTAAAATAAGTTCAAGTTAATTCAAAATTACTACGTGAACTCCCACTCAAAAACAGCATCCCTCTAGTCGTTTTAGTGATTACACAAACCAAATTCACTACACCAAAACCGATCATCACGTGAGATGATGTAGCTGCAAAGGAGAACATCGACATGTTAATCATATCATCCATATGAATCATGTTTTACCTTTCAGTTACGTGTTCCAAGGCCATGTCTGTACATGCTAGGCTCGCCAAGTAGAATCGTAGTATTGCGTGTGTTCCGAGGCCATGTCTATACATGTTAGGCTTGTCAGCACCCATTGTATGTGAACGTTGAGTCTGTCACACCCGATCATCACGTGGTGTCTCAAAACGACGAACTTTCTTAACGGTGTATACTAAGGAAGAACACATTATTATCTTGATATTAAGTAAGAGGGATCATCTTATAATGCTACCGTTGCGATCTAAGAAAATAAGATTCATAAAAGGATTAACATCACATGCATGGATAATGTGATATGATGTGGTCCTTCTTGCACTTGATCTCCATCTAGTGCATCATGGTATGATCTCCATCATTCCACCGGCGTGGCACCAAGGTCCATGGCACCTCCATCTTGATTGTCCATCCAAATTAAAACATATCACATGGATATGACATACAACACGCTGGCCATAAATAATAAGACAACCATATGTCTCCTGCCGGTATATCAATAATTTACAAAAGAGATCATATCATAATCAAATTTGTAACATTGGCCATATCACATCACATGCCCTGCAAAAACTAGTTAGACGTCTCTAATTTATTTTTGCATATTTTACGTGGCTTAGGGCTTTCGAGGATAGAACCGTTCCTACATACGAACATGAACCACAACGTTGATAAACATATTTTTAACAACCCTTCGTAGATTAGATCTTAACTATAGTAGGAGAAACAGACACCCGTAAGCCACTTATGCAATACAAGTTGCATGTCAGTTGTGGAACAAGTCTTATGTTCGTGTAGGTTAGTCCGAGCCGCTTCATCCTGCTATGCCACTAAGATCATAAAATACTCAAAGAGGCAATAACATAATCATCAACGCTCACATACGCCCATGTGTTCTACCCGTACAAAACATCTATGCATAGATCCGGCTCTGGTACCACTGAAGGGTTCGTTGCATAGGAAATAAAAAAATTCCTACGCGATAGACACCGGAAGGGCTAAGATCTAATCTAGCAGATGTAAGAAACGGGGAGAAAGAGAGTCTTAAGGAGAACATACCCTCGAAGACACAAAGCGTTATGATATTGAATCTCGTTATTGATATAGTCGAACTCACACCGATCTAAAGATCGCGAAGAAGAGCACTGCAATCCGGCAGCGCTTCCACACTCGGCCACACGTACAGCTCGATGACGACCTCCGTTCCCCCAATCCATCGGGGCAGCGAAAGTAGAGGATCTCTCGGAACTCCAGCAGCACGACGGCGTGGTGTGGTGAAGAAAACTTCGTTCAGGGTTTCACCAAGCGCATGAACATGAGGTGGAGCAGCGGGAGGAGGGAGGTGGAGATGACACCAAGTGTGTGGAGGAGGGAGAGCCCTCACCCTCCTTTTATAGGGCGGGGAGGCAACCCAATGGGGGTGCGGCCAGACCATGGTGGTGCCCCCACCTCTTCCCTCTTCATGTGAGTGGACTCTCCACTCACACCCACTCATCCTCCACTTAAACTCCACTAAAAAATCCCAAAGATTTTTCTTTAATAAATAAATAAAACATTTTTATTTCTTTATTTCAGCATTTGTTAATTCTATTAACAAACATTTGCATATGGCACCTTGAATCATTTGTTCATTCTATTAACAACCATTCGATGAAAACCCCCTTGAACTATTTAAAATTTATCCAAAACGATTTTGATGTTATCCAAACTTTTCTCCGATATTCCGTATCCTCTCAAATGCATCATCAAACCTTAAGTGTGTCACCCTACAGTTCGCGAATAACATAGACATGATCGAGACACCTCTCCGATCAATAATCAACAACGGAATCTGGAGATCCGTGATGACTCCTATATATTCAACGATGAATCTCATGATCGTGTGAACCATCAATGTCGTAACTAATTCCCTTTGTCTTGCGATATTTTACTTGTCCGAGATCCAATCATTGGTATCAACGATACCTTGTTCGATCTCGTTACCGAAAAGTACTCTTTTACTCGTTCCGTGATATGACATCCTTGTGACCTAGTCACGTGCTTGCAAGCGGTGTCAATGTGATATCACCGAGAGGGCCCAAAGTATATCTCTCCGTCATTTGGATGGACTAATCCCACTCTTGATCCATGAGCCTCAACTAATAATTTCCGAATACCCAACCGCACCTTTATAGTAACCTTGTTACTGTGTGAAGTTTGATGACATCAAAGAACTCTTTCAGTGTTAGTGATTGACATGATCTCATGGTCTAAGGATTAGAGTTACTTCGTATGTGTGATATAACAATGTAACTTAATGACTTGATCGCATTGTTATATTCACTTTGGGTCTATGTTCATCACATCATTATACCAATAAAATGACCCTGTTATTAACAATATCCAATGTTCATGGTCAGGAAACCTTGATCATCAGTTAATCAACAAGCTAGTTAAACGAGAGGCGTTACTAGGAACTCTTGTTTGTTTATTAGACACACATGTATCAACATTTATGGTTAATACAATTCTAGCATAAGAAATAAAAATTTATCATAAACAAGTAATAAGATAATATTACTTTATTATTGCCTCTCGGGCATACTCCCTTCACTTGCGGTGATGGAGTTGAGGATTTCCGTCTTCCTCCTCCTCCTCCGCGTCCTCATGCTCTTCACTCAACTCTACATTCGTTACACTAGTGTCAGGAGGGGTGTCCAAGTTACTTGCAAGCAAGTCCAAGCTTCCGTCATCCGCGGAAAGCGGTGGATAGCTCTTCACCACATCCTGGTTCTACAAGGAGGAGAAAGAAACAGAAAAATATATTCAAACGAGAGAGACTCAAAACAACAGAAGTACAAGAAAAGAAGAAGCAAATACTTACCTCACTCGGGGGATGTTCGGCGTCAAAAGGTACAAAAGGACAAGGCGAGTAGTCCTCCCCCTTCTTCAAGCTGGTGATAGCAGTAATCTTCTTTTCGAACTCAATGTTCGAAAGAATATCGTCGCACGTCCGACTTGGATCACTGACGCCCAACAACTCCCACAAGGTGGTGGGCCTATCTTGCAGCGGCTGCACCCTCCGGCGCAGGAAGACACTCGCCAGATGGATCCCGTTCAGCAAAGGCCCCTGGTCCTTTCGTCGGAGTCGCGCAACTTGTGCGAGTAGCGGTGCGGTCGCCTTAGCTTCTTCGGGTGACAGCTTGTGTTCCCAAGACTTCCTTCGCTTCAAGATCGCGAACGGCTTGAGCTCAGCAACGCTGTTCGCGTCAGTGTCTTGGACGTAGAACCACTTCCGGCGCCACCCTTGAGCCGACTCGACGAAGTTCATCTCAAGATAAGAGAACTCATGGGTCACCTGGATTCCAAAGCCTCCAGTCGCCAATGGCTCCCCAATCTTCTCACCGACACGAGTTTTCTCCCGATGAATCTTCATCGTGAAGATACTCTTCCACAGCCCCCAATGTGGGCGAATGCCCAAGAAGCATTCACATAGAACAATGAAGCATGAAATGTGCTGCACCGCATTGGGGGGAAGATCGTGCAGCTATATGCCGTAAACATACAACAGCCCGAGAAGAAAGGGATGGAGAGGAAAGGACAGACCTCGGACGATGTGTTCCGAGAAGGCGACGCGCTCGTTGGCGCGGGGGGGGGGGCACCTCCTCCCCCTTCACCGGCATCCGCACGCGTCCGGAATCTTCTGAAGGAAGCAACCCCTCCCTCTGCATCATGTTGATGCTTTTCTTCATCATGTTTGACAGGCGCCACTCGCTCGTCTTCCTTGTTGGAGCCGCTGAATAACCGCCAGCTACATACTTGTTGGATGTCGAAGCAACAGAACGCTTGTTTTTCCTCCAGCCATTGGAGCTTGCTTTCGCAAAGGAAGGTGGGCGCGCTAGAGGAAGAAGACGATGAATAGAGCCGGGGTAAAGTACTTTTCCCCTAAGGCCCGAACTTTATCATGTCACTGAGCCACCGTGAGCAATAGATCTACGCAGAAGGGGCATACATGGCGCGCAGCCCAGCCACCACGCGTCGAGAAGAAACGAAGAGATGGGCGGCAGTTACCCCGCACGATCTTTATAGCAAGATCGTGCGCAATTACTGCACGTCCAACGGGAAAACCGGCGCACGACGGCCCGTCTCCGGTCAAAAAGCTGACGAGGTGGGCCCTACACGCTCTGTCCCACTGCGTCACGTCCCATCGGGAGCAGATGAGTGTGCAGTGACGTTATCACACACCTCAGAACACATAATTTCTTTCGACTGGACTCGGAAGGGAAATTTTCACCTCGCTCGAGATTATAAAATGGAAACGATGTCACTCGCCATTAATCAGGACAAAAGGCAGGACTCGCTGCGATACAAAGGTGAACAATGGCACTCGCCATTAATCAAGACAAAAGGCAGGACTCGCCACGATACAAAGGGCGAAACACAAATGCGTGATCCCCGCAAACACCATAATTCGCTATTACGATGTAGCAACACATCACTCGATAAATCCCGAGTTGTTCGGCCGTCGAGGCACATCCGGATGCCGTATTCTTCGAGTATGAAGGTAAGACCCAAGGATCTGTCCTGTGGGCCTGGAATCGCACTCGAGCTGCGTCCTCCAGTAAACTTTCTGTGTCAACAGCACGAAGAAAAATCCTAGCGGACGCGCCGGGTGCCCTTTTAAGGTTAAGTTTGACTCGATAAGTCCTCCATGGTCCAGTCGCAATGATCACCTAGCCGGATTCGAGTCGGAGGTCTCGAGTTCATGAAGGCCAGAACTGTTTTCGCCCAAGAGCAATTAATTGGCCCTGATCTATCGGGTGAGCCAAGCAACTGAGCCGCACCCTTCTGTGAAAAAAGCTGACACATGGCGCATTTATCGCTCGATACTCGAGTATTACCCATACAGGGTTCACACCCTTCGAGTCAAGGCCTAATTGCTCAGTCGCAAGATCCAGGAACAAGTCTCTGAGTGTTTACTCGACTATTTTCAGTCGAACAAACAGTCAGGGCTACGAATGTGGGGATGACTCCCAGACCTGTCGGATGGGCCTACCTGGTCTAAGACCCAGCGTTGAATCCTAGCATAAAAGGTTACCTCATGGGTCTAGAAGGTCCAGCTACAGCCCACCCGCAAGTCTTGTGCAACAAGATGGAAAGCTTCCACCGACTAGAACTAGGGTTTGTAACCCCCCCCCCCCCCCCGGATATTGGTTTGAGACCTAGCCACCTATATAAGGGCTGGGAGAACCACCCAGGGAAAACATCCAATTTGGGGCTTACACCATAGAAGCCGCACCCCGGGATCCAATCTCTCGACCTGCGCACCCACCATTGTAATCGATCACCATAATACAAGGATAGATAAGAAGGAGTAAGGGTATTACCTCTACGAGGGCACCAAATCTGGGTAAAATCGTGCCCTCTGTTAGCCTAAGAGTCTACCAACGCCTACATCGTTCCTTAGCTCGAAACCCTACCGGCTCACCCGAGGGATTTCTTGATATGATTCATCAACAGTGAGTCCAGACAGCAGCGGCATTAACGCGCGCGGGAGCCGAGGAGGGCGAAGCTCTCTCTCGCCGATAGGGCGGATCCACGCGGCGGGAAATTGCGCGGGACTCGTTTTCGCGTCATTTCTCTTCATCCGGCGCCCCAAATGCCCCATGGAACACTGGATTCAGCCTGGGTACACCGGCTCTAATATTTGCCCAAACAAACGCTATTTGGACTTCTGGTGACACGACTGGACGAAAATGGTTGCGCCAGCGAAAAAAAGACGGCCTGGGGGCTCTCGAGGGATGACTGAGATGCTCTAACAGAACAAACGGTGCAACTCATGCCTCACATACTGAGCTAGCATTGCAGGTTCGTCACCTAGGTCTGTTGGGAGCGAGTTCTGATATCGCTGGTTGTTTTCCTTTTTTTAATCTTTTCTTCTGATTTTCAGATATGTTTGTGTGAGGACAACTTCAAGGACCAAGACAAACGGACATAAGATATGTCCCAGTTTTGTCCATTTGGGTCCTGAGACATATACCAAATATTCACCCATATCCGCCGGTCCGCGTACTGCCCCATCACATATTTTGATCTTTTTTATTCATAGATAGTGGCCAAAAGGGCCATTTATTAGATTACTAAAAAAAACATAGATAAAACCGAGATATGTTATCTAGGTTGTTGTCGGCCGCCAGAGCCTACTCCTCCTTGTCGCCTGATTCGTCGAGGACGATGTACGACAGGGCCTAATATAGGTGTGATGGAGGGACGGACGACCCCTACTCCTGCTCGGGGTACGTGGGCGTCCACGTTCATGACTTCCCGTTGATCGGCACGAACCAGGACGGTACCTGGTACTCCTCCTCCATGGGTTCCTCCTGCATGGCTCCATCATGGAGCATCTCGCCGAGCCCTTCCTAGAGGGTCAGCTCGTCGGTGTCAATGGTGACGAGGGACTTCTCCATGGCTTCCCTGAACTCGGGGTTTTCCTCCTCCTCCTTCACCACGGGCGTCCGTGGAGTGTGCGGTAAATATGGGTCGCGAGCAGTAGACATATATAGCTCGTGGTCGATGTCGTGGGTGAAGAAAGGGACCACAAGATCGTAGAGATTGTGGGGTGGTAACCGTGGAGAGTCTAGGAACGAGATTGCCACGGGAGAGTTTACCCAGGTTCGACCCCTCGATGTGCTGTAAAGACCTACTCCTCCTTTGGTGTATTGGTGTGTTGAGAGAATGTCTTGCCTCTATGTCCTGCATCGCCTTGTATACTCGATGAGGTCTGTTTTACATTGATTGGATACATCAGTGGACATTAAAGAAACTATGGGCATAATTTCTTAGTATAGCATAGTATAAACACCTCTAATCAAGGCTAATTCTATACTTGGCGTGGCGGTGACAATTGGCGGAATACAAACAGCTTGCATATTCATGCAGGGATCCGACTCCTTGTCCTCGGCACTTCGTGGGAGCCTAGTATTCATAAATATCTTCCTAGACTCTTATGGGCCTCTCGGCCGATTCCTTCGTCTTCTCAGCCCGATGGGCCTACCCGGAGTCCACATCCTCATCATTAGCCCCAGAGTTTGCCGAGTTCGTATTGGCTCCAATTACGAACCCAGTGAACTCCTTAGTAGAATCGTTCCGAGTGGACAAATCGACTTATATCGAGTTTTCTGCGGTCGTCATAGGTGACGTTATCTGAACTTAGTCCGTGTAGTCACCTCGATTGATCTTCCTTATCTCGTACATCATCGAATGGTGCTTCGGCCCTGTGCGCAATCCCGAAGGAAAGGTGCCTGTTACACATGAAGTAATTTCCGGCATCGGTTCTAGCATAATTTTTAACGAGATGGTTAAGGCCATAAAGGTTGTCCATGCATCATGTGCTGGGTTTCTCGCTCCCTTCCATTTATAATGATTGGAGTCCTCTGGGTGCAAAACTACCATGCATTCCAAATTATTTCGTGCTTCTTCTTCTTTGAAAATAACCACCAGCACTGCTTGCCTACTCATCCTTCATGGCTAGAATCAAGGGAAGCTAGCGCGGATCAAAGGTGAAGGAAGCGGATCTTCATGCGCTAGTGAGAAGATGACTCCTTCCTTCGAAGGAGGAGCGCGCGTGGTGCGGCCCCGGTGTGGAACTTACACCGCTACGAGGGGACGATGAATTGGTTATGTTCACCGTATTCGTCGAACACGAATTGACCGGCCCAATCAGTGGTTTCGTCAGGAGCTTCTTGATGTTCTATGGACTCCAACTTCATCACCTCATCCCTAATATCATCCTCCAATTAGTAGCATACTCCCTCCATTCGAATTTAATCTACATCCTATACCAAAGTTTGAGAAAAGGGTTTGGGGTTTCCGTGGGGTCTAAGACTCCACATGATCCTTATATATATATATGGACATCGGCAGGTTACAATACGTACACATGTATATACAGGACCGATGTTTAACACTCCTCCTCAATCTAAATCTCTACAAACTAGATTTTGATTGGTCTTGAAACGGTCCAACATCTGTCGGGTGGCTGGTTTAGTGAACACATCAGCCAACTGATCACTCGAAGAAATGAACCTGACTTGGAGATCTCTAGACGCAACTCTCTCTCGCACAAAGTGGAAGTCAATCTCAATGTGCTTAGTACGAGCATGAAAAACTGGGTTGCTGTCAGGTATGTAGCCCCTAAATTATCACACCACAAAATTGGTGTAGCTGATGTGTGACGCCAAGCTCCTTGAGTAGTGACTCTACTCATATGGTCTCAGCAGCCCCATTTGCCAATGCTTTGTATTCCGCCTCAGTACTTGATCGTGAGACAGTAGGTTATTTACTTGAACTCCAGGAGAACAAGTTCGGACCCACAAAGATGGCAAAACCTCTGGTGGACCGTCGATCATCGACACATCCTGCCCAACTTGCATCCGTAAAAATGCTAATGCCGGTGATAGATGACTTTCGAAAACACAGACCTGTGCTCATGGTGCCCTTGACATAACGCAATATGCGTTTAACGGCTTCCCAGTGTACCTCTGACGGCTGCGAGAGAAACTGGCACACCTTGTTGACTGCAAAGGAGATGTCTGGACAGGTGAGGGTGAGATACTGAAGACCCCCAACTACTCTAGGGTATCCGAGAGCATCGTCAACACCGAGTGGTCTTCCACAATCACGAGCTAGTTTCTCGGATGGATCAAGTGGAGTAGAAGTGGGATTACAATTCTCCATGTTGACACGGTGAAGAAGATCAAGTGCATACTTGCGCTGTGTCATAGTGAGGCCCCCTGAATTGAAAGACGCTTCTAATCCCAGAAAATAGTCCATAGGGACAAGATCTTTGATAGGAAAATTGTCCGAGAGAGAGTGTAGCAGACGATCAACCACAACAGTAGAGGACCCGACAATAACAATATCATCGATGTACACCAACATATAGATCTGAACAGCTCCATGAGAGAAAATGAACAACGAGGTGTCGGCCTTGGAAGAGACAAAACCAAGCTCAAGTAACCGAGCACTCAAACGTGCATACCAGACCCGAGGAGACTATTTAAGACCATACAGAGCATGCTGCAATGTAACATCCCAAGTCTGAAAAATAGCCTTTAGAATGTTTGCTCCCTGTTATTTTATGTTTTGCATCATGGCATCATGTTGATTGCATTTTGTTTTGTTTGTTTTCCATTTGTTTTTCTCTGTTTTCATTTGTTTTCCTTTGTTTTCTATTTGAATTTCAAACCAAAATTCAAACCCTTTGTTTCATCCTTGTGATGTTACAATTTCTAAAATGATATTTCAAAATAAAACAATTATTTGTCTCCATTAAAGTGTGCCTCAAAACTATTGTTTTATTTCTATAAAAATGCATCCAATAATCAAACCCTTTTCAAATTCAATTTGTTTTCCATTTGAAATTCCAAACCAACATCCAAATAGTTGTTTCCAAATAAAAACATTAATTGTTTCTATTTATCCCATAATGTTCCACTAATAACATGGTGCTTTTATTTCAATCAACTAATCCAATCAAATAATTCCTAAATCATTTTTCAAGTCAAACCAATTCTCAAAATCAGTACCTCTTTTTAATCCATGAATCTCAACACACATTGGTACTCTTTAAATCAATTTCAAAACTTAGGGGTTACCCTATTTAATTAATGGTTTTATTAATGTTTATTAAAATTAACCATTTCACTCAAATTTGGTGCTAATTTCAAAAAAACAACCCAATGTTAAAATTTTGAATAATAAAATTTGCCAAATGGTTGCTTTTGGCCTAAGGAACTCATCCTAACTATTTCAACTTTTTCTCTAATCTAAACCCTAAGGTTTTCTCCCTAAAGCTTATGCTACAAAAAAAAAAATGAAATAGAAAAATAAAATTGCAAAGAGAGGGAGCACAGCAGCCCAATTCTCTTCCTACCCAGCCCAAACCCCTCCTCCTATTCCTTTTTCCCCCAGCCCAGCCCAGCACCTTCCTGTCGCTGTCGTTCTCCTCTGTCGTCACCTCCAGTACGAGCAGGAGCAAGCCGTCGATCTCCTCCAAACCCCCTGGATGGCTTGCCGTACAGCCCCATCTCCATCCTATATAGCCCACCTACCTATCTCCACCCAGCCCTAACCCTAGCTCTGAGCCGCCATCGCCTCTTCCACACATGACAACACCATCACCATGGCCACCGTGAGCTCGAGCTCGGTGCCCCGGTGAACCCCACCATCCCCACCTCCTACGTCGCGCCAGAAGGAGCGCGACGCCTCCCTACGTCGATTTCTGCCAGGAGCCGTACCCGGGAGTGCCCAAGAGTGCCGCGCCATCCTCGATCACTCGCCGTCCGTCCGTGCGGAACACCTCCAGAGCGCCGCCTTCATCTTCCCCGTTCCGTCGACGTCGTCGTCACCGAGACACGCTGCTGCGCCAGCAAGCTCAAGGTGAGCGGTCGGACATCCTAGACATCTTCCCAGCCTTCCTCTCCCGCTGTATGCATGGATCCGGCGACGTCCGGCCATGTCCGCCTCACCGCCGGGACGTCCTTGTCGTGTGAGCATCTAGTCTGGTTTTTGCAGCTCCTAAACCTTGCACCCCCACGTTTGCACGCATACCATCTGCACCTGGCACGCACACGGCGCTCACACGCAGCAGCAACAGGGCACCGCGCGGCCGGCCGTCGAGCCGAGCTGCAGTTCTTCCTGTTGGCAGAAGCGTTCTAGCTGCTCCACTGCTTGTGCACCACCGCGGAACCACGTTGCCCTATCATTACCATGTCCTAACACCACACTAGATGCACCTCTGTTTTTCTCCGGTCACTCCAGGTTGCAGCAGCGCCACTAGGGAGGGCGTCGTCCCTGTTCTGCAACTGAACCCGAAAGTCTGAATCTTCCTGTTAAAAATTCAGTTAACTTAGAAGCCACAGCTTATACCCCCCCACTACTCCCTACTGTCACCATCCGTTTCACCACCGCAGTGGCAGTAGCTACCGCGCAGCACCCAGGGGGTGTGGGTTCGAAACCCACCCCCGGGATTAAACCCAACCTTTTCCATTTTTATTTTTTTTCCTGGCCAACACAACCTTCTATTCACACACAGGTCCTTGCTAATCTTTTCTAGATCCCCGTTGATTAATTCTAAGTCCCTGCTATTAAATTTCTAATCCCTGGATATTAATTAAAATGGCAGATTGCATCCTAAACTTCTAAAATGCATAAGAAAATCATTGTAACTCCAAATTTAACTTTTTAAATATGTTTTCTGTCCCAAATTGAATGATCTATCCAAATATAAAATTTGTTTGCTGTTTTGAATATTTTTAAATTGTTGAAATTTTGAAAACTTGTCAATTCACTTAAAATTGCAAAATTCATAACTTGTTCATAAAAATTCCAAATTCAACAAACTAAATATGTTTTTCAATCAACTTTTCATGTACTTTCCAAATATAAATTTTGTTTTCTGGTTTGAATAATTTAAATTGCCTAAACAATTTAAATCTTGTTTAATTCAATTAAAACTTGTTTAATATTGTTTAATTCATAATTAAATAATCTAAAGTCCAATTTCAAAATGTGAAACATGTAATCCAACTAAAATTTGATAACCTTTTCAAATATAAACTTTGTTATTTGTTTTGCACACTTTAACTTGATGAAAACAACAATTGTTTGTGTGACATCTTAAGTAACCAACTTTTTCCAAACTTAACAAATGATTTCCAACCCTTGTTAAATTCCTTTTTCACTTGCATCTATCATTGTTATTTGCTGTTATTTTGTTGTTATCATCATGCATGCATCATGCTAACAACTCTCACATAATAATTAATTGCAAATCATTTGTTTCCACTTATTTCAATGGATCTTTTCCATATGCAATCCAATTGCATATGGGTCCAATTAAATTGTGTTATCTTGTCAAGTAGTTTAATTGATGCATCTATTAACATGACATGCATCATCCCATGTTTGTGCACCTATGCCATGATAATGATTGTTTATCTTTCTGCATTGCTTGTTTGCTTCTTCTCGGATACACGACGACGTTGAGACCGACGATACTTACGACATCCCTTCTAAGGAGTTAGCTCAGTACCAGGCTACTGGGTTTTGCAGGCAAGTTATCACTCACATGAACCACTGTGTTCCTTTCAACATTGGTTACCGATACTTTCCGTTGTTCTTTTCTGCTAGCCTTAGTAGTAGTTGTTCTGCTACGAACCTATCACATGAATCCCTTAAGCCTGATATTGCCTCATCTCCCTTCCTACAACCCATTGTTTGAGCCAGTGTCTTACTAGCATGCTTAGGTTGTTTTGCTCGAGTCCGTTACCCGTTACTTTCAGTTGTTATATCTTTATTACGTTGTGGGGGCTCGATGTTTAATCAATCAATCATGCTAATGTTACTATTAATAATAAATTTGATGATAAGGCACCGGCAGGAGGCCCATGAGAGGTTTTGGAGCCTGCTAGTGTCGACCCTAATAGGAAAAGGGTCTTGTCTACTGATCCATGATGAGCGCACTACCCGCATTTGGGAAGCGAGTATGGGCGCCCCCCTCAACTTGACCTGATTCGCATCTCGTCCAAATCGCCTCATTTAGTTCGTGTTTTCCATTTGCCGCATGCATGTTTTTGCGAGCCCAGGCCAGGGTGGAACTTTTGTAGTCGGCATATAGGGGGACACGGTCTTAGAGTGCTATGAGGGTCCCTTTTCTTCGGGGCTTGATTAGCCGTGCGCCCAAGGTTCTTTGGGCTTGATGCGAAGAATGGTTGGTTGTGTTGAGTGCCCCGCTTGGTGGGGTGATCTCCCATCTGGCGGGATATTCATGAGTGTACGGCCAAATTGGTGCAACCCTGCAGGGATAATCTTCTCGAGAAGCCGTGTTTTCCGCGGTTATGGATTACTTGGTGAAAGTACTGGCTAACAAGTACTCAGGACAACTTTAACCTAATGATTAACATGTTACACCCGATGATTAATAACTTGACTAGTAATAGGTTGATGACACAATAACTTGATTCACCTTTAATACAACTGTGTGAGTTATCCTCGGATTGCTTCTTCGGATAAGGGGCGAGATCCAGGATGGGTTTGTTTGAAGTTATCTTTCAGTTGGTTACCATCCTCGATCTTATCTCCTTTCTGTTAGCCGGAAGTGGTAGAATCTCTGTAGTTGGTTAGCGCAGCCAGTTGCAGCATCTTTTATATCCCTTTCCTTCCGTTGAACCCAAAGCATCTGTGCTTGGTGTTGACGGGTTACACTTTGGTGAATTGTGAGTCTTGCTTGCCAGTACGTTGGTGTACTGACCCCTTTGGGGCTGTGGTTTACGCAGACGACGTTTCCGAGGATCTACATGGTGGCAACTACGTGGAGTATGACGAGACTGCGGACGAGTAGATAGCGGACCCGGGCAGGATCCGAGACTTCGTGGATGGGCTCCGTCTTTTCGTTTCCGGCCTCTTAGGCCTATTTGGTTCTTGTCTGTACTCAGACATGTTGAATGCTTCCGCTGTATTGTAATGATGTATTGTTGGGGCAGGTGCCCTCTGAATGATTGTATTTGCTATCTCTGCTCTAATGAGAGCCATTTGCAACTTATTTCAATCTTTTGTGTCTTAGAGATCTGTTGTGATATCAGTTGTTCAACGCCGTTGACGTACGATGTGTGTATGGTTTGAAGTACGTCGACGGAAGTACCTTTGATCTCTAGTGGATAGTTTACATCGACGATGGAATAGCAGGGCTTGTGTTGTCGCGCATAAGCGCAGGCCTACCAGGAAGCTGGGACGTGGGAGCAGTTATGCCCCATAATCCAAGCATCTGCTATCCAGTTCGTACGGTGAGTATCCCCTAGAAGTCAGGGTGCGACAAATGGTATCAGAGCCTGTCTGCCTGTAGGATCCCTTTTTACTGGTCGCAGTTGAGTCTAGAAACTATTTTGTAGCTATATAGGAAAAATGAAACGTGAGAGTAGGAATTCTGTTCTTTTTCTTCTTTCCCCACCCTCCCACCCTTTTCTGGTAAGGAAGTGCAACGTTGTTTTTTCCCTTCTCATCTAAACTTTCAAGTTAGGATTTCACGAATTCTGGTTTCTCTAGGATGGTTATATCTACTAGACCATAGGAATGGAGGTGGTTGTGACATGATTTATCATGTTGCCTACTCATGATTGAGAACGGGGGCGTGTAAGCCCCGGAAGCGGATCCTCTATTCCTTAAGCAGTAGATATTGATCCTTTAGAAGCCCGGATGGGTTTTCCGTAGTACCTTAGGAGTTTTGTTCTCGTTTTCCCCGATGTTGATATTCTGTTCTTCTCAACATCCTTTTCGTCCGTTGAAATCTTGTTGTTGTTTTCCATTTCAGTTATTCTACCGGCGTCTAATCAAAGTTTCCCCGTTCATCTCCTAAACTCTATTCCAGCTAAAGTGTTATATGATACCGGAGCATCACATTCCTTTGTGTCAACAATCTTTTCCACAACATACAATCCAATTCTAATGGGAGGCCACATATTCCTCGTTACTCTCATGTTGCTGATTCTGACATTGATGTTATTCTTGGTGTTGCATTGATGTCAATAACTCTGTTCCACCATTCTAGCCAGATAATCTATTCTCAAATGAATCAAGTTCCATTCAACTATACACCCTTGGTGCAAAATCTCTCCCCTTTACTTAAAAATGTTTCGGTGGTTTCCAAATTCCCTGACGTCTATCCACTGTGCACGATGTGTTTCACGTGTCACAGCTCAAGAGGATCTCCCCAAGAAGTATCCGGACCTTTTCTTTTCTCAGTAGGAATCTCGGGGCGCGATTCCTTCAAGGGGGGGCGTTTTGTAACATCCCAAGTCTGAAAAATAGCCTTTAGAATGTTTGCTCCCTGTTATTTTATGTTTTGCATCATGGCATCATGTTGATTGCATTTTGTTTTGTTTGTTTTCCATTTGTTTTTCTCTGTTTTCATTTGTTTTCCTTTGTTTTCTATTTGAATTTCAAACCAAAATTCAAACCCTTTGTTTCATCCTTGTGATGTTACAATTTCTAAAATGATATTTCAAAATAAAACAATTATTTGTCTCCATTAAAGTGTGCCTCAAAACTATTGTTTTATTTCTATAAAAATGCATCCAATAATCAAACCCTTTTCAAATTCAATTTGTTTTCCATTTGAAATTCCAAACCAACATCCAAATAGTTGTTTCCAAATAAAAACATTAATTGTTTCTATTTATCCCATAATGTTCCACTAATAACATGGTGCTTTTATTTCAATCAACTAATCCAATCAAATAATTCCTAAATCATTTTTCAAGTCAAACCAATTCTCAAAATCAGTACCTCTTTTTAATCCATGAATCTCAACACACATTGGTACTCTTTAAATCAATTTCAAAACTTAGGGGTTACCCTATTTAATTAATGGTTTTATTAATGTTTATTAAAATTAACCATTTCACTCAAATTTGGTGCTAATTTCAAAAAAACAACCCAATGTTAAAATTTTGAATAATAAAATTTGCCAAATGGTTGCTTTTGGCCTAAGGAACTCATCCTAACTATTTCAACTTTTTCTCTAATCTAAACCCTAAGGTTTTCTCCCTAAAGCTTATGCTACAAAAAAAAAATGAAATAGAAAAATAAAATTGCAAAGAGAGGGAGCACAGCAGCCCAATTCTCTTCCTACCCAGCCCAAACCCCTCCTCCTATTCCTTTTTCCCCCAGCCCAGCCCAGCACCTTCCTGTCGCTGTCGTTCTCCTCTGTCGTCACCTCCAGTACGAGCAGGAGCAAGCCGTCGATCTCCTCCAAACCCCCTGGATGGCTTGCCGTACAGCCCCATCTCCATCCTATATAGCCCACCTACCTATCTCCACCCAGCCCTAACCCTAGCTCTGAGCCGCCATCGCCTCTTCCACACATGACAACACCATCACCATGGCCACCGTGAGCTCGAGCTCGGTGCCCCGGTGAACCCCACCATCCCCACCTCCTACGTCGCGCCAGAAGGAGCGCGACGCCTCCCTACGTCGATTTCTGCCAGGAGCCGTACCCGGGAGTGCCCAAGAGTGCCGCGCCATCCTCGATCACTCGCCGTCCGTCCGTGCGGAACACCTCCAGAGCGCCGCCTTCATCTTCCCCGTTCCGTCGACGTCGTCGTCACCGAGACACGCTGCTGCGCCAGCAAGCTCAAGGTGAGCGGTCGGACATCCTAGACATCTTCCCAGCCTTCCTCTCCCGCTGTATGCATGGATCCGGCGACGTCCGGCCATGTCCGCCTCACCGCCGGGACGTCCTTGTCGTGTGAGCATCTAGTCTGGTTTTTGCAGCTCCTAAACCTTGCACCCCCACGTTTGCACGCATACCATCTGCACCTGGCACGCACACGGCGCTCACACGCAGCAGCAACAGGGCACCGCGCGGCCGGCCGTCGAGCCGAGCTGCAGTTCTTCCTGTTGGCAGAAGCGTTCTAGCTGCTCCACTGCTTGTGCACCACCGCGGAACCACGTTGCCCTATCATTACCATGTCCTAACACCACACTAGATGCACCTCTGTTTTTCTCCGGTCACTCCAGGTTGCAGCAGCGCCACTAGGGAGGGCGTCGTCCCTGTTCTGCAACTGAACCCGAAAGTCTGAATCTTCCTGTTAAAAATTCAGTTAACTTAGAAGCCACAGCTTATACCCCCCCACTACTCCCTACTGTCACCATCCGTTTCACCACCGCAGTGGCAGTAGCTACCGCGCAGCACCCAGGGGGTGTGGGTTCGAAACCCACCCCCGGGATTAAACCCAACCTTTTCCATTTTTATTTTTTTTCCTGGCCAACACAACCTTCTATTCACACACAGGTCCTTGCTAATCTTTTCTAGATCCCCGTTGATTAATTCTAAGTCCCTGCTATTAAATTTCTAATCCCTGGATATTAATTAAAATGGCAGATTGCATCCTAAACTTCTAAAATGCATAAGAAAATCATTGTAACTCCAAATTTAACTTTTTAAATATGTTTTCTGTCCCAAATTGAATGATCTATCCAAATATAAAATTTGTTTGCTGTTTTGAATATTTTTAAATTGTTGAAATTTTGAAAACTTGTCAATTCACTTAAAATTGCAAAATTCATAACTTGTTCATAAAAATTCCAAATTCAACAAACTAAATATGTTTTTCAATCAACTTTTCATGTACTTTCCAAATATAAATTTTGTTTTCTGGTTTGAATAATTTAAATTGCCTAAACAATTTAAATCTTGTTTAATTCAATTAAAACTTGTTTAATATTGTTTAATTCATAATTAAATAATCTAAAGTCCAATTTCAAAATGTGAAACATGTAATCCAACTAAAATTTGATAACCTTTTCAAATATAAACTTTGTTATTTGTTTTGCACACTTTAACTTGATGAAAACAACAATTGTTTGTGTGACATCTTAAGTAACCAACTTTTTCCAAACTTAACAAATGATTTCCAACCCTTGTTAAATTCCTTTTTCACTTGCATCTATCATTGTTATTTGCTGTTATTTTGTTGTTATCATCATGCATGCATCATGCTAACAACTCTCACATAATAATTAATTGCAAATCATTTGTTTCCACTTATTTCAATGGATCTTTTCCATATGCAATCCAATTGCATATGGGTCCAATTAAATTGTGTTATCTTGTCAAGTAGTTTAATTGATGCATCTATTAACATGACATGCATCATCCCATGTTTGTGCACCTATGCCATGATAATGATTGTTTATCTTTCTGCATTGCTTGTTTGCTTCTTCTCGGATACACGACGACGTTGAGACCGACGATACTTACGACATCCCTTCTAAGGAGTTAGCTCAGTACCAGGCTACTGGGTTTTGCAGGCAAGTTATCACTCACATGAACCACTGTGTTCCTTTCAACATTGGTTACCGATACTTTCCGTTGTTCTTTTCTGCTAGCCTTAGTAGTAGTTGTTCTGCTACGAACCTATCACATGAATCCCTTAAGCCTGATATTGCCTCATCTCCCTTCCTACAACCCATTGTTTGAGCCAGTGTCTTACTAGCATGCTTAGGTTGTTTTGCTCGAGTCCGTTACCCGTTACTTTCAGTTGTTATATCTTTATTACGTTGTGGGGGCTCGATGTTTAATCAATCAATCATGCTAATGTTACTATTAATAATAAATTTGATGATAAGGCACCGGCAGGAGGCCCATGAGAGGTTTTGGAGCCTGCTAGTGTCGACCCTAATAGGAAAAGGGTCTTGTCTACTGATCCATGATGAGCGCACTACCCGCATTTGGGAAGCGAGTATGGGCGCCCCCCTCAACTTGACCTGATTCGCATCTCGTCCAAATCGCCTCATTTAGTTCGTGTTTTCCATTTGCCGCATGCATGTTTTTGCGAGCCCAGGCCAGGGTGGAACTTTTGTAGTCGGCATATAGGGGGACACGGTCTTAGAGTGCTATGAGGGTCCCTTTTCTTCGGGGCTTGATTAGCCGTGCGCCCAAGGTTCTTTGGGCTTGATGCGAAGAATGGTTGGTTGTGTTGAGTGCCCCGCTTGGTGGGGTGATCTCCCATCTGGCGGGATATTCATGAGTGTACGGCCAAATTGGTGCAACCCTGCAGGGATAATCTTCTCGAGAAGCCGTGTTTTCCGCGGTTATGGATTACTTGGTGAAAGTACTGGCTAACAAGTACTCAGGACAACTTTAACCTAATGATTAACATGTTACACCCGATGATTAATAACTTGACTAGTAATAGGTTGATGACACAATAACTTGATTCACCTTTAATACAACTGTGTGAGTTATCCTCGGATTGCTTCTTCGGATAAGGGGCGAGATCCAGGATGGGTTTGTTTGAAGTTATCTTTCAGTTGGTTACCATCCTCGATCTTATCTCCTTTCTGTTAGCCGGAAGTGGTAGAATCTCTGTAGTTGGTTAGCGCAGCCAGTTGCAGCATCTTTTATATCCCTTTCCTTCCGTTGAACCCAAAGCATCTGTGCTTGGTGTTGACGGGTTACACTTTGGTGAATTGTGAGTCTTGCTTGCCAGTACGTTGGTGTACTGACCCCTTTGGGGCTGTGGTTTACGCAGACGACGTTTCCGAGGATCTACATGGTGGCAACTACGTGGAGTATGACGAGACTGCGGACGAGTAGATAGCGGACCCGGGCAGGATCCGAGACTTCGTGGATGGGCTCCGTCTTTTCGTTTCCGGCCTCTTAGGCCTATTTGGTTCTTGTCTGTACTCAGACATGTTGAATGCTTCCGCTGTATTGTAATGATGTATTGTTGGGGCAGGTGCCCTCTGAATGATT
The DNA here is from genome assembly GCA_028641055.1 of Alopecurus myosuroides. Classification (NCBI taxonomy): domain Eukaryota; kingdom Viridiplantae; phylum Streptophyta; class Magnoliopsida; order Poales; family Poaceae; genus Alopecurus; species Alopecurus myosuroides. Next base: position 287,417,964 of record CM054059.1, read on the forward strand.
GTATTTGCTATCTCTGCTCTAATGAGAGCCATTTGCAACTTATTTCAATCTTTTGTGTCTTAGAGATCTGTTGTGATATCAGTTGTTCAACGCCGTTGACGTACGATGTGTGTATGGTTTGAAGTACGTCGACGGAAGTACCTTTGATCTCTAGTGGATAGTTTACATCGACGATGGAATAGCAGGGCTTGTGTTGTCGCGCATAAGCGCAGGCCTACCAGGAAGCTGGGACGTGGGAGCAGTTATGCCCCATAATCCAAGCATCTGCTATCCAGTTCGTACGGTGAGTATCCCCTAGAAGTCAGGGTGCGACATGCAACTTGCAAACGTGAGTCGGAAACTGACGATCTTCAAAACCAGGTGGTTGCTGCATATAAACCTCCTCTGTGAGAAAACAGTGAAGAAAAGCGTTGCTCACATCAACCTGGCGGAGCGTCCAGCCACGAGAGACTGCCAGAGAAAGAACCAAGTGAACAGTGGCGGGCTTCACAACAGGACCGAAAATGTCACCATAATCAATGTCGTGTGGCTGGGTAAAGCCGCGAGCAACTAACCGCGCCTTGTGCTTATCAACAGAACCATCTAGACGATGTTTGGTTTTGAAAATCCATTTGCAGCTAACCAGGTTGACACCAGGGGACGCGGCACAAGAGTCCACGTGTTGGTCTGACAGAGAGCAGCAAACTCGTCAGCCATTGCATTATGCCATGCACACTCACGAAGAGCCTCTCGATGAGAGGTCGGGGCAGCGAAGAAAGCACGGCAATGCGGATCATAGCGAACAGTGCCATCAGTGGGCACTAGCTCACGACGAGTGTCATCACGGATGCGAGTGGTCATCCGATGACCAGGAGGAGCAGCGGCCGTCGTGAACGGCCCAGACGATGGCATTGCGGCCAGCGGGGGGCTGGCAGAAGGCGACGCGGACCGGGCCTCGTCATCTGACCCAGTAGAACCGGGCAAGGCAGAGGAAGACACTGTGCGCGTGGTTAAATGGATGCAGCGTGCGCGGGCGAGGAAGATGGGCTCGGTGGCCCACGGACGCGCGGTTGAGACGTATCCGTTGCTTGTTGCGCGGAGGACGAGGCTACGTCGGGTTCCGCGACATCCACATGCACGTCGATCACGCGAGCATCGTCAGAAGATGGTGGTGGAGAGACCTACATCAAAAACGGCAACAGAGACGTTCCTGCAGGCAGTGGGTCAGTAGACAAATATGACAGATCGTAATTTCACACATGAGCACTCGTAGCCAGCTCGGTGGAAGGAAAAGTAATGGCATGTGTGAGAGTGGAAACATCAACCTTGACACCTGGGGTGCCAAAGGGAAGAACAGACTCGTCAAAAACAACGTCCGGAGAGATTTTATGCGCCATGTGGATCTATCCAGATATTTGTACCCCTTGTGCATAGGACTGTAACCGAGAAACACACACATTGTGGAGCGAAATTCGAGCTTATGCGTATTATACTTCCTAAGACTAGGCCAATAGGTGGAACCAAAGGTACGAAGAAAGGAATAGTTGGGAGAAATATGAAGAAGACAATGGATGGGTGTGTCCTGGTGAAGAACAGGTGTCGGATATATACTGAATAGGGGTATAGAAGATGGTAGACAAAAGAGCCGGACTACCAGGGTGGCCTACATGGTAATGGGCTTAGGTCCATTGGGCGGCCCAGTAGTCCGACGCGCAGAAGCCGGATTCTAGAAGAACCCGGATCACGGCCCGCGTGATCTGGCTTGGAGGAGAAGACGGATTCCTTACTTTCCAAGTTACAAGTTAAACGTAGTCTTCTAGGTTTTCTGGTTCTGTAAGCCCTAATCCGGCTATTATATAAAGCCGGACGGGAGATAGATTTCATAAGTTCTTTTAGTTCCAAGGTTCTAGGTTCAAGCTCAAGCTTTACGCAACTCGCCGGGAAGTTCATCCTCGACGAGTAGCTGGATCTATTCCCTTACATTGTAACCTTATTATACGGGCTTTAGTCCCACATAGTGAGAAGTGCAGGAGTAGGTACGCCGTACTGTCGCGACGTACCGAACCTGGGTAAATCCCGTGTTCTGTGTTACTACGCTATCCCGTTACCCCACGTCTCTACCGTAGTCTCATGGCACCCCAGTCTATGAAAACTACTACGATGTCTCGACAGTTGGCGCCCACCGTGGGGAAAACGACGTCAGGCGTGAAGTTCCGATCTGGGATACTAGGCGGAATTGGAAGATCGATCACTGTCGGAAGCTTGGAATTCAACGACGACGTCGGGCGCTTCCTCGACAACGGATCCTACATACCGGCGCAAAACCACCTGGTAAGTGCCTGCGTTTTACCGATTGGATCTGCTAACATCTTTATCGGATTAACCGCGGAAGCAATGGGGTTTTGCGGTGAAAGCAATTATCTCCCACCCGCCCTATACCCAGTCGAAGACGACTATGATGCCGGATTTTGCTCAGATCGCCGACAAAACAGTGATACGCACTTTATCGGCATGGTGCAATCCGAGATCGCCGAAAACACGGATGACGGAAATCCCGTGCAAAAGGCAGATAACAATACACCCGTCACAGAGACGGAAGAACCAATACCCGTCACAGAGACGGAAGATCCGACATCCGTCAACCAGACGATGAACTCGGAAACAGAGTCCGTGCTTGCCGCCATAGAGGCGAGATTGGAGTCAGAAACCGGATCGGATAACTTCGACTCCGAAGACGAAGACGATGATGCCTTCGTAAGAAAGGTTAAGTCCTTTCAAGAGGGATTCCATGAAGTGCTAATGGCAAAACCAGCCGATACAACGGGTGCCGATAGCCAGGAAAGCCCTAAAACCCCTCCGCCAGTGGAAGAGAGGGAAGACGGAGAAACTTCTCCGATATTCCCTAATGTCAAGGAGATGACAGAAGATGAACCTGTCAAAAAACCTCCTTCTTCCAAGAAAAAGCACCGTGCTTCTAAAAAACTCCAGTACAAACTACGGAAGAAAAAGTCAGCTGATCTCGCTGATGAAAACCTGGAAGTTGGAGATATTAGTGGCACAAAGCCTACGGAAAAGAAATCTAAGGAAATCACCGCTCCGCCAATGACAGAACTGGAAGAGCAAGAGCTATTACAAACTCCAGTGGGACCCAATGAACCCCCTGAGATGCTGGAAGCCAGGAGACAAGCTTTCCAACGGCAACAGCAACATCTGCTTAGATCTCGGCAACATCTCCAACAAACCCATAATGACATCAAAGTCATGAAGGAAGAAATAGAGGAGTACGAGAGAAAGCATAGATCTGCCTTAAAACCTACTAGGTTACCCGGAATCGCGAAACCGGAAGAACTGCCGCCGAAAGAAAGGTTTTATAACCCATCTTGGCAAAAGCAGTTAAACGGCAAAGATGCCAAGGGCGAACCAATATACAAAACCGCAGCAGAAAACGCGGAAGCAGCGTTCGCCATCCTAAACAACGATCTGTACTCCAATGGGGAAAAACTCCAAGGGGTGTATGCTTTCCTAGGAAAAGCATTACAGCAGCAACAGCGAGGACAAGAGCGATCAGGGAGGCTGCATGATAATTCCGCCCTCTGCAAAACTGTTACTTGCGCTGCTGGAGCACCTGGACCGGAAGAACCTGGAGATTCGGACAAAAAAGAGGATCCGAGAAAAGACAAGAAAAACCCCGACAACCGGGACGCAGCGTCTAGAACCGGACCTCATCTCCCGAAAGATGGATATAAACCACACGATCGGGAAGACAAACACCGGAATGACGGCAAAATAATGCCACCTCCGAGAAACCCAGCTGAAAAAGCTGGAAGATACGATACACCTCACAGACGTGAAAGATCTCGGACACCGCCCAAAGATAAGGAAAGGTACAGGAGCAGGACTCCACCTAATCCCAGAGGGCGTGACAACGGAAGAGATAGAGATAACCTCGGAAAAACGCGTCCGCGCAACAATGGAAAAGAAAGGAGCAGATCCCCTTCTGTCCATTCAGCCGGGAGATATTCTGCACATATTGATAGAGCAGAAAAGGATGATCTATACTTTGGTCCTAAGTGTTTTACTGACAGGATCCGAAGGATAACCCTGCATTCTGGCTTCGCCAAAGTTGGCCCAACCTACCAAAAATATACCGGCAGTACAAACCCGGATACCTGGCTTTCAGATTATTACACAGCCGTCCAGATCAACAACGGGACAGACCTGGAAGCTGTCAAGTTTCTTCCCCTAATGTTGCTAGACGGAGCCAGAGATTGGATTAATGGTTTACCATCAAGAACTGTCGACAGTTGGGATGATATGGCGAGAGTATTTACCCAGCATTTTAGGGGAACATACAAACGCCCAAATAGCATCAACCAGCTGAACCGTTGCACCCAATTTGAAGACGAACCATACGTGGATTTCATCTCCAGATGGACTGCGATGAAGAATAGTTGCTCTGGAGTAACTGACGTACAAGCAATGCATGCTTTCGTCAATGGCCTAAAACCCGGACTTGTACCGTTCATGGTTGGTTCTAAAAAGCACAAAGATCTCGGATCCATGCTTACAACCGCTAACGAGCATGCTGCAGCCGAAGATGATATTAGAGCAAGAGGAGGCAATATTGAGTCACTGATACTAGCCAAGAAAACACCTCGTTCTGATAAAAAAGGAACTCCGGAGTCAACAACAAAGCCCAAGGAGGTTAACTTAGCCTTTGGAGGAGAAAAAGGGAACAAGTGGAAAGGCCGCAGTCCGGATCCCATCAATTACACTCCTGAAGAATGGGAGAGAATTAAGTCGGAACCCTGCGTCCACCACTCTCAGTTTGGGAAACCAACCCACACAAACGCGCAATGCCGGCTAAACAAGCATATGAAAGGCAATGCAGGATCCGGAAATAAAGGGAAGGGTTCCAAAAGGAAACCTGCCAAACAAAAGCCAGAAGCTGAAAAAGAAGACAGTGAATCGGACACTGATGAAAAAATCCAGGAACAGCAGCGAAAAGGCGAACCTAAATTTCCGAGAGTTGACGGAGAAGCAATGCTAACTTTCCTAGCAACCCCGTCAGCAAAGGTGGCCAAAAGGACACTTCGAGAAATAAACGCGGTTGTTCCCGCAACCCCAAAATTCTTGAAGTACTCCAACACACCGATAATCTGGGATCAGTCTGATCATCCCGGAAATATCCCGGAACCCGACACACAAGCTCTTGTTGTAAGCCCTATTGTTCAAAACACTAGGCTAAGAAGAGTGCTGATGGACGGAGGATCCAGCATCAATATAATGTACCTGGATACACTGAAGCACTTGAAGATATCCGAGTCCCAGCTCAATTACAACAATATACGCTTCCATGGCATCGTTCCTGGCAGGCAAGCACGATCCCTAGGAGAAATTTCCCTAGATGTCACCTTCGGAGATAAAGATCACTTCCGGCAGGAAAAAGTATCCTTCGAGGTTGTGCCGTTCGAGAGCGTGTATCACGCAATACTCGGACGACCGGCTTTCGCCAAGTTTATGGCAAGATCTTGCTATATCTACAACAAGCTGAAGATGCCAGGACCCAAAGGAGAAGTAATCACAATTGCCGGTGATTTCAAGCTGGCAAATGAGTTGGAGAAGCAAAACGCCCTTTGCGCTCAAAGAGTTATAGCTCAGGAAGAACTGAAGGAGTTAGCCAAGGAGGTATCGCCGAAAGAAATACCGGCAGGAAAAGAAACTCGGAAGCCAACAGATAGCTTCAAGGCATCCGAGAATACAAGACAGGTAATCCTAGATCCCAAAGATCCGACAAAATTCGTCGTTGTAGGGACTGGGATGACCGACAAATAGGAAGGCGAGCTCATCAAGTTCCTCCGTGAGAACTGGGATATTTTTGCCTGGTGTCCAGCTGACATGCCAGGCGTACCCAGGGAACTTGCTGAGCACCAACTCAAGGTTATTCCCGGATCAAAACCCGTCAAACAAGGTCTCCGTCGATTTGACGGAAGAAGACGGAAGGCTATTGGCAAGGAAATTATCCGGCTTTTAGCAGCGGATTTTATCAAGGAAGTAATCCATACTGACTGGTCCGCAAATCCGGTATTAGTACCGAAGAAAGACACAACTGCCCTCAAAATGTGTATAGATTACACAGGATTGAACAAGTTATGTCCGAAAGATAGGTTTGCGCTGCCGCGAATCGATCAAATAATAGACGCCACTGCAGGCTCTGAGCTTTTATGCTTTTTGGATGCATACTCCGGGTACCACCAAATACGCATGAGAAAGGAAGATCAAATCAAGACTTCTTTTATAACCCCGTACGGGACGTATTACTACGTAACCATGCCTTTTGGCCTGAAGAACGCAGGTGCAACCTACCAGCGTTGCATGCAACGTTGTTTGCATAGTCAAATTGGCAGAAACGTCCATGTTTACGTGGACGATATTGCTGTCGTAACCAAGGAAAAAGATACACTCCTTGAGGATTTGCGAGAAACCTTCGAGAACTTGCGCACTTACAAGATGAAGTTGAATCCATCTAAGTGCGTATTCGGGGTTCCCTCAGGAAAACTTCTGGGTTTCATCGTTTCTCACAGAGGAATAGAAGTTAACCCGGAAAAGTTTAAGGCAATCTCGAACATCTCAGAACTTACGTGTGAAGAAGATGTCCCAGAATTGCCGGGTTTCGCCACAGCCATAAAAAGATTTCTTAGTTGGCTGGGGGCTAAAACCTTACCATTTCACAAACTGCTGGAGAAGTTCGGCAAGGTCAAGTGGATTGCGGAAGCCTGGGAACGTCCAGCAAGTTATGTCCCCTTCTGTACTTAGTTCAAATCTATGTAAACATCTTTTGAGATCATGAAATAAAGTTGTCGGAATACTGTCATCCATATTTCTTATAAGTGCAAAGTGTTTCCGCCTCATCTATTTCCCAATGATCTTACAAATTTCTCAACGTTAACCCGAATTGTGCTTGCGTACTCGGCGTTACATAACTGAATGATTTTTCAGCCTTTTAATGGCTAAAGGAAACTTGAATTGCCTGCGTGCCCAAGTTTCACTTAAAACTTTCCTTGTTTCTCTAAGTCTTATCTGATCGTGCATATGCTGGGTTACTGGAACTAGTTAGTAAAAATGCCTTTAGCATGATTCATGTTTTCGAGTTTCAAAACTGCTTGGTTCGTCCCCAGTTACTCGGCATAACGATTCACAATGCTATTTGAGCCATTTCAAACACTAAGGACAGTTAAAGCATATACACCAGAGAACTTAGAAGATAAAGGAATGGTAAAATAAAAACAACTTGCAAAGTAATTTCATAGTTTAAACTGCAAAAGGCGGAATTTTCATTAATACACTGTCGAGACATCGTAGTAGTTTTCATAGACTGGGGTGTCATGAGACTACGGTAGAGACGTGGGGTAACGGGATAGCGTAGTAACACAGAACACGGGATTTACCCAGGTTCGGTACGTCGCGACAGTACGGCGTACCTACTCCTGCACTTCTCACTATGTGGGACTAAAGCCCGTATAATAAGGTTACAATGTAAGGGAATAGATCCAGCTACTCGTCGAGGATGAACTTCCCGGCGAGTTACGTAAGGCTGGAGCTTGAACCTAGAACCTTGGAACTAAAGGAACTTATGAAATCTATCTCCCGTCCGGCTTTATATAATAGCCGGATTAGGGCTTACAGAACCAGAAAACCTAGAAGACTACGTTTAACTTGTAACTTGGAAATTAAGGAATCCGTCTTCTCCTCCAAGCCAGATCACGCGGGCCGTGATCCGGGTTCTTCTAGAATCCGGCTTCTGCGCGTCGGACTACTGGGCCGCCCAATGGACCTAAGCCCATTACCATGTAGGCCACCCTGGTAGTCCGGATCTTTTGTCTACCATCTTCTATACCCCTATTCAGTATATATCCGACAGTAGCCCCCAGGAAGGATCAAAACTCTGAAAATCCGCCTTTCGTCAAATACATTTTGTCCTGGAAAACTTGATTCAGCAGTCTTGATTCTTTCTTCTTTCCTTTTGAAGGAGATGGTAACATAAAACTCGGAACTATGAAAATCCGGCTTTTCTTCTCGCGATCGTTCGCGGAAAAGGAACTTATGACATCAGCGCCTCAATCACGCTGACGCAAACGCCGCTTGGTTTCACGCGGGAAACCCTGCAACGTATCTCTGACAGATTCTCACGAGAAACGAGGAGATAGCCATCATTCCTCTGTCGTTCCGTTTCCCGGATTTTCCGGCGAGCGACACGCGTCGAACATCCAACGGTCAAAAGAGCCGTTGGCGCGTATCTAGAGGTTTTCAGGCTATAAATAGCCGTCCTCGTCATCATCGGAAATCTTTCCCCACTCCACACTGCCCACGCCATTGACGCAAACGCGAGCACGAGAGCAAGAACGAGACCTTGCCCCGACGAGCCCTTTGCACGCCGGAGCGCTCACTCGCCACCGACAAAGATGGCCTCTCCGTCGTCCTCACCGGCTCGCGCCTCCATCGACGAGCTTTTGGGCGACCTAGATCCACAGCTGGGGTCGCCCAAGCATGCCGGCGGCGGGCCGGAAAAAACCACGGCATCCGCGGCGGGCGGAGGAAATGCTTCCGCCGCCGCGGACATAGCGGGCCCAAGCACCACGACAACCCCGCCGTTCGCACCGGAAACGGCGGGGGCCAAGATTCACTCTCGTGGCACTGAGCGCTTCTCCACCGGAGCTGATGAAGAAGCGTAATTTGTCGGAATTTGGAATCAGAGTAATACTTCACTCGTCCTCCTTCGTCGGATGTCAAGGGATAGATTAATAGCTAAAGGCAAATGGCGGATCTCGAAGAATGAGCCAGAGCCCAAGCCAAAGGAAGGAGAACGCGTCCTCCTTACCTCTCATATCACGAGAGGTATGGGTTTTCCCCCTTCCGCCTTTTTCCTAGATGTCCTCAACTTTTATGGTGTTCAACCACATAATATCTCTCCAAATTCTATCCTTCAATTAGCTAGTTTCCAAGCTCTTTTCGAAGGGTATCTCGGAATAACTCCCAATTTAGACTTCTGGCATTATTGTTTCGAGGTAAAACACAACATCACAAACGGTGTTTCGCCCATCTGCGGTACCATATCTTTTATCCTCAGAAACTTTAGGGAAGAATGGTATCCAAAGATAAGAATGCTGAAACCTGACCAATCTTGGCTAGGTTCTTTCTTTTATCACCAAGACATTCCGTTCCCCAACAAAGAAACCGGAATTCCTCCCTTTGTTAATTCTGCTGCTATTCCTCATGAGAATTGGACACTTGCAGTAACAGAGGATTTGCCTGAAAGCCTGATGAAAATAAAGCGTCGCATTGCCAAACTTTCTTCTTCTCAACCACCTTTGGTTTGGAAGGATATCGTTTTATGCTGGTTTGGACGTCGCGTACAACCTTTATCCCTTCGTTCCCGACTTCTTTGTGAGTACACGGGACCGGAAGATAGCATGAGAGGCACCGATAGGTCCTTTAGCAAGAAGGATTTTATAGAACGCCTTCATCAGATAGTTGCCGCCGATAGCCAGATTGAGGAAAGTCTAGCCATATATCATGCGGAAAATCTGGTTCCTAAGGTACTTTTCTTCCCTTGTTTCTGAGTTTCCTCAGATTATCTTCTCTCTTCATTTTTAACATACTTTTAATTCTTTCCTAGTTTGACGAACTTGGAGAAAATGATCTTGCTTCTGATGTTGAAATCAGCCAATTATATGCTGAGTTTTACAACAACCAAAAGCGCAAGAGGCAAACTACTATCAAAGAAGAATTTCCTTCTGCAGCTACGGGTAAAAGGGGAAAAACGAATATGCCAATGGGCGGAAATTTTCAATCACCCGTCAGAAACGAATCCATTCCTGCTCCAGATGATATCCGGGTGAAAGAAGAACCTTTCGACGATCTCGGATATATTCGTCCGTAAGCTAAGAAGTTTTTTGCTCCTGCGCCTCTGGTTCGCCCTTGGCCACAAAATGGATTAGTTATCCGCAACAATATCGCATTCTCGCCCCGCCAGGTTATACACGATGGCCTTCACCACGTAGGAATTCTTTTCATGGAATATGCCAGAGAATTCAAGGAGACCTTAACTGATTTGCGAGAAATGAGCCAGGTAATACCTCTAGCCCCCAAGCATTAAGTTGAAAATCTAAATTCTTCTTAATGCTTCTTTGTATGCTTGTTCAAACTTAAGCATCTGGCTTTCATTTCCATGTTTCAGCATTCCGCAGATGCCATAAACGTGGAAGTTTTGAAAAAACTTAGCCTCAAAAGCAGAGAAGTAAAAACACTTCAATCTGTTATTGAGTCAAAAAGCAACGAACTGGCGTCGACTCAAAAGCAATTATCAAAAGCCACCGGTATTTTACTTCGTGTTTATTGATTTTTGCTGGAAAATCATTTCTAGATCTTGCCGTAATGTCGGATTATTTTTTCCCTACTTTTCAGCTGCTTTAACCAAAGCCAAGAAGCTCACAGCAAACGCTGCTTATTTTTCTCAACTTCGTGAGGAAAACTCCAATCTTCAAAGAGAACTTTCAAAAGTTCGAGAAGAACTGGAAGCCAGTAATCTAGCCCTTGGGATTGCGCAATCCAAGGCTTCTTTGCAGGCAGCAGAGGATAAATCTATTATCAATGATTTAGAAAGTATGCTATTTCCTCGTATGAAAGAAAGCGATGAAATTGACGCGGTTCTTGGTAAGTTGACTTCTTTTACCAATACTTTCATGTCATATTCTTGTATTTTCTAATCTTTGCCTTTGTCAAAAAAGCAGGAAATTTTCCAGGGATTTCTCGGACGGAAAAGATCCGGGCCTTTGGGAAGATATGGAATTCAATCAGAAATGCAGGAATGCATTTAATTAATAAATTCCTACCCACAAGCAGTATACAATTTTCAGAAGTTTACCGACTTCCGTGTGGCATCATGGAGGTAGCAAATTCGAAGGAATCTTTCCTTCGCTCTGCTGCACGGGGTGGTGCGCGAATGGCACTTGGCCTCATGCGCTTACACTACCCTGATGCAAAATCCTGGCGTGTAGCATCCGGTATTCCTCAAGAATGTTCAGAAGCACAAATAAATGCAATCTTTAAAGAAGTTGAAGGCCATGCCACGCAGATTGCCTCCATGGTAAATATCTCCATTACTTATCCGGAAGAAGAAGTGCCCGCAGCCCCCGAGAATGATGGCAGTGATGAAGACTCAGAAATTTAAGGGGGCGCACTTGACCTGGATGATGGATGCGTATAGTATCTTCTTTACAATGTAATTCATATTGTAATACTTCTATGTCATTTGTCGGAACAAGAACTCCGCCTTTTGCGATTTCAAACTTCTTGCAAAGTTTTTCCGGGTTTGGCTGTTCCTTTATCTTCTAAGTAATCTGGTATATATGCTTTAACTGTCCTTAGTGTTTGAAATGGCTCAAATAGCATTATGAATCGTTATGCCGAGTAACTGGGGACGAACCAAGCAGTTTTGAAACTCGAAAACATGAATCATGCTAAAGGCATTTTTACTAACTAGTTCCAGTAACCCAGCATACGCACGATCAGATAAAACTTAGAGAAAACAGGGAACTGTTCTGAAACTTGGGCACTGTAAGGACCCCAGACCGGCAGTCTGAAACCCTACGTATGCATACATTCACGATCCCAGAAAGATCAGTCGTGAACAACATACACAGTTGGCACACAGAAATACATCATCCATTACACGAATACATAAAGGTATTACACAAATATCACATGATCAAGTTTAACGCAACTGCCACATGGGGCATGCAACTTATCAAACACAGCGGAAGACAAATAAAACACAACGTAGTTGAGCCCAAGTCACGCCTTAACCTACAGGCTGCTGACCCGGAGACGATCCTAGTTCGCAAAGCCGTCAACTCCGTACTTCTCTTCATAGATATCCTTTGGAGGCTCCTTCTCCAAATCTGATAAGTAGATACCAGGGGCGAAACCATAATGAGTACATTTGAATGTACTCAGCAAGACATCCATCATATCACTTACCAACATGCAAGTATGCTTATATGGTGGAATAGGTAGGCTATAAATATGGTTCACTATCAATGGTGTTCATATATGATGACACCACAGTTGCAGTCAGGTTTATCTGTATCTTCGTTGAAGAAGATACTTCAGAAGAAAAATAATATATAGTTTTATTTCTCTTGTGGATCTCACATGTACAAGAGGTTTTGTAAAGTTTTGTTAAAGAATATTTTCTCTTTGCAAAACTTCTTGGAATCAGTTTCCAGAATTCTTGCTTAGAGTAGAAAAGGTTTTGTTTGCAAAACACTTTGTTTTGTATAACATCATCTGGCTTTTCATCATCGACGATACCTCCACGGTATATGTTTCCATTTCCTTTCCGAACTTTACAAGTTCAACACTTCCTTTCCAAAATTCCTTTTCAAAACTCCTTTTTGAAAACATTGACACAATGCTAGCTACATGGCCATTCAACTGTCCATATCCGAGGACGCGGCTTCTTCGAAAAAGTTATACTCTGCAGAGGTGTACACATCCACCAGATCCAGTACACCTCCCGTGAACAATCACGGACTGTAACAACAGTATGTAAACATCAGGTATCTGATCATAACCATCCACTATGTTCAATCTAGAATATGCCTATCTCTCAGTTGAGTTTTACCACATCCCCGGCACCGAGCTAATCCCCGCCAAGCCAGGATGCCTCAACTGATGCATCCGGAGGGAAAATTAATCCCACACTTTATATGTCTCCACGACATTCGGTTCAGAGGATCGCATCCCCTATAGCACATTGAGATAGCACACACTAATAAGAACAAACTTCAAGTTAAGCCCCTTGCCCATGTTGGGGTAGGGTGGCAGTACGGTAAAGGTTGTCCGGCGAAGACTAGGTTATGTGTCATTTTTGAAAACACCACTTTCTCAAAAATGACCACTTCCACATTCCTCCGGAGAACAAGGATCCGCCTTTTCTCCGGGGTTTTTCCGTAAAGCCTTTGTTTTGTAGAATCACAATTTTAGGGTGTCCACTTAGGGACTAGTATATTTGATGGTAATAAATACCATATGGTGGCTTATGGGCTTGGTATTACCAAGTTTAACTACTGGCATGATAGTAACCTATAATATAGTATAGTAGTAAATTCCACATCAAAAATAGTTTTGATAATCAAGTTTTGGTAAAACTTCAGATGTAAAACATGCATGATAGATAATGAGAATTATTGTATCAGCAAGCATCAGGATGGCTTGCCTGGTATCTCCTTGTGTCTCTGGTTTTTGGAGTGACTGGAACTTGAAACACCGCTTCCCGACACTTCCTTCCTCTTCGTTTTCTAACGCCGTAAAAGGAATAAAGGACACACATTCAGAACCAATCAAGGCAAGCAACCATACATAACATTACATATAGCAAGGAAATCTAATAATAACAAAATCACTCAATTATTAATTGAGGCAAACAATCAAACAAACACACTTGACATAAATGCCACTTAATAAGACAGCTCAAGGTTGGAGGAACATATCTCACAACCTCAATATCATGGATTCAGTGGGTGTGCCACTCTCATACCAAGATATTAATAAACCCAAAATATACTTAGTTTCACAAGGGTGAGACTACTAAAAGTATATAAAACATGCACACTAATAATCATGGCAATGGGTCTATCAACCACACCACAAAAAGAAAAAGGTAGCTATCTTACTAAGTCTAAATTCACCTCAAGAATAAATAAGACACATGATTTGCAAAAGTTACTTTTACAAATCAGTGAGCCTACACAAGTGTAACAAGGTAATAGACTCATCATAAAACACACAATTTCTCATAGTGAGAACAATAGAAACAATGACTAAAAAGGAGGAATCCTTATAGACATGTTTCTACTAAAAATTTGCTATGCAATCAAGCATAATAAATAAAGTACTAAAATGCAAACAAGTAACCATGTTATCATAATGGGAATGAAAACATGTCCTCATGCAAGGATACACAAATATCTACCAAACACAAGTTGGTAGGAAAAATAATTCAACACAAAAACTGCTAAGGAATCTAGTACTACTCAAACATGAAGAATCAATGGATGTATTTCAATCAAGTAATTGAAATACAACCATAGGGTCCATGTAGCAAAAACAGTAGTGAAAAATATCTATACTTTCTATAACAAAAATATCCCATTGGATAAAACAAGACATCAATTTGCAGGGCAACTCCTACATACTAGTAGTAATAAAAAGGGCATTACTAGAGGAATCAAACAACACTCCAAGAATGTATTTTTCCTAGCAAGCCACACATGATTACCACCACTTACAAACAGAAGAATACTCATTTTCATTTAGCACTAAAAATTCCAAAGCAAAAATACTAGGCACTCATTAGTTATAGAACTATATAAAAGAAATGCATCTAGTGTGGGGGAAATAATGTTTCCACCAAAAATGCAATGACACCAGTGGGTGTTCCACTAGTATAACAAGGCATTAAGAGGTCACAAAGCCTCTGGTCACACTTGACAACAATTAGCAAAAACCTAAACTAGCACCTAGTGCAATAACAATATTAGCAGAAAATAATAGGGTGCTTAAATAAGCAAGGCAATGCTACTCATGCTATTATTTTCACACAAGTGAAAACTTTAGGGTAAAGTACTCATAATAACATCATCAAAATGCTACTGGTCCTATGGATACAACACAAAAATATGTGGCCACACAACCATAAATGATTATGCCAAAAATTCTACACATAAGAGAATTTTTCCAATATTTGCATAGTGATGACTAAATTACTCATGCTCCTCTACAAAATCAAATGCAAGCTAGCAGAGGTGATACTAACAAAATATAAGTATCAACATGGTACTGATTCTAATATCTCAACACAACAATTCAATCACTTGCACACAAATTAATCAATCAAAAATTCTATGCAAGTATTATTAGAGAATAATCAAATGTTAATAACCAAAATCATATTTCTTCTCCACTCAAATCCACACAATCTAACATGATAAAATAGCTAAGTGACACTTAGAAAACAAGTTCACACAACTTGTACATGCAAGAAAACAATATTGCAACACAAAAATATAATCACAACAATTAATTAGCTAAAATGCCAAAATGGCAGAAATATGCAAAACAAGGATCTGTCCACAAAATTTTCTAGGATGCTCTAAAAATTAAACCCTTCTAGGTTTGGATAGCCCTAAACATGTACAAGACCATCCAATTTGGTTTGCATCAAAAATCATTTTTAATAATTTTATAAAACTCACCAAAGTGCTCTCTGGTGTTTTACCAAATTGCATGCCATTTCAAAAGTACAATGAATTTGGAAACGAGGTTAAATGCTCCTGTTAGGAAATTTCAAGGGATTTCCAATGCAATTGGCCTCACTTCATTTTGAGTTGTGAAATAAAAATGGTGCTCATTTTGGTGTTTCTGGTACCTGTTGCCAAATCATTTTTCATTTCAAATCTATCCATCCAAATGTAGATCTACAACTTGGAGATGGTTTATAATTAGTTGAGGTACCACTGTAAATTTTAGTTTGGTCAAATTCATATTTTAAGTTGCCTTTTTGAGCCAAAAGTAAACAAGTAACATTCTGTCAGAATAATCAAAAGGAAAAACTATAGACTTGGGCCAGATCTAGTTTTTGGGCCGGCTAGGACAAATCCTACCGCGGCAGATCTACCCGCAGGTCGCTGACGCGCGGGCCAGCCAGCCACGCGGGCGCCACGCGGGCAAGCGCCAGGCCCACGGGCCAGTTTGACTCCCGCGGGCGGGGTCAAGGGCGGCTGACGACCGCATGACGTCATGATGACCTCATTCGCCGGCGGAACAACTCCGGCGAGCAAATTCCGGCGAAATCGGACGCCAAAATTCGATTCCTAACCATCTACGCGATGCTCTCGCCGAGGGGAACTAACCGAGGGATGTTTCGCTTCCCGGGAGCGGCCGGAAAGCGGCGGCGACGGCGCGCCCAAGGTGGCCGGAAACGAGCAAGGTGCGGCGGGGTTCTAGGGGCAGAGGGAGAGGGGAAAAAGGCGGCGGAGGACCGCGTGCTCACCGTGAACTCGAGGGACGACTCGGATGAGGAGGAGGGAGCTCGAGGCGGCGGCGATTCGTCGCCGGAGCTCCGCCGGGCTCGGAGAGGAGAGCGGACGGCGCGGGGTCTACTGTTCGTCTCTCCACGATTCCTTTCGCAGGGGGGGCTAACTCGACGAGACGGAGGAGATGGGCACCACGGCGACCGGCGGCGAGCTCGCCACGGGCCGAATCGATGGTGACTAGAATCTAGGGTTTCGGTTTGAGATTTCCAGATGAAGAGAGAGAGAGGGGGTGAGCTCTAGGGGAGAGAGAGGGGGCATGAGCAGACAAGGGCACATGGGGGCCCTCTTTATCCCCAAGGGTTCCTTCCCTTCGAAGCCATGGGTAGGGGTGCTGTTCTCTACAGGGAGCTAGAGGTTGAAGATGACTCGGATTACAATTTGATCCCAGGATAATTACAAATAGGTCCCTGTACTCTCTGAAAAATGTTGTTTTCACCAAGCAAACAAAGTCTAAAATTTAATTCCTTTTGCCCAAAATTCTAATTAGTTAAGATACACAACATATGTCAAAATTGGCTCAATTAGATAAACTTGATAATTCAAAGTTGTTCAAATTTGAATTCTTACATAAATGGACATTGAATTTATTAACCTACTTAGGAGCTTCCAAAAATGATAATTTTTGGCACACATTCCTTATTTGATGTGTTACTTATGTGGTAGAAAATTCAAGTCATTTTGAGTTACTTCATAGAACAAACATGTTCAAATTTCAAAAAGGTGCTGTCAAGAAAACAGGGGTTTTTGGCAACTTAAATTATTCAAAAACTTGTGCCCTTTTGGTTTTCATCCTTATTTATGATATAGAGCATGTGGTATTTATTTCATGGCATTTGGAAAAAGTTTGTAGAACAAACTTGTTCAAAATCCCAAATGTTGCTGTGGAGAAAATTCATGTTTTCAGGACTTTAATGGATTCAAATTTTGGTCTCCTCTTGTGTGTGTTCCTTATTTGATATAAGGAAGCAATGGTATGAATTTCAAATCATTTGAGGAAAGTTTCCAATAGTAACTTGTTTTAGTTTTCTGTTTCTGGAAATATTGGAATTTCTATTTAATAAGGCACTTGGCTTTTCTTTAACAATGCTTTGCCAAAATATTTGTGTGACTAGAGATAGCAAGTCAATGCTCTCCAATACCTTTGTTTTTAATCTTGCAAGGTTGGAAAAACATTTGATAATATTTTGGTGAAGCATTTAAGAATGCCTCTTTTTCTGATAATCTTTTAGAGAAATTTTATTAAGTGTTTCCTCTTTCTTAATTTGGGTCTTGGAATAATATTCAACAAGTATTGGATTCATAAGATGTTTTTGGAAAACTCTTTGATCAATATTTCCTTTAGAAAATATTGTCAAAGTCATTGGAACAATATGTTGAATATTTTTGGTTCAATTGCTTAGCCATCTAAGTTTATATAATTAGTTTGTTTAGTTGCACTCAAACAAATACAAACAAACACAACCAAGGTTTATTAGTAAAGCAATTAGCAAAACCACTGTGTTAACAGGTATTCCAAAATTGGGATGTGACAGGTCTTCCCCCCTTAAAAAGAATCTCGTCCCCGAGATTCACAAGCGAGGACTAAGGGAGGGCCAACAAACACAATGTTAGTGTTGGAGTGCCGGTGCTTCCCCCCTTTGACTTTTCTTGGGAGGCGGGGTACTTACATAAATTAGCAAATTCACTTTAAAAAAAATACACCAGTACTCTGTTAGGTCCAAAACTTTTGTTTCCTAGTTTGAACAAAAATTAAGGTTAGTGCAGAACTTCCTGGAAATGTACCGTTAATTATTACATGAGTTCCTAGCTATATCCCACATCTTACATAACCCATATGGAGTGGTGTAACACTCTCATAACAAGGTATATAAGAAGCTAAAAATATAGCTTGTGGGTGCAAAGGTTTTGGTTGCTAAGGTAAAACAAACAGACAGAATAATACCCATGGCAGTGGGCATTACTCACCACAAGCAACTATCACTTAATATGTTCATGATTTTAGTTGGATGTTTTTAGCTTCATAAGATACTCTTAAGCACAATCATAACACAATTATAAACTCATGCTAAGGTAAAACATTTAAATAAGATCCAATAAGCAAGCAAACAACACCACAGATGAATAGACTATTTAATCACTAGGTTATTGTTTATTAGAGGTTTTGGAATCCATCAATCATGAACAATTAGCAAACAACCAGTAGCTAAAAACCAATGAATACAATCATAAAGATACTCTAAAATACCATCTTCACACAAGATAAAACTCCTATTACACAGGCATAAAAAACAGGGCTGCACAAATAACACACTAGTTATGAAAAATCTACACCAGCATGCTATAAGAGATAATCATATCCCATAACCATAGAACATGAAACTAAATAATTCATGGCATGATAACAGAAGTAATAACTTCCTAAACATGCTAAATCAACACATATACCCATAGAATAAAACGAGGGTAATACCAGAGCAAAAATCACCATTTTCTGGTGGTGAAACTAGTTTCACTCCAGAGAAGCAAACAATGCTATCATGATGTTTAAAACTAAACAAGAAAGTCATGAACATAAATGTACCTTATAGCAGTACACAAAACTTACTCATGTTAGTAAGCACAAACATCAAAACAATCCCATGATACAACTATTAAACATGCATAAATTTCTTCTAGCAATTTTCTGTTTTTCTTTAACAATTACTAGCAAACAAGCAAGGTATAACTCACACAACCAGTAGCTATGCCATTAATGAAAAGTTATCTAAACCTTTTCAAAAATCCATACACTCAATTTAAAATCATTCACAAACAATCTACCAATCAAGAGGAATTTATTTTATTTGCGAACAATTTAGTTTCAGCACACGATAGTGAAACATTTCTTAACATGATACCCCTAAGGAATATTATGCTAACAAAAGGATCACACCTAAACATATTAGTCTTTACTAATAAGAGATAAACTTCTCACTTTCATAGGTGAGAACAAACAATTATATTTTCCATGGTGGAAAATAGAAATCAATCACATAGTGAAACATGCTATTTTCACGCATGTGTATGGTTGGGGATTTTCATCTTCAAGCCAAAATGCAATGGGACCAGTGGGCTATGGCCTACTAATACCAAGGAAAAATAGGTACTAAGCCTCTGGTTACTCATGAAAAACTTTGCATACCAGGTAAAAATATAAGGCTATTTAATCTAGTGAAGCAATACTAGTGCATACCGATAGTAATGCTTACACATGCTTTACTATTAAGAGACATGCAAGCTAACATAGGTACAAGCATCAAAATAACAGTACCTAAATGGTACTGGACTCAAAGAAAGCATAGCACAAAAATTACTAAGAAAGTATACACAGATTTAGCTCTCACAATACTTCCAAATAATAAACTAGAAGGTAACAAATGCTATTTCATTTTTGTTCGAGTTTCCAATCATGCACACACTTTCTAGGGTAGATTTATTGTAAGAAAACAACATAATAACAAGTCCTAACAACTCCATATAAGTTAGGAAGCAAGATTGAAATAGAACACAAATTTATTTCAATCAAGAGCACACAAAGAAACGAAAATAGGAAAATTGTTGTTTTCCAGACCTATTATAACCATTCCATCGTTCACTTAATTTCTAAACCCCGAATTTCATAGTACCTACAACGTCTACTAAGATTTGGTTTCCAAGGTAGATACACACGATATCCTATTGACTAGTAAACGAATAGGTCATCCTCTTATTTTCTCGTGACTTCTCCTTTTTACCAACTAGATTAAAAGGTGTCGTAAGTCATTTAATTCCTTGGTTTAGAAAGAGTTGTCAGAAGTTTGCATGCTTTGGTTAGGTATCCACCTAAAATTAGAACAAAGCATGTTAATCTTGTTAGCTTTTTATTTAATAATGTTTGTCCGACAAGATACGACTAGCGTCATCATACGTCGAATATTGAATTGTGCTCTTTTGATTGGCTTTTGAGGGGGTTGCGCATCATGGCACGTGAAGATTTTCTTTTGCACCTTTCTCCAGAGGAGGGAGGTATATAACTTTTAAAAGGGGATTTCTCTTATTTGGTCTTTTAAAAGGGAACATAACAAAAAAAAGTGCGACATTTAGCCAACAAGGTAAAAAGAGTCCTTTGCAAACAGACAAAACATAGAGGTTTAGGTCAGTATTGGTTGGTTTTCTTCACGCATTTTCTTCTTTAAAGGTTGTCGTTGTTGGAGCTTTATATGTTGGAGTGCATCACTGGTAGCAATGCTATCAGCTCGGGTGGCTTGATGGTCCTCTATTATTAGGTCCAATGGTGCTTTCATTAATTGTGGGGGAGATGGTGGTGGTTCACGACTGGTCGCATTATGAAGCGAAAACAAGTATAAGTCTAAGCAACAAATTCTTGTTTTTGAATGCTATACAAACATTTTTGCTTGCAAAAATTTAACACGAGGCGATTCAAAAACAAGAGCGGGGCAATCACAAATTTGCAAAATTTGAGCACCCCACAAACATATAGAAGCCTAGATGAACCAAATTCTACACCACACAATAGCACACAGCCCTACGGACACACATAAACAAGCCAAAACACACAAGCAAGGCTCCATTGGAGCTACGTCGGGGGATGATCCAAAATCCTAGTAGTGGCTGAAGAACTATTTCTACTGCTGACCAACATTACTGTAGAGCTAGGCAATTTATTTTGGTCTTCTCGGGACATCGGCAAGTATATAAGTTTTTGTATAGAAACAAGACAAATAGAAGTAAAGTTTTGATGAAACTTTATGCAACAATCTGTTTTTGAAACTCCAACTATTTTCCGGACAGAAAACTTCAAAGACGAGAGATGTTTCAAAAACAGAGCGGAGCAGTTGCAAACAAGTACGAAATAAACTCTTAACCGAGAGAGATACTAACTCTATAAGGCCCGCCCTTCGAAACACTGTTCAAGGACGCCCTTGATATGCATTTAGAATCTTTTGAAAAGTTAATAAGGAGGAAAAATATACTAAAATTCCCTCAGATAAAAATAATTTAGATGGTAAATAGGTTTTTACTCAAAAATACTTTTCTTTCCTATCTGACGTCCATGCTAACTAAGGTCTCCTAAGGTCAGGATGGCTCTGATACCAACTCTGTAAGGACCCCAGACCGGCAGTCTGAAACCCTACGTATGCATACATTCACGATCCCAGAAAGATCAGTCGTGAACAACATACACAGTTGGCACACAGAAATACATCATCCATTACACGAATACATAAAGGTATTACACAAATATCACATGATAAAGTTTAACGCAACTGCCACATGGGGCATGCAACTTATCAAACACAGCGGAAGGCAAATAAAACACAACGTAGTTGAGCCCAAGTCACGCCTTAACCTACAGGCTGCTGACCCGGAGACGATCCTAGTTCGCAAAGCCGTCAACTCCGTACTTCTCTTCATAGATATCCTTTGGAGGCTCCTTCTCCAAATCTGATAAGTAGATACCAGGGGCAAAACCATAATGAGTACATTTGAATGTACTCAGCAAGACATCCATCATATCACTTACCAACATGCAAGTATGCTTATATGGTGGAATAGGTAGGCTATAAATATGGTTCACTATCAATGGTGTTCATATATGATGACACCACAGTTGCAGTCAGGTTTATCTGTATCTTCGTTGAAGAAGATACTTCAGAAGAAAAATAATATATAGTTTTATTTCTCTTGTGGATCTCACATGTACAAGAGGTTTTGTAAAGTTTTGTTAAAGAATATTTTCTCTTTGCAAAACTTCTTGGAATCAGTTTCCAGAATTCTTGCTTAGAGTAGAAAAGGTTTTGTTTGCAAAACACTTTGTTTTGTATAACATCATCTGGCTTTTCATCATCGACGATACCTCCACGGTATATGTTTCCATTTCCTTTCCGAACTTCACAAGTTCAACACTTCCTTTCCAAAATTCCTTTTCAAAACTCCTTTTTGAAAACATTGACACAATGCTAGCTACATGGCCATTCAACTGTCCATATCCGAGGACGCGGCTTCTTCGAAAAGGTTATACTCTGCAGAGGTGTACACATCCACCAGATCCAGTACACCTCCCGTGAACAATCACGGACTGTAACAACAGTATGTAAACATCAGGTATCTGATCATAACCATCCACTATGTTCAAGCTAGAATATGCCTATCTCTCAGTTGAGTTTTACCACATCCCCGGCACCGAGCTAATCCCCGCCAAGCCAGGATGCCTCAACTGATGCATCCGGAGGGAAAATTAATCCCACACTTTATATGTCTCCACGACATTCGGTTCAGAGGATCGCATCCCCTATAGCACATTGAGATAGCACACACTAATAAGAACAAACTTCAAGTTAAGCCCCTTGCCCATGTTGGGGTAGGGTGGCAGTACGGTAAAGGTTGTCCGGCGAAGACTAGGTTATGTGTCATTTTTGAAAACACCACTTTCTCAAAAATGACCACTTCCACATTCCTCCGGAGAACAAGGATCCGCCTTTTCTCCGGGGTTTTTCCGTAAAGCCTTTGTTTTGTAGAATCACAATTTTAGGGTGTCCACTTAGGTACTAGTATATTTGATGGTAATAAATACCATATGGTGGCTTATGGGCTTGGTATTACCAAGTTTAACTACTGGCATGATAGTAACCTATAATATAGTATAGTAGTAAATTCCACATCAAAAATAGTTTTGATAATCAAGTTTTGGTAAAACTTCAGATGTAAAACATGCATGATAGATAATGAGAATTATTGTATCAGCAAGCATTAGGATGGCTTGCCTGGTATCTCCTTGTGTCTCTGGTTTTTGGAGTGACTGGAACTTGAAACACCGCTTCCCGACACTTCCTTCCTCTTCGTTTTCTAACGCCGTAAAAGGAATAAAGGACACACATTCAGAACCAATCAAGGCAAGCAACCATACATAACATTACATACAGCAAGGAAATCTAATAATAACAAAATCACTCAATTATTAATTGAGGCAAACAATCAAACAAACACACTTGACATAAATGCCACTTAATAAGACAGCTCAAGGTTGGAGGAACATATCTCACAACCTCAATATCATGGATTCAGTGGGTGTGCCACTCTCATACCAAGATATTAATAAACCCAAAATATACTTAGTTTCACAAGGGTGAGACTACTAAAAGTATATAAAACATGCACACTAATAATCATGGCAATGGGTCTATCAACCACACCACAAAAAGAAAAAGGTAGCTATCTTACTAAGTCTAAATTCACCTCAAGAATAAATAAGACACATGATTTGCAAAAGTTACTTTTACAAATCAGTGAGCCTACACAAGTGTAACAAGGTAATAGACTCATCATAAAACACACATTTCTCATAGTGAGAACAATAGAAACAATGACTAAAAAGGAGGAATCCTTATAGACATGTTTCTACTAAAAATTTGCTATGCAATCAAGCATAATAAATAAAGTACTAAAATGCAAACAAGTAACCATGTTATCATAATGGGAATGAAAACATGTCCTCATGCAAGGATACACAAATATCTACCAAACACAAGTTGGTAGGAAAAATAATTCAACACAAAAACTGCTAAGGAATCTAGTACTACTCAAACATGAAGAATCAATGGATGTATTTCAATCAAGTAATTGAAATACAACCATAGGGTCCATGTCGCAAAAACAGTAGTGAAAAATATCTATACTTTCTATAACAAAAATATCCCATTGGATAAAACAAGACATCAATTTGCAGGGCAACTCCTACATACTAGTAGTAATAAAAAGGGCATTACTAGAGGAATCAAACAACACTCCAAGAATGTATTTTTCCTAGCAAGCCACACATGATTACCACCACTTACAAACAGAAGCATACTCATTTTCATTTAGCACTAAAAATTCCAAAGCAAAAATACTAGGCACTCATTAGTTATAGAACTATATAAAAGAAATGCATCTAGTGTGGGGGAAATAATGTTTCCACCAAAAATGCAATGACACCAGTGGGTGTTCCACTAGTATAACAAGGCATTAAGAGGTCACAAAGCCTCTGGTCACACTTGACAACAATTAGCAAAAACCTAAACTAGCACCTAGTGCAATAACAATATTAGCAGAAAATAATAGGGTGCTTAAATAAGCAAGGCAATGCTACTCATGCTATTATTTTCACACAAGTGAAAACTTTAGGGTCAAGTACTCATAATAACATCATCAAAATGCTACTGGTCCTATGGATACAACACAAAAATATGTGGCCACACAACCATAAATGATTATGCCAAAAATTCTACACATAAGAGAATTTTTCCAATATTTGCATAGTGATGACTAAATTACTCATGCTCCTCTACAAAATCAAATGCAAGCTAGCAGAGGTGATACTAACAAAATATAAGTATCAACATGGTACTTATTATAATATCTCAACACAACAATTCAATCACTTGCACACAAATTAATCAATCAAAAATTCTATGCAAGTATTATTAGAGAATAATCAAATGTTAATAACCAAAATCATATTTCTTCTCCACTCAAATCCACACAATCTAACATGATAAAATAGCTAAGTGACACTTAGAAAACAAGTTCACACAACTTGTACATGCAAGAAAACAATATTGCAACACAAAAAATATAATCACAACAATTAATTAGCTAAAATGCCAAAATGGCAGAAATATGCAAAACAAGGATCTGTCCACAAAATTTTCTAGGATGCTCTAAAAATTAAACCCTTCTAGGTTTGGATAGCCCTAAACATTTACAAGACCATCCAATTTGGTTTGCATCAAAAATCATTTTTAATAATTTTATAAAAATCACCAAAGTGCTCTCTGGTGTTTTACCAAATTGCATGCCATTTCAAAAGTACAATGAATTTGGAAACGAGGTTAAATGCTCCTGTTAGGAAATTTCAAGGGATTTCTAATGCAATTGGCCTCACTTCATTTTGAGTTGTGAAATAAAAATGGTGCTCATTTTGGTGTTTCTGGTACCTGTTGCCAAATCATTTTTCATTTCAAATCTATCCATCCAAATGTAGATCTACAACTTGTAGATGGTTTAGAATTAGTTGAGGTACCACTGTAAATTTTAGTTTGGTCAAATTCATATTTTAAGTTGCCTTTTTGAGCCAAAAGTAAACAAGTAACATTCTGTCAGAATAATCAAAAGGAAAAACTATAGACTTGGGCCAGATCTAGTTTTTGGGCCGGCTAGGACAAATCCTACCGCGGCAGATCTACCCGCAGGTCGCTGACGCGCGGGCCAGCCAGCCACGCGGGCGCCACGCGGGCAAGCGCCAGGCCCACGGGCCAGTTTGACTCCCGCGGGCGGGGTCAAGGGCGGCTGACGACCGCATGACGTCATGATGACCTCATTCGCCGGCGGAACAACTCCGGCGAGCAAATTCCGGCGAAATCGGACGCCAAAATTCGATTCCTAACCATCTACGCGATGCTCTCGCCGAGGGGAACTAACCGAGGGATGTTTCGCTTCCCGGGAGCGGCCGGAAAGCGGCGGCGACGGCGCGCCCAAGGTGGCCGGAAACGAGCAAGGTGCGGCGGGGTTCTAGGGGCAGAGGGAGAGGGGAAAAAGGCGGCGGAGGACCGCGTGCTCACCGTGAACTCGAGGGACGACTCGGATGAGGAGGAGGGAGCTCGAGGCGGCGGCGATTCGTCGCCGGAGCTCCGCCGGGCTCGGAGAGGAGAGCGGACGGCGCGGGGTCTACTGTTCGTCTCTCCACGATTCCTTTCGCAGGGGGGGGCTAACTCGACGAGACGGAGGAGATGGGCACCACGGCGACCGGCGGCGAGCTCGCCACGGGCCGAATCGATGGTGACTAGAATCTAGGGTTTCGGTTTGAGATTTCCAGATGAAGAGAGAGAGAGGGGGTGAGCTCTAGGGGAGAGAGAGGGGGCATGAGCAGACAAGGGCACATGGGGGCCCTCTTTATCCCCAAGGGTTCCTTCCCTTCGAAGCCATGGGTAGGGGTGCTGTTCTCTACAGGGAGCTAGAGGTTGAAGATGACTCGGATTACAATTTGATCCCAGGATAATTACAAATAGGTCCCTGTACTCTCTGAAAAATGTTGTTTTCACCAAGCAAACAAAGTCTAAAATTTAATTCCTTTTGCCCAAAATTCTAATTAGTTAAGATACACAACATATGTCAAAATTGGCTTAATTAGATAAACTTGATAATTCAAAGTTGTTCAAATTTGAATTCTTACATAAATGGACATTGAATTTATTAACCTACTTAGGAGCTTCCAAAAATGATAATTTTTGGCACACATTCCTTATTTGATGTGTTACTTATGTGGTAGAAAATTCAAGTCATTTTGAGTTACTTCATAGAACAAACATGTTCAAATTTCAAAAAGGTGCTGTCAAGAAAACAGGGGTTTTTGGCAACTTAAATTATTCAAAAACTTGTGCCCTTTTGGTTTTCATCCTTATTTATGATATAGAGCATGTGGTATTTATTTCATGGCATTTGGAAAAAGTTTGTAGAACAAACTTGTTCAAAATCCCAAATGTTGCTGTGGAGAAAATTCATGTTTTCAGGACTTTAATGGATTCAAATTTTGGTCTCCTCTTGTGTGTGTTCCTTATTTGATATAAGGAAGCAATGGTATGAATTTCAAATCATTTGAGGAAAGTTTCCAATAGTAACTTGTTTTAGTTTTCTGTTTCTGGAAATATTGGAATTTCTATTTAATAAGGCACTTGGCTTTTCTTTAACAATGCTTTGCCAAAATATTTGTGTGACTAGAGATAGCAAGTCAATGCTCTCCAATACCTTTGTTTTTAATCTTGCAAGGTTGGAAAAACATTTGATAATATTTTGGTGAAGCATTTAAGAATGCCTCTTTTTCTGATAATCTTTTAGAGAAATTTTATTAAGTGTTTCCTCTTTCTTAATTTGGGTCTTGGAATAATATTCAACAAGTATTGGATTCATAAGATGTTTTTGGAAAACTCTTTGATCAATATTTCCTTTAGAAAATATTGTCAAAGTCATTGGAACAATATGTTGAATATTTTTGGTTCAATTGCTTAGCCATCTAAGTTTATATAATTAGTTTGTTTAGTTGCACTCAAACAAATACAAACAAACACAACCAAGGTTTATTAGTAAAGCAATTAGCAAAACCACTGTGTTAACAGGTATTCCAAAATTGGGATGTGACAGGCACGCAGGCACAATCCGAGTTTCCTTTAACCTTTAACAGGCCGAATCATTCAGCTTTTAAACACCGAGCACGCAGGCACAATTCGGGTCAACATTGAGTATTTGTAAGATCATTGGGAAATAGATAAAACGGAAATATTTTGTACTTATAATGAATATGAATTCCGATAACTTTATTTCATGATCTCAAAGATGTTTACATAGAAATTGAACTAAGTGTAGAAGGGACGTAATTGCTGGATACTCCAAGGCCTATTTGTCTCTCCTAGTTCAGCATCTATTTTTCTCTTTCTTTTCCGATTCGGCTTTTTGGGATCATCCTCCGTATCTCGAATATCGACAAGATAATATGATCCATTCTTCATGGCTTTACTGATGACAAATGGTCCTTCCCATACTGGGGCCAATTTGTGCTTCCTTTGTTGCACCAGTCTCAGCACTAAGTCACCTTCTTTAAAAGAACGATGCCTGATTTTCCGACTATGATAACGTCGTAAACCTTGCTGGTAGATGGCGGATCTTTGAAGCACAAGTTCTCGTTCCTCTTCTAGGAGATCGACAGCATCCTGTCGTGCTTCCTCGGCATCCGAGTCGTCAAAATTTTGCACTCTTGGGCTATCATGGATCATGTCCGTTGGAAGCATAGCTTCCGCACCATAAACTAGGAAAAACGGGGTTTGCTCAGTTGACCTATTTGGCGTCGTTCGAATACTCCATAACACGGAAGGTAGTTCTTCTACCCATGCTCCAGCTGCTCTATGAAGAGGAGTTTCGAGTCTTGGGCGTATTCCTTGCAGGATTGAGCTGTTCATTCTTTCAACCTGTCCATTAGACTGCGGGTGTGCCACAGATGCAAGATCCAAGCGAATTCCCGTTTGTTGGCAGTATTTTGCCAACTCCCCAATGGAGAAATTTGTCCCGTTATCAGTTATTATGCTGTGTGGGACGCCATACCTCATTACTAAATCAATAATGAAATTTCTGGCAGTTGCGCCGTCCAGCTTTTTGATGGGTTTAGCCTCCACCCATTTTGTGTACTTATCTACTGCTACGAGTAGATGTGTAAGTCCACCTCTTGCAGTTTTGAACGGTCCCATCATGTCTAGCCCCCAGACCGCAAACGGCCATGTGATAGGGATAGTTTTAAGTGCTTGGGCCGGCAAATTGGTCTGCTTGGCGTAATATTGGCATCCTTCGCATGTATTCACTATGCGTTCGGCGTCTGTCTTGGCTGTTAGCCAGAAAAACCCTGCACGGAATGCTTTTTTGACTATGCTTTTTGAATGAGCATGATGTCCGCAATCGCCGGCATGGATTTCTTGCAATATTTCTCTTCCTTCTTCTGGTGAAATACACCGCAGAAAAACTCCAGAAGTACTGCGTTTGTATAAGTGGTCGTTGATCACTACGTATCCTTTGCATCGACGCTGTATTTGCCTTTGCAGGACTTCGTCTGCTCCTTCCGGGTACTTCTGATTGACTAAGAAGTTTAGGTACGGGATTGTCCAATCCGGTTTGACGAGCATGACTTCGATTGTTTCAGATGCTAGAGGGTAATCAACGTCTCCACCTTTTATGGATGGTTCATGCAAATGCTGGACGAATACCCCTGGTGGTAAAGTTTTTACTCTCTCTGATCCCATGCGGGCTAACGCATCCGCGTTCCAATTTTCCTCCCTTTTTATGTGAAGGACTTCGAACCCGAAGAAGCAGATGGCAAACTCGTCCACCGTTCTCCGATATTCGGCCATTATAGGGCTTTTCGCGTCCCAGGTTTGGTTGAGCTGATGCTGTACCAAATCCGAGTCTCCATAGCACAAGATGCGTTTTACCCCTATTTCTTTTGCAATATGCAAGCCATGAAGCAAAGCTTCGTATTCTGCCACATTATTACTGGCGTTGAAGTGTATTTGCAATACGTACTCCATTGTGTCTCCCTTGGGAGATTTTAGAACTACGCCGGCTCCAGCTCCTTCCTTCATCTTGGATCCGTCAAAGTGCATGATCCAGTACTCGGATTCTGGCATCGGTGTATTTTCCATTGCTTCTGTCCAGTCGGCGACGAAATCTGCCAAAACCTGGGATTTTATTGCCGTCCTTGGCTGGTACTTAATGTCGAAAGCTGCCAGCTCGATGCCCCATTTAGCTACTCGGCCGGTTGCCTCCGCATTGTTTATAATATCTCCTAGTGGTGCTTTACATACCACTGTTATAGAATGTCCTTGGAAGTAATGGCGCAGCTTTCTGGATGCAAAAAATACGCCATATGCCAGTTTCTGATAGTGCGGGTATCTTTGTTTGGATTCGGAGAAAACTTCGCTTATGTAGTATACCGGATGTTGATCTGGTATGCTTTGCTCTTCTTTTGTCCGTTCCACAACGATTACCGCGCTAATAACCCGACTAGTAGCCGTAAGGTATAGTAACATGGGTTCTTCATCTTTGGGAGATGCCAAGATGGGAGCGTTCATCAAGGTTTCTTTTAACTGGGCTAACGCTGCATCGGCCTCTTCTGTCCATTCGAACTTGTCGGATTTCTTTAACAGTTTGTATAGTGGTAAGGCTTTATCCCCCAGCCGACTAATAAATCTGCTGACGGCTGCAGCGGAACCCGTCAATCTTTGGACATCTTTTACACATGTAGGCTTTGAGATATTCAAGATTGCCTTGATCTTTTCCGGGTTAAGTTCTATTCCTCTGTGAGAAACGATGAAACCCAGAAGTTTTCCTGAGGGAACCCCGAATACGCACTTAGATGGATTCAACTTCATCTTGTAAGTGCGCAAGTTCTCGAAAGTTTCTCGCAAATCCTCAAGGAGTGTATCTTTTTCCTTTGTTACGACAGCAATATCGTCCACGTAAACATGGACGTTTCTGCCAATCTGACTATGCAAACATCGTTGCATGCAACGCTGGTAGGTTGCTCCTGCGTTCTTCAGGCCAAAAGGCATGGTTACGTAGTAATACGTCCCGTACGGGGTTATAAAAGAAGTCTTGATTTGATCTTCCTTTTTCATGCGTATTTGGTGGTACCCGGAGTATGCATCCAAAAAGCATAAAAGCTCGGAGCCTGCAGTGGCATCTATTATTTGATCGATTCGCGGCAGCGCAAACCTATCTTTCGGACATAACTTGTTCAATCCTGTGTAATCTATACACATTCTGAGGGCAGTTGTGTCTTTCTTCGGTACTAATACCGGATTTGCGGACCAGTCAGTATGGATTACTTCCTTGATAAAATCCGCTGCTAAAAGCCGGATAATTTCCTTGCCAATAGCCTTCCGTCTTCTTCCGTCAAATCGACGGAGACCTTGTTTGACGGGTTTTGATCCGGGAATAACCTTGAGTTGGTGCTCAGCAAGTTCCCTGGGTACGCCTGGCATGTCAGCTGGACACCAGGCAAAAATATCCCAGTTCTCACGGAGGAACTTGATGAGCTCGCCTTCCTATTTGTCGGTCATCCCAGTCCCTACAACGACGAATTTTGTCGGATCTTTGGGATCTAGGATTACCTGTCTTGTATTCTCGGATGCCTTGAAGCTATCTGTTGGCTTCCGAGTTTCTTTTCCTGCCGGCATTTCTTTCGGCGATACCTCCTTGGCTAACTCCTTCAGTTCTTCCTGAGCTATAACTCTTTGAGCGCAAAGGGCGTTTTGCTTCTCCAACTCATTTGCCAGCTTGAAATCACCGGAAATTGTGATTACTTCTCCTTTGGGTCCTGGCATCTTCAGCTTGTTGTAGATATAGCAAGATCTTGCCATAAACTTGGCGAAAGCCGGTCGTCCGAGTATTGCGTGATACACGCTCTCGAACGGCACAACCTCGAAGGATACTTTTTCCTGCCGGAAGTGATCTTTATCTCCGAAGGTGACATCTAGGGAAATTTCTCCTAGGGATCGTGCTTGCCTGCCAGGAACGATGCCATGGAAGCGTATATTGCTGTAATTGAGCTGGGACTCGGATATCTTCAAGTGCTTCAGTGTATCCAGGTACATTATATTGATGCTGGATCCTCCGTCCATCAGCACTCTTCTTAGCCTAGTGTTTTGAACAATAGGGCTTACAACAAGAGCTTGTGTGCCGGGTTCCGGGATATTTCCGGGATGATCAGACTGATCCCAGATTATCGGTGTGTTGGAGTACTTCAAGAATTTTGGGGTTGCGGGAAAAACCGCGTTTATTTCTCGAAGTGTCCTTTTGGCCACCTTTGCTGACGGGGTTGCTAGGAAAGTTAGCATTGCTTCTTCGTCAACTCTCGGAAATTTAGGTTCGCCTTTTCGCTGCTGTTCCTGGATTTTGTCATCAGTGTCCGATTCACTGTCTTCTTTTTCAGCTTCTGGCTTTTGTTTGGCAGGTTTCCTTTTAGAACCCTTCCCTTTATTTCCGGATCCTGCATTGCCTTTCATATGCTTGTTTAGCCGGCATTGCGCGTTTGTGTGGGTTGGTTTCCCAAACTGAGAGTGGTGGACGCAGGGTTCCGACTTAATTCTCTCCCATTCTTCAGGAGTGTAATTGATGGGATCCGGACTGCGGCCTTTCCACTTGTTCCCTTTTTCTCCTCCAAAGGATAAGTTAACCTCCTTGGGCTTTGTTGTTGACTCCGGAGTTCCTTTTTTATCAGAACGAGGTGTTTTCTTGGCTAGTATCAGTGACTCAATATTGCCTCCTCTTGCTCTAATATCATCTTCGGCTGCAGCATGCTCGTTAGCGGTTGTAAGCATGGATCCGAGATCTTTGTGCTTTTTAGAACCAACCATGAACGGTACAAGTCCGGGTTTTAGGCCATTGACGAAAGCATGCATTGCTTGTACGTCAGTTACTCCAGAGCAACTATTCTTCATCGCAGTCCATCTGGAGATGAAATCCACGTATGGTTCGTCTTCAAATTGGGTGCAACGGTTCAGCTGGTTGATGCTATTTGGGCGTTTGTATGTTCCCCTAAAATGCTGGGTAAATACTCTCGCCATATCATCCCAACTGTCGACAGTTCTTGATGGTAAACCATTAATCCAATCTCTGGCTCCGTCTAGCAACATTAGGGGAAGAAACTTGACAGCTTCCAGGTCTGTCCCGTTGTTGATCTGGACGGCTGTGTAAAAATCTGAAAGCCAGGTATCCGGGTTTGTACTGCCGGTATATTTTTGGTAGGTTGGGCCAACTTTGGCGAAGCCAGAATGCAGGGTTATCCTTCGGATCCTGTCAGTAAAACACTTAGGACCAAAGTATAGATCATCCTTTTCTGCTCTATCAATATGTGCAGAATATCTCCCGGCTGAATGGACAGAAGGGGATCTGCTCCTTTCTTTTCCATTGTTGCGCGGACGCGTTTTTCCGAGGTTATCTCTATCTCTTCTGTTGTCACGCCCTCTGGGATTAGGTGGAGTCCTGCTCCTGTACCTTTCCTTATCTTTGGGCGGTGTCCGAGATCTTTCACGTCTGTGAGGTGTATCGTATCTTTCAGCTTTTTCAGCTGGGTTTCTCGGAGGTGGCATTATTTTGCCGTCATTCCGGTGTTTGTCTTCCCGATCGTGTGGTTTATATCCATCTTTCGGGAGATGAGGTCCGGTTCTAGACGCTGCGTCCCGGTTGTCGGGGTTTTTCTTGTCTTTTCTCGGATCCTCTTTTTTATCCGAATCTCCGGGTTCTTCCGGTCCAGGTGCTCCAGCAGCACAAGTAACAGTTTTGCAGAGGGCGGAATTATCATGCAGCCTCCCTGATCGCTCTTGTCCACGCTGTTGCTGCTGTAATGCTTTTCCTAGGAAAGCATACACCCCTTGGAGTTTTTCCCCGTTGGAGTACAGATCATTGTTCAGGATGGCGAACGCTGCTTCCGCGTTTTCTGCTGCGGTTTTGTATATTGGTTCGCCCTTGGCATCCTTGCCGTTTAACTGCTTTTGCCAAGATGGGTTATAAAACCTTTCTTTCGGCGGCAGTTCTTCCGGTTTTGCAATTCCGGGTAACCTAGTAGGTTTTAAGGCAGATCTATGCTTTCTCTCGTACTCCTCTATTTCTTCCTTCATGATTTTGATGTCATTATGGGTTTGTTGGAGATGTTGCCGAGATCTAAGCAGATGTTGCTGTTGCCGTTGGAAAGCTTGTCTCCTGGCTTCCAGCATCTCAGGGGGTTCATTGGGTCCCACTGGAGTTTGTAATAGTTCTTGCTCTTCCAGTTCTGTCGTTGGCGGAGCAGTGATTTCCTTAGATTTCTTTTCCGTAGGCTTTGTGCCACTAATATCTCCAACTTCCAGGTTTTCATCAGCGAGATCAGCTGACTTTTTCTTCTGGAGTTTGTACTGGAGTTTTTTAGAAGCACGGTGCTTTTTCTTGGAAGACGGAGATTTTTTCACAGGTTCATCCTCTGTCATCTCCTTGACATTAGGGAATATCGGAGAAGTTTCTCCGTCTTCCCTCTCTTCCACTGGCGGAGGGGTTTTAGGGCTTTCCTGGCTGTCGGCACCCGTTGTATCAGCTGGTTTTGCCATTAGCACTTCATGGAATCCCTCTTGAAAGGACTTAACTTTTCTTACGAAGGCATCATCATCTTCGTCTTTAGATTCAAAGTTATCCGATCCGGTTTCCGACTCCAATCTCGCCTCAGTGGCGGCAAGCACGGACTCTGTCTCCGAGTTCATCGTCTGGTTGACGGATGTCGGATCTTCCGTCTCTGTGACGGGTGTTGGTTCTTCCGTCTCTGTGACGGGTGTATTGTTGTCTGCCTCTTGCACGGGATTTCCGTCATCCGTGTTTTCAGCGATCTCGGATTGCACCATGCCGATAAAGTGCGTATCACTGTTTTGTCGGCGATCTGAGCAAAATCCGGCATCATAGTCGTCTTCGACTGGGTATAGGGCGGGTGGGAAATACTTGCTTTCACCGCAAAACCCCATTGCTTCCGCGGTTAATCCGATAAAGATGTTAGCAGATCCAATCGGTAAAACGCAGGCACTTACCAGGTGGTTTTGCGCCGGTATGTAGGATCCGTTGTCGAGGAAGCGCCCGACGTCGTCGTCGAATTCCAAGCTTCCGACAGTGATTGATCTTCCAATTCCGCCTAGTATCCCAGATCGGAACTTCACGCCTGACGTCGTTAGCCCCACGGTGGGCGCCAACTGTCGAGACATCGTAGTAGTTTTCATAGACTGGGGTGTTATGAGACTACGGTAGAGACGTGGGGTAACGGGATAGCGTAGTAACACAGAACACGGGATTTACCCAGGTTCGGTACGTCGCGACAGTACGGCGTACCTACTCCTGCACTTCTCACTATGTGGGACTAAAGCCCGTATAATAAGGTTACAATGTAAGGGAATAGATCCAGCTACTCGTCGAGGATGAACTTCCCGGCGAGTTACGTAAGGCTGGAGCTTGAACCTAGAACCTTGGAACTAAAGGAACTTATGAAATCTATCTCCCGTCCGGCTTTATATAATAGCCGGATTAGGGCTTACAGAACCAGAAAACCTAGAAGACTACGTTTAACTTGTAACTTGGAAAGTAAGGAATCCGTCTTCTCCTCCAAGCCAGATCACGCGGGCCGTGATCTGGGTTCTTCTAGAATCCGGCTTCTGCGCGTCGGACTACTGGGCCGCCCAATGGACCTAAGCCCATTACCATGTAGGCCACCCTGGTAGTCCGGCTCTTTTGTCTACCATCTTCTATACCCCTATTCAGTATATATCCGACAATTACATTTTGGATTACAAATGAAAGAACAGTAATGCTCCTATTGTCTAATTTTTCTATCCAGGTTCCAGGTAACCCTTCAAGAATCCGACTCCTCCTCGCTGCTTTCTTCATCGGGGATTGGAGGAGCTTCTTCTTCTGGATAGTTGACGGCGACATTTACCATGGCGGCAATCTGGGTGGCGTGGCCCTTAACTTCACCGAAGATGGTGGATCGTTGCGCATCCGTGTATCCCTGAGGGACACCGGTGGCCACACGCCAGGATTTGGCACTAGGGTAGTGCATGCGCATAAGGCCTAAGGCCATGCGCGCACCACCCCGTGCAGCGGAGCGGAGAATAGACTCCTTGGACTCCGCCACCTCCATGATGATACCCGGAAGTTTTTCAACCTCCGAGCATTCCCCAGATTTTTCGGGAAGAAACTTGCCTACTAGCTGCGTTGCAGCAGCCTTCACCAAATTCCATGTCTCCCCGAAAGCTCGGATGCCTGCAGCCCGAGTGCCATCTGGGGTGTCTCCTGGTTGATCCAATAAAACATACAAAAGGGTTAAGGAGACAAACAGAGAAAGCAAAACATGGAAAGATGAGGACAAGGGTAAGAAATTTACCGATGAGTTTGTCGATCTCGGAAACTTCCTCCAGGCGAAGGTTCAGAGCTTCAGTCAAATCCTGAATGGTGGATTTGTCTTTCTCCGCCTGTTCGGAAGCCTTGGAATTAGCCATTCCAAGGGCCAGGTTGCTGGCTTCCAGGTCTTGCTGAGCCTTCACAAGATTCTTGTGAAGCTCAATGTTCTCATTGCGGAGAATTTCGGCGTTGCCAGAATCTTCCGCTGCTTGTTTAGCCTCAGCTAAGGCAGCTGAAAAGCAAGGGAAAATCCGAGTTGATCAAATTCCTCGGGAAAAAACTTAGACAAAGTCTTAAATCGGAAATTTCAAAACGAAAAAGCTTACCTTTCGTTTCCGTCAAAGCGAGCTGAGATGATTCCAGCTCCGCCTCTCTCTCCTCAAGAATAGAAAGAAGACTTCGAACTTCTTTATTCTTGATAGTGAGCTTCCTGAAAACTTCCAGGTTTATGGCCTCGGAGGTTTGCTGAAACACAGCAAGGAAAAGTATGGTTAACAAAAAACATCAAAGCAAAAAAGCAGGCATTTTGTTTAATGCTTGGGGGCTAGAGTTACATACCTGGCTCATGCGCTGCAAACCTGCTAAGTTTTCTTGGAATTCTTTCGCGTATTCCGCGAAGTGATTTCCGGCTGCGTCCAAGCCGTCATTTATAGCCTTAAAATCCTTGTCAAAGGTGGGGATCTCCTCGTCGAAAGTCCGAGAAGATTTCCCCACCTCTGGAGCCGCCCTTTCCCTCGTGTCCGACTCGGACACAACGGGCTGGCTGGGCTCTGGGGGCTTGGTGGTGGTGGCTGCAGTAGGTTCTTCCGCCATTGTCTGCGGCGTGTCCGGGGCGGCGGCGGGAGATGGTTGGCTGCCTCGGTTGGAAGAAGCTCTGAGTTTCTTCAACTTTCTCGGCTTCAAGTTGGAGGGGGGTAGGCTAAAAACCAAAAACCCGGAAAAGGTTAAAACACCGAAGATGGATGAAAAAGATCCCATAAAAGAAAAAACCCAGAAGAAAATAACCTGGAAGTGGCGACGGGGATTCCGTCAAGGTCGATAATTTCATCCGAAGAAATTATCTTCTTGCGTTTGCGCCCACCCGTAGCGGCGGTGCGCAGCGCATCCAGCTCGGCCTCGGAGGCTAACTCCGAGTCTGGAAGATCCACAAGCTGTTGGAAAAACCAGTCAGATTCAAAAGGTAGATTATCCAGGAAGTGAGATTATACCCAAATAACGGAAAAATTACCTTAGGAGCAGGGTTGTCGGCCGTGTACATTGGCCGACTCTCCGTGTATTGGTCGCGCGATGCGACCAACTGATTGATGCGCCGCCTAAGCTCTTTTGCGGGCCAATCCTTGTCGGTTGTCCGCATTGGATCCTTGGCTCCTGTGTATTCGCACAGGAGACGGCCTCCGTGGTTTGCTAATGGCTGAATCCGTCTATCCAGCCAGCAAAAGACCGTGTCCATACCGGTCAGAGGAGGTTTGGAGGAGGTGAGCTTGGCGATGCGCCTCTTGATCCTTAGCAGATCTGGAGGCAGAACCTGGACGGCCTCTGTCACCCAGTTATCCTGGGGAACAGCGGCGGAGTTCACAAAAGGTGGAACCCCGACGGCCTTTTTAGGAAAAGGCACGTCGGGATGATAGAAAAAAGAACCCGTCCAAAATTTGACGGATTCTGAGGTTTTGATTTTGGGGAACCAATCCTCTCGGAACCTCCGAAGAGTAAAGGAAATGGTTCCACAATTTGGGAGAGCGCCCTCCGAAGAGTTACGCTTCACCCCAAAGCAATACAGCCAAAAATCTAGCCTAGGCTCTATTCCTAGGTAACCTTCGAACAAGGCCTGGAAGCCGGCCATGTACAGAATAGAATTGGGAGGAAGGTTATGAGGCTGGATGTTGTAGTGTGACAGAACCTGGAGGAAGAAAGAGGAAGGTGGCAGTCCCATACCTCGTAAAAGGTGGGAGGCAAGAAGCACCCTTTCGCCCTCTTGTGGCATGGGTTCAGTCTCCTCTTCCGGGAGCCGCCATTTCTTTTTCAGCACCAAACCCTCCTTCTCCAAGTTGGGAAGGAGAGCCGGGGGAATACTGCAGGCACTCCAGTTGCCTGCAGTTTCCTCCTCCTCTTCTGCTCCGGCGGCGGCGGCGGCGGCGGCGGCCTTCGCGGCGGCAAGTTTCTCGCCAAGGAGCTCGATTTTCTCCTCCGCCGTTTCCGGTGCGAACGGCGGGGTTGTCGTGGTGCTTGGGCCCGCTATGTCCACGGCGGCGGAAGCATTTCCTCCGCCCGCCGCGGATGCCGTGGTTTTTTCCGGCCCGCCGCCGGCATGCTTGGGCGACCCCAGCTGTGGATCTAGGTCGCCCAAAAGCTCGTCGATGGAGGCGCGAGCCGGTGAGGACGACGGAGAGGCCATCTTTGTCGGTGGCGAGTGAGCGCTCCGGCGTGCAAAGGGCTCGTCGGGGCAAGGTCTCGTTCTTGCTCTCGTGCTCGCGTTTGCGTCAATGGCGTGGGCAGTGTGGAGTGGGGAAAGATTTCCGATGATGACGAGGACGGCTATTTATAGCCTGAAAACCTCTAGATACGCGCCAACGGCTCTTTTGACCGTTGGATGTTCGACGCGTGTCGCTCGCCGGAAAATCCGGGAAACGGAACGACAGAGGAATGATGGCTATCTCCTCGTTTCTCGTGAGAATCTGTCAGAGATACGTTGCAGGGTTTCCCGCGTGAAACCAAGCGGCGCTTGCGTCAGCGTGATTGAGGCGCTGATGTCATAAGTTCCTTTTCCGCGAAGGATCGCGAGAAGAAAAGCCGGATTTTCATAGTTCCGAGTTTTATGTTACCATCTCCTTCAAAAGGAAAGAAGAAAGAATCAAGACTGCTGAATCAAGTTTTCCAGGACAAAATGTATTTGACGAAAGGCGGATTTTCAGAGTTTTGATCCTTCCTGGGGGCTACTGTCGGATATATACTGAATAGGGGTATAGAAGATGGTAGACAAAAGAGCCAGACTACCAGGGTGGCCTACATGGTAATGGGCTTAGGTCCATTGGGCGGCCCAGTAGTCCGACGCGCAGAAGCCGGATTCTAGAAGAACCCGGATCACGGCCCGCGTGATCTGGCTTGGAGGAGAAGACGGATTCCTTACTTTCCAAGTTACAAGTTAAACGTAGTCTTCTAGGTTTTCTGGTTCTGTAAGCCCTAATCCGGCTATTATATAAAGCCGGACGGGAGATAGATTTCATAAGTTCTTTTAGTTCCAATGTTCTAGGTTCAAGCTCAAGCTTTACGCAACTCGCCGGGAAGTTCATCCTCGACGAGTAGCTGGATCTATTCCCTTACATTGTAACCTTATTATACGGGCTTTAGTCCCACATAGTGAGAAGTGCAGGAGTAGGTACGCCGTACTGTCGCGACGTACCGAACCTGGGTAAATCCCGTGTTCTGTGTTACTACGCTATCCCGTTACCCCACGTCTCTACCGTAGTCTCATGGCACCCCAGTCTATGAAAACTACTACGATGTCTCGACAACAGGGGTGGGCATACGGTTGATGAGGTAACACGCAGTGAGAAAATCTTCGTCCCAAAAACAAAGGGGAAGAGAGGCATGCGCAAGCAAGGCAAGGCCTGTCTCGACTAAGTGTCGATGTTTACGTTCCGCAACACCAGTTTTTTGGGACGTATGAGGGCAAGACACATGGTGTGAGATACCCATGCGCTGGAAGTAGCAATGGAGTTTTTGGTATTCACCACCCCAATCGGACTGAATGACCTTGATGTTGCTACTCAAAAGGCGTTCGACATGAGCCTGGAAAGCATAAAAAACTTGCTCAACATCAGGCTTGTGTTTGAGAAGATAAATCCAGCAAAAACAAGAATAGTCGTCGATGAAACTAACATAATATTTGAAACCACCAGATGATGAAACCGCAGGCCCCCAAACATCTGAATGAATCAATTCGAGGGATAGTGGAAACACGAGAAGATGGAGAATAAGATAACTGATGACTTTTGCCACGTTCACAAGCATCACAAACTAAAACATTGTCTAAAGAGGAACACGAGAGATTGTTTTTCCTAACAATATGTTGAACTACATTATTTGTTGGATGTCCTAGATGTTGGTGCCACTGCGTGGAGGAGACCTTGGCGGCGGCGAGCACTTGTCGAGAGGGCGAAGATGTCGAAACATGGCAAAACGGGATAGGGTATAGACCCCCTGTATTCTACCGTGAAGAAGAACCTCCCTCGTGGCCTGATGGCACCACTGAAACTCAAACCAATATGCGAAATTCACAAACCTGCACCACTGAACAATAGCCAACAGTGGAGCCATGGACGCCCATGATGGCTTGTCGAGACATCGTAGTAGTTTTCATAGACTGGGGTGCCATGAGACTACGGTAGAGACGTGGGGTAACGGGATAGCGTAGTAACACAGAACACGGGATTTACCCAGGTTCGGTACGTCGCGACAGTACGGCGTACCTACTCCTGCACTTCTCACTATGTGGGACTAAAGCCCGTATAATAAGGTTACAATGTAAGGGAATAGATCCAGCTACTCGTCGAGGATGAACTTCCCGGCGAGTTACGTAAGGCTGGAGCTTGAACCTAGAACCTTGGAACTAAAGGAACTTATGAAATCTATCTCCCGTCCGGCTTTATATAATAGCCGGATTAGGGCTTACAGAACCAGAAACCTAGAAGACTATGTTTAACTTGTAACTTGGAAAGTAAGGAAACCGTCTTCTCCTCCAAGCCAGATCACGCGGGCCGTGATCCGGGTTCTTCTAGAATCCGGCTTCTGCGCGTCGGACTACTGGGCCGCCCAATGGACCTAAGCCCATTACCATGTAGGCCACCCTGGTATTCCGGCTCTTTTGTCTACCATCTTCTATACCCCTATTCAGTATATATCCGACAGTAGCCCCTAGGAAGGATCAAAAC
The DNA here is from genome assembly GCA_028641055.1 of Alopecurus myosuroides. Taxonomy (NCBI): domain Eukaryota; kingdom Viridiplantae; phylum Streptophyta; class Magnoliopsida; order Poales; family Poaceae; genus Alopecurus; species Alopecurus myosuroides. The sequence goes on from CM054059.1 coordinate 287,458,552, forward strand.
TCTGAAACCCCACCTTTCGCCAAATACATTTTGTCCGGGAAAACTTGATTCGGCAGTCTTGATTCTTTCTTCTTTCCTTTTGAAGGAGATGGTAACATAAAACTCGGAACTATGAAAATCCGGCTTTTCTTCTCGCGATCCTTCGCGGATAAGGAACTTATGACATCAGCGCCTCAATCACGCTGACGCAAGCGCCGCTTGGTTTCACGCGGGAAACCCTGCAACGTATCTCTGACAGATTCTCACGAGGAACGAGGAGATAGCCATCATTCCTCTGTCGTTCCGTTTCCCGGATTTTCCGGCGAGCGACACGCGTCGAACATCCAACGGTCAAAAGAGCCGTTGGCGCGTATCTAGAGGTTTTCAGGCTATAAATAGCCGTCCTCGTCGTCATCGGAAATCTTTCCTCACTCCACACTGCCCACGCCATTGACGCAAACGCGAGCACGAGAGCAAGAACGAGACCTTGCCCCGACGAGCCCTTTGCACGCCGGAGCGCTCACTCGCCACCAACAAAGATGGCCTCTCCGTCGTCCTCACCGGCTCGCGCCTCCATCGACGAGCTTTTGGGCGACCTAGATCCACAGCTGGGGTCGCCCAAGCATGCCGGCGGCGGGCCGGAAAAAACCACGGCATCCGCGGCGGGCGGAGGAAATGCTTCCGCCGCCGCGGACATAGCGGGCCCAAGCACCACGACAACCCCGCCGTTCGCACCGGAAACGGCGGAGGAGAAAATCGAGCTCCTTGGCGAGAAACTTGCCGCCGCGAAGGCCGCCGCCGCCGCCGCCGGAGCAGAAGAGGAGGAGGAAACTGCAGGCAACTGGAGTGCCTGCAGTATTCCCCCGGCTCTCCTTCCCAACTTGGAGAAGGAGGGTTTGGTGCTGAAAAAGAAATGGCGGCTCCCGGAAGAGGAGACTGAACCCATGCCACAAGAGGGCGAAAGGGTGCTTCTTGCCTCCCACCTTCTACGAGGTATGGGACTGCCACCTTCCTCTTTCTTCCTCCAGGTTTTGTCACACTACAACATCCAGCCTCATAACCTTCCTCCCAATTCTATTCTGTACATGGCCGGCTTCCAGGCCTTGTTCGAAGGTTACCTAGGAATAGAGCCTAGGCTAGATTTTTGGCTGTATTGCTTTGGGGTGAAGCGTAACTCTTCGGAGGGCGCTCTCCCAAATTGTGGAACCATTTCCTTTACTCTTCGGAGGTTCCGAGAGGATTGGTTCCCCAAAATCAAAACCTCAGAATCCGTCAAATTTTGGACGGGTTCTTTTTTCTATCATCCCGACGTGCCTTTTCCTAAAAAGGCCGTCGGGGTTCCACCTTTTGTGAACTCCGCCGCTGTTCCCCAGGATAACTGGGTGACAGAGGCCGTCCAGGTTCTGCCTCCAGATCTGCTAAGGATCAAGAGGCGCATCGCCAAGCTCACCTCCTCCAAACCTCCTCTGACCGGTATGGACACGGTCTTTTGCTGGCTGGATAGACGGATTCAGCCATTAGCAAACCACGGAGGCCGTCTCCTGTGCGAATACACAGGAGCCAAGGATCCAATGCGGACAACCGACAAGGATTGGCCCGCAAAAGAGCTTAGGCGGCGCATCAATCAGTTGGTCGCATCGCGCGACCAATACACGGAGAGTCGGCCAATGTACACGGCCGACAACCCAGCTCCTAAGGTAATTTTTCCGTTATTTGGGTATAATATCACTTCCTGAATAATCTACCTTTTGAATCTGATTGGTTTTTCCAACAGCTTGTGGATCTTCCAGACTCGGAGTTAGCCTCCGAGGCCGAGCTGGATGCGCTGCGCACCGCCGCTACGGGTGGGCGCAAACGCAAGAAGATAATTTCTTCGGATGAAATTATCGACCTTGACGGAATCCCCGTCGCCACTTCCAGGTTATTTTCTTCTGGGTTTTTTCTTTTATGGGATCTTTTTCATCCATCTTCGGTGTTTTAACCTTTTCCGGGTTTTTGGTTTTTAGCCTACCCCCCTCCAACTTGAAGCCGAGAAAGTTGAAGAAACTCAGAGCTTCTTCCAACCGAGGCAGCCAACCATCTCCCGCCGTCGCCCCGGACACGCCGCAGACAATGGCGGAAGAACCTACTGTAGCCACCACCACCAAGCCCCCAGAGCCCAGCCAGCCCGTTGTGTCCGAGTCGGACACGAGGGAAAGGGCGGCTCCAGAGGTGGGGAAATCTTCTCGGACTTTCGACGAGGAGATCCCCACCTTTGACAAGGATTTTAAGGCTATAAATGACGGCTTGGACGCAGCCGGAAATCACTTCGCGGAATACGCGAAAGAATTCCAAGAAAACTTAGCAGGTTTGCAGCGCATGAGCCAGGTATGTAACTCTAGCCCCCAAGCATTAAACAAAATGCATGCTTTTTTGCTTTGATGTTTTTTGTTAACCATACTTTTCCTTGCTGTGTTTCAGCAAACCTCCGAGGCCATAAACCTGGAAGTTTTCAGGAAGCTCACCATCAAGAATAAAGAAGTTCGAAGTCTTCTTTCTATTCTTGAGGAGAGAGAGGCGGAGCTGGAATCATCTCAGCTCGCTTTGACGGAAACGAAAGGTAAGCTTTTTCGTTTTGAAATTTCCGATTTAAGACTTTGTCTAAGTTTTTTCCCGAGGAATTTGATCAACTCGGATTTTCCCTTGCTTTTCAGCTGCCTTAGCTGAGGCTAAACAAGCAGCGGAAGATTCTGGCAACGCCGAAATTCTCCGCAATGAGAACATTGAGCTTCACAAGAATCTTGTGAAGGCTCAGCAAGACCTGGAAGCCAGCAACCTGGCCCTTGGAATGGCTAATTCCAAGGCTTCCGAACAGGCGGAGAAAGACAAATCCACCATTCAGGATTTGACTGAAGCTCTGAACCTTCGCCTGGAGGAAGTTTCCGAGATCGACAAACTCATCGGTAAATTTCTTACCCTTGTCCTCATCTTTCCATGTTTTGCTTTCTCTGTTTGTCTCCTTAACCCTTTTGTATGTTTTATTGGATCAACCAGGAGACACCCCAGATGGCACTCGGGCTGCAGGCATCCGAGCTTTCGGGGAGACATGGAATTTGGTGAAGGCTGCTGCAACGCAGCTAGTAGGCAAGTTTCTTCCCGAAAAATCTGGGGAATGCTCGGAGGTTGAAAAACTTCCGGGTATCATCATGGAGGTGGCGGAGTCCAAGGAGTCTATTCTCCGCTCCGCTGCACGGGGTGGTGCGCGCATGGCCGTAGGCCTTATGCGCATGCACTACCCTAGTGCCAAATCCTGGCGTGTGGCCACCGGTGTCCCTCAGGGATACACGGATGCGCAACGATCCACCATCTTTGGTGAAGTTAAGGGCCACGCCACCCAGATTGCCGCCATGGTCAATGTCGCCGTCAACTATCCATAAGAAGAAGCTCCTCCAATCCCTGACGAAGAAAGCAGTGAGGAGGAGTCGGATTCTTGAAGGGTTACCTGGAACCTGGATAGAAAAATTAGACAATAGGAGCATTAGTGTTCTTTCATTTGTAATCCAAAATGTAATGCTTCTTATGTATTAATGAAAATTCCGCCTTTTGCAATTTAAACTATGAAATTACTTTGCAAGTTGTTTGTATTTTACCATTCCTTTATCTTCTAAGTTCTCTGGTGTATATGCTTTAACTGTCCTTAGTGTTCCCAGGCTTCCGCAATCCACTTGACCTTGTCAAACTTCTCCAGCATTTTGCTAAATGGTAAGGTTTTAGCCCCCAGCCAACTAAGAAATCTTTTTATGGCTGTGGCGGAACCCGGCAATTCTAGGACATCTTTTTCACACGTAAGTTCTGAGATGTTCGTGACTGCCTTCATCTTTTCCGGGTTAACTTCTATTCCTCTATGAGAAACGATGAAACCCAGAAGTTTTCCTGAGGGAACCCCGAATACGCACTTAGATGGATTCAACTTCATCTTGTAAGTGCGCAAGTTCTCGAAAGTTTCTCGCAAATCCTCAAGGAGTGTATCTTTTTCCTTGGTTACGACAGCAATATCGTCCACGTAAACATGGACGTTTCTGCCAATCTGACTATGCAAACATCGTTGCATGCAACGCTGGTAGGTTGCACCTGCGTTCTTCAGGCCAAAAGGCATGGTTACGTAGTAATACGTCCCGTACGGGGTTATAAAAGAAGTCTTGATTTGATCTTCCTTTTTCATGCGTATTTGGTGGTACCCGGAGTATGCATCCAAAAAGCATAAAAGCTCAGAGCCTGCAGTGGCGTCTATTATTTGATCGATTCGCGGCAGCGCAAACCTATCTTTCGGACATAACTTGTTCAATCCTGTGTAATCTATACACATTCTGAGGGCAGTTGTGTCTTTCTTCGGTACTAATACCGGATTTGCGGACCAGTCAGTATGGATTACTTCCTTGATAAAATCCGCTGCTAAAAGCCGGATAATTTCCTTGCCAATAGCCTTCCGTCTTCTTCCGTCAAATCGACGGAGACCTTGTTTGACGGGTTTTGATCCGGGAATAACCTTGAGTTGGTGCTCAGCAAGTTCCCTGGGTACGCCTGGCATGTCAGCTGGACACCAGGCAAAAATATCCCAGTTCTCACGGAGGAACTTGATGAGCTCGCCTTCCTATTTGTCGGTCATCCCAGTCCCTACAACGACGAATTTTGTCGGATCTTTGGGATCTAGGATTACCTGTCTTGTATTCTCGGATGCCTTGAAGCTATCTGTTGGCTTCCGAGTTTCTTTTCCTGCCGGCATTTCTTTCGGCGATACCTCCTTGGCTAACTCCTTCAGTTCTTCCTGAGCTATAACTCTTTGAGCGCAAAGGGCGTTTTGCTTCTCCAACTCATTTGCCAGCTTGAAATCACCGGCAATTGTGATTACTTCTCCTTTGGGTCCTGGCATCTTCAGCTTGTTGTAGATATAGCAAGATCTTGCCATAAACTTGGCGAAAGCCGGTCGTCCGAGTATTGCGTGATACACGCTCTCGAACGGCACAACCTCGAAGGATACTTTTTCCTGCCGGAAGTGATCTTTATCTCCGAAGGTGACATCTAGGGAAATTTCTCCTAGGGATCGTGCTTGCCTGCCAGGAACGATGCCATGGAAGCGTATATTGCTGTAATTGAGCTGGGACTCGGATATCTTCAAGTGCTTCAGTGTATCCAGGTACATTATATTGATGCTGGATCCTCCGTCCATCAGCACTCTTCTTAGCCTAGTGTTTTGAACAATAGGGCTTACAACAAGAGCTTGTGTGCCGGGTTCCGGGATATTTCCGGGATGATCAGACTGATCCCAGATTATCGGTGTGTTGGAGTACTTCAAGAATTTTGGGGTTGCGGGAACAACCGCGTTTATTTCTCGAAGTGTCCTTTTGGCCACCTTTGCTGACGGGGTTGCTAGGAAAGTTAGCATTGCTTCTCCGTCAACTCTCGGAAATTTAGGTTCGCCTTTTCGCTGCTGTTCCTGGATTTTGTCATCAGTGTCCGATTCACTGTCTTCTTTTTCAGCTTCTGGCTTTTGTTTGGCAGGTTTCCTTTTGGAACCCTTCCCTTTATTTCCGGATCCTGCATTGCCTTTCATATGCTTGTTTAGCCGGCATTGCGCGTTTGTGTGGGTTGGTTTCCCAAACTGAGAGTGGTGGACGCAGGGTTCCGACTTAATTCTCTCCCATTCTTCAGGAGTGTAATTGATGGGATCCGGACTGCGGCCTTTCCACTTGTTCCCTTTTTCTCCTCCAAAGGCTAAGTTAACCTCCTTGGGCTTTGTTGTTGACTCCGGAGTTCCTTTTTTATCAGAACGAGGTGTTTTCTTGGCTAGTATCAGTGACTCAATATTGCCTCCTCTTGCTCTAATATCATCTTCGGCTGCAGCATGCTCGTTAGCGGTTGTAAGCATGGATCCGAGATCTTTGTGCTTTTTAGAACCAACCATGAACGGTACAAGTCCGGGTTTTAGGCCATTGACGAAAGCATGCATTGCTTGTACGTCAGTTACTCCAGAGCAACTATTCTTCATCGCAGTCCATCTGGAGATGAAATCCACGTATGGTTCGTCTTCAAATTGGGTGCAACGGTTCAGCTGGTTGATGCTATTTGGGCGTTTGTATGTTCCCCTAAAATGCTGGGTAAATACTCTCGCCATATCATCCCAACTGTCGACAGTTCTTGATGGTAAACCATTAATCCAATCTCTGGCTCCGTCTAGCAACATTAGGGGAAGAAACTTGACAGCTTCCAGGTCTGTCCCGTTGTTGATCTGGACGGCTGTGTAATAATCTGAAAGCCAGGTATCCGGGTTTGTACTGCCGGTATATTTTTGGTAGGTTGGGCCAACTTTGGCGAAGCCAGAATGCAGGGTTATCCTTCGGATCCTGTCAGTAAAACACTTAGGACCAAAGTATAGATCATCCTTTTCTGCTCTATCAATATGTGCAGAATATCTCCCGGCTGAATGGACAGAAGGGGATCTGCTCCTTTCTTTTCCATTGTTGCGCGGACGCGTTTTTCCGAGGTTATCTCTATCTCTTCCGTTGTCACGCCCTCTGGGATTAGGTGGAGTCCTGCTCCTGTACCTTTCCTTATCTTTGGGCGGTGTCCGAGATCTTTCACGTCTGTGAGGTGTATCGTATCTTCCAGCTTTTTCAGCTGGGTTTCTCGGAGGTGGCATTATTTTGCCGTCATTCCGGTGTTTGTCTTCCCGATCGTGTGGTTTATATCCATCTTTCGGGAGATGAGGTCCGGTTCTAGACGCTGCGTCCCGGTTGTCGGGGTTTTTCTTGTCTTTTCTCGGATCCTCTTTTTTATCCGAATCTCCGGGTTCTTCCGGTCCAGGTGCTCCAGCAGCGCAAGTAACAGTTTTGCAGAGGGCGGAATTATCATGCAGCCTCCCTGATCGTTCTTGTCCTCGCTGTTGCTGCTGTAATGCTTTTCCTAGGAAAGCATACACCCCTTGGAGTTTTTCCCCGTTGGAGTACAGATCATTGTTCAGGATGGCGAACGCTGCTTCCGCGTTTTCAGCTGCGGTTTTGTATATTGGTTCGCCCTTGGCATCTTTGCCGTTTAACTGCTTTTGCCAAGATGGGTTATAAAACCTTTCTTTCGGCGGCAGTTCTTCCGGTTTTGCAATTCCGGGTAACCTAGTAGGTTTTAAGGCAGATCTATGCTTTCTCTCGTACTCCTCTATTTCTTCCTTCATGATTTTGATGTCATTATGGGTTTGTTGGAGATGTTGCCGAGATCTAAGCAGATGTTGCTGTTGCCGTTGGAAAGCTTGTCTCCTGGCTTCCAGCATCTCAGGGGGTTCATTGGGTCCCACTGGAGTTTGTAATAGTTCTTGCTCTTCCAGTTCTGTCATTGGCGGAGCAGTGATTTCCTTAGATTTCTTTTCCGTAGGCTTTGTGCCACTAATATCTCCAACTTCCAGGTTTTCATCAGCGAGATCAGCTGACTTTTTCTTCCGGAGTTTGTACTGGAGTTTTTTAGAAGCACGGTGCTTTTTCTTGGAAGACGGAGGTTTTTTGACAGGTTCATCCTCTGTCATCTCCTTGACATTAGGGAATATCGGAGAAGTTTCTCCGTCTTCCCTCTCTTCCACTGGCGGAGGGGTTTTAGGGCTTTCCTGGCTGTCGGCACCTGTTGTATCAGTTGGTTTTGCCATTAGCACTTCATGGAATCCCTCTTGAAAGGACTTAACTTTTCTTACGAAGGCATCATCATCTTCGTCTTCGGATTCGAAGTTATCCGATCCGGTTTCCGACTCCAATCTCGCCTCAATGGCGGCAAGCACGGATTCTGTTTCCGAGTTCATCGTCTGGTTGACGGATGTCGGATCTTCCGTCTCTGTGACGGGTATTGGTTCTTCCGTCTCTGTGACGGGTGTATTGTTGTCTGCCTCTTGCACGGGATTTCCGTCATCCGTGTTTTCGGCGATCTCGGATTGCACCATGCCGATAAAGTGCGTATCACTGTTTTGTCGGCGATCTGAGCAAAATCCGGCATCATAGTCGTCTTCGACTGGGTATAGGGCGGGTGGGAGATAATTGCTTTCACCGCAAAACCCCATTGCTTCCGCGGTTAATCCGATAAAGATGTTAGCAGATCCAATCGGTAAAACGCAGGCACTTACCAGGTGGTTTTGCGCCGGTATGTAGGATCCGTTGTCGAGGAAGCGCCCGACGTCGTCGTTGAATTCCAAGCTTCCGACAGTGATCGATCTTCCAATTCCGCCTAGTATCCCAGATCGGAACTTCACGCCTGACGTCGTTTGCCCCACGGTGGGCGCCAACTGTCGAGACATCGTAGTAGTTTTCATAGACTGGGGTGCCATGAGACTACGGTAGAGACGTGGGGTAACGGGATAGCGTAGTAACACAGAACACGGGATTTACCCAGGTTCGGTACGTCGCGACAGTACGGCGTACCTACTCCTGCACTTCTCACTATGTGGGACTAAAGCCCGTATAATAAGGTTACAATGTAAGGGAATAGATCCAGCTACTCGTCGAGGATGAACTTCCCGGCGAGTTACGTAAGGCTGGAGCTTGAACCTAGAACCTTGGAACTAAAGGAACTTATGAAATCTATCTCCCGTCCGGCTTTATATAATAGCCGGATTAGGGCTTACAGAACCAGATACCTAGAAGACTACGTTTAACTTGTAACTTGGAAAGTAAGGAAACCGTCTTCTCCTCCAAGCCAGATCACGCGGGCCGTGATCCGGGTTCTTCTAGAATCCGGCTTCTGCGCGTCGGACTACTGGGCCGCCCAATGGACCTAAGCCCATTACCATGTAGGCCACCCTGGTAGTCCGGCTCTTTTGTCTACCATCTTCTATACCCCTATTCAGTATATATCCGACATGGCTCCTATGTGTTCACGAAGAATGAGGTAACATTTATGTTAATCATTGCACTTATTTCTTAACTACATGATACCAACGTTATCACGAGGTGACACAATGTGCTCCAATCCGATCAAACTCTTTGATCATAACACGTATAAAACTTGTACTGATAACGTTCGCATTTACTTATTCATATCCCTGATATTCTTGTGATAAATCAGTTGTGTCTAGCCAGACAAATGGTTGGCATGGGTGGTACTGAGAGGACCCAGAAGATGTATCTCTCTATCGTCTAGAAGAGTTAAGTACTATTCTTGACAGATCTCACTTCCATTGCACGATCTAGGTTATACCCAGATGTCAATGTTCTAATCTCATGTTATGGTAGACGTTTGAAGACATCCAAAGAATAACAGCCGATTGTGCGGTCACTTATTCTCATAGTATAGGAAACCTAGTCAACGGAAACTCCATATTCACTTTACTAAATCATTACAGTTGTAAGTCTCTTAGCAAGATCATATATTTGGGTCGGTTTAGTACTATTGTTACCCTAACAGCAAACTCTTATGTTTGCTAGACTAATCAAAGTACATGATCAGGAAAATGTGACCATCACACAACATATAAGATAATCTTAGAGACAAGATTAAGAACTATTGTTTGCTTATATCTTCACACCCGCACAAGTTTTTTCCTTTGAAAACTCACTTTTGAAGTACTATAACGGTTATAGAATGATGATATAATCTTAATAATAAACTTGGAGATAGAATAATAAATGAATATTATTTTTCTAGGGCATATCTCCAACACCAACAACCTCAAATCAGCAAAAAGGCACAATTAACACTGAAAATTGTGAAACCATAATACAAAATAAGCACACCATATGAACTAGCCATTTTGAAACCTTAAGCTATGTAGATCCATGAACACAATACAGAGCCGATCCTGCCAGAAACGGACCTCATGGCATGCTAATCGTGACTACAAAGTAATGAAACCCTAGCGGTTCCCGACATGAACAAACAAACCTTTAGAAAAAAATCCTAGGGTGCGGGGGAGAGGGCGAGGGATAACATCACCTCCATGGTTGCGTAGAAGAGAGGCTCCTTCTTCGCTGAAGGGGTGGCGGGAAAATGTTTCCCATCACATTGTAGATGTGAAAACGAAGGATTGCAGACCGATGCTGACGAACACGAGCGAAATAGGCAAAAGAAAGCGATAAGAGGAGGTCCGGGGGAGTACGGGGTTCTCACCTTGAGCTCGACGGAGCGGCCACCGGTCCAGGTTCGGCCAATCGATGGCAGTGCATAGGTCGCTCCCCTGCTCTCGCTCCCTCGTCGCCTCGCTCTTGTAACCGGTCATAAGGGGTTTGAAATGGGAAGAGAACGTTTACTACAAACAATTCGGTAATGAAGGCGTGATAGTTGGAGGTGACGTGGAGTGCTACGAGCCACCAGATTTGCTTGAATTGGACGACGCATGCTCCAGAGGCTGGAGATGCACGTCCCCAAGATGTTTGCAAGTGTTTTCCTTCATTTACTTATTTCTTTTAAAACGAGGCAAAATATTTTCCGTTTTCATAGAGAAGCTTTAAAGTTAGATGCGTAGGACAAGTTCTAGGACTTTGCACAAAAGTCTACTCTCACGGTATTACATTTCTAAGGAAGAGGCCCCAGCCTTCCCCATATTTTCTCTCCTCCTTAACTTTGCGGCCACACTAAAAAGAGGGGAGGCTCGATGCCGAAAAACCCTAGCATTAAGCTTATTTAATGAAAAAAAATATTGGATTGATAGAGGTGTAAGTGGGAAAACCACTTAGCCCACTTTTTTTTATAAAGGGGTTTTATTACTTAAAAGGTTTAAGCATTACACCCGGCCTCTGCATCATAAAATGCACACAGCCGAAATCCAAAAACAAAAGAGAAAACAAAACGACAAGTCTAAACAAATCACAAAGACGTAGACGGTCCCCTCTATGGAGCTGCTATCCGTAGATCAAGCGGCCATCCGTGTGGGATAAAAATATCCCTCACCACCTACTCCAGACGTGCACAAGGCCTCCGTAAAAATGTCTCGAAACTCCCCCCGCTGTAATGTGGACCACGAACAGAGTATGCCTGTGCAACGGAATAGAACTTGCAAGCGAGAAAAAAAATTATCATTGAAAATCTTGTCATTCCTACATAGCTAGAGCGATCATATAACGGCTAGCGCTTTTATCCTAATAATAGTTTTGAATCTTTTGTCTACCTCATGTAACCAGTTGCCGAAAATATTCGCAATGGATGTGGGCTGATAAAGATTCGAAGCCATTTGGATAGCAGACCACATATAACGCGCCAATGAGCAATCAAAGAATAAGTGCTTACTCGTCTCATCGTGGGAACAAGAAACGCACTTTGAACTTCCATGCCAATTATGTTTGACAAGATTATCTTCTGTGAGAATGACTCCTTTACGAAGATACCACGCGAAAACTTTAATTTTCAGCGGTACCTTCATAAGCCATATGTTTTTAAAAATATCGACTGGCATATCTGATTGGATCATAGCTTTATACATGGAATCAACCGAGAACGTTCCATTCTTAGTAAGATTTCACTGAAACTCATCGCTTCCTGGTGTTAGATTGATCGAACTCAATCTTTGAACCAGTGCATTCCAGGACAAAAGCCTTGACCGATGAGATCTCGTCCGAGCCAGCGTATCATCCTTATGATGTGCAATGTTATATAGTGCCAGATATTGTTCTCGGAGTGTGGTATTATCCAACCATTTGTCCTCCTAGAATCTTATCTGTGATCCATTCTTAATATTAAATACTCCATAGCGAAAAAAATGTTTTCCTTTGCAAACCACTTAAGTATAGATAGTTCAATTTTAGATGAATTGATGTCAAAAATTGAACTATCTATACTTAAGTGGACATAAGTGGGCTTGCCCACTCACAGGCCTATGGATATGGATAGAATATCCCAGTTGCAGACTTTCCTCTTCTTTCTTGAAATCAACATTAGCTACAACATACAAATGCCCACTTGCCCAGGACTGCTACGACAGAATTCAGAACTGGTACACACAAGATCACTCACAACTTCACAGTTGGTAGATCACGCAAGGTCGACTTCTGCAACTAGAAATTAGATGCAAGCTTTTCCTTTGCAAACCATGGCGTATTTGACATGCAGGCAGCTCACAATCAGATCGCTTGACTCTTCTTGCTGATCTCCTAACTAGTTTTACTACTGTAATCAGCATCAAGCTCTGTTTATCTCCCGCCAACGTTCTGACGATATCAACTCCGTCCGGAGAATCGCGACAACGACGAGCTCCCTCGCTGCTGCTCAGCGTAAGGCCTGACGAAGGTCCTTCTCCACCACACCTCGAACGCCCTCTGGAGGTTCGGACAGCTGTCGCCGGCCTTGAGGAAGCTGCCCAGCCAGGCAAGCAGCACCATCTGCTGGTCCTCAAGCGGCAGCGTCAGGATCGTCTGCCCGATCCCTTCCTCGACGACGCTCCGGTCGAATGACCTGCATCCGTGCTGCAGCCAGTTGTAGTCGTCCATGAGAGGCTGCAACCATACATCCATGAGGAGCCGCCGTGTACACTTGGGCGGCAGCGCCTCACCTCTACCGATCGCGACGAAGAGCCTCGCTGTAACACAACTGACCAGGTGCCGGTGCATGACTGGCACCTTGGAGTGCAGCTCTGCCAGCTCCCCCTGGCTAGCCCACATGGATGCTAACTCATCGGCGTCCTTCATATCGGCTAGGATCTCAGCTAGCCACAGGATATTATCAGCCTCAAGAGTGATCTGCCGGAAGATCGGATCTTTGTTGCCTGAAGATTGCTCTGCAAACTCCAGATCCGACGCCTGACGAAACAAGTTCAGTAACGACTCAAGGCAAGTCCTGCAAGAACTGTATAAGGTCACAGCACAGGAGTCTGCTGAACCATTGGTAACACATATGCTGCTCTCCTTCAGAAGCTTCAGGACCAAGGATTTCATCTCGCGTCGCCCTCGATCCTCGCTGCTCTTCAGCACTAATTCGATTATGTGCGCGAGCGTGTCGTTTGGTGGATTTGTTGGCTCAGAGGCCACTCTCTTCAGTAGGGGGCTAAACCTGTAGTCCTCATTGTGGATTTGTCGAATGGATGATATGACATTCTCTTCCTCTTCGCCCGCCCAAGGGACTGCTTCCAAGTAATCTAAGCATGACACGACACATGCTCTGAAACCTAGTGATTCTGCAACCTGTACAGAAAAAAAATGCATAAGTGGCAACATTTGTGGAAGCTATTTTTACATAAATATTTGTGGAAGCTACCAATTCCGTTAAAAATTAAGATCTTCTTATGGTTTCTTAATAGAAAAGTACTTCTAACAAAAGATAATTTAGTGAAGAGACGATGGATGGGTTGTAAAAAATGTATGTTTTGCGATAGTAATGAGACTATACAACACCTGTTTATTTCTTGTCCATTTGTCATGAATATTTGGAGGCTTATTCACTTCACTTATAACATCTCACCACCAACTTCGATTGCGAATATGTTCGGAAGTTGGCTTAATGGGATTGCCAATAAGGTTAAGAAACGTATACGTATTGGTGTGTCTGCGTTTCTCTCTGGGCAATATGGAATTGTCGTAATGATCTTGTCTTTAACAAAGTTCAAATCCCACATTTTTTGCAGGTGGTAAATCGAGCGATCTACTGGATACAGATGTGGTCTCTGCTGATACCCGCAGATCAACGGGGTCATATGGATTCCGGATGTACTCGAATGATGGCGGTCGTTCGGGCTATCTTCAGCCAGTATGAGTGGCATGCTCTTAAGCGGCTTAATGGATAGGTTGTGTATTTTTTTTATGGCTGGTTTTCACCTTCACTTTGTGTGATCCATGATTGTAATAATTTACACACTTGAGATACTTTGTTCGGATACTCTTTTGATTTTATAAAATAAAGCCGTGTGCATCGTCCTGATGCAGAGGCTGGGGCTTTGCTCCCATTTCTAAAAAAAAAAAAAGTGGCAACATATCATTTTGCTCCAGAAAATATATTTAACTGATTTTAAGCAAGCAGATAGCAAGAGATAGGCAATGTCCAAAAAATTCATGGTCTATATTGGGAGATATGTTTTCCTACTATTGGTTTCTTTCTGTGCATTGTAGTATACCTTTCAGCTGGCGGATATTATTTTAGCAACTTGGTATCACATCAACTATCTAGGAGTTCGGCATCTCTTGACAGATGCTCCTTTTTTAGCCGATTCACTCAGATAATTTGTTTGAAATGCACAAAAAAGGTTCCCCAAAAAATGATTTATATTGACCAACATAGACTTGACTAACAAAGCTAACTTAGTTATTGAAGTACTATCTCAGTGACATTAGAAATTTTATCTAATTATAAGGAACTTTTTTCAAAAGCAAAGAAAGGCAGTCCGAGATTTAATCTGTTTTTTCTCTGTAACCAGTACAAATCCAGAATATATAGCTTGCATTTCTAAACACGCCTAGTTAGATAAGCGCTTGTTCTAACATTCCATTGTAACAAAGGTAAACATCAGTTCAACTTAGCAGTTGTTTCGCTATGGTCATACATGCTTTAGGATTTGCGAGTATTTCAGACTGAAATAACATGTAATTTATCAGTTTGTGTAGCATATCAGCATTCAAGTATTCAACTATAAGAAATTTGCAAACTAAGGGCATCTATCAAAGGAGAAACCTTAAATATCCGAAGAACTCGTGGAACATTTTGCTTCATTAGCCTCTGCTTAATATCCTTGCAGTACATCAACCCAACAGTCTCGACAAAAATCTCGACATCCTCACAATCCGGCACCTCAATGCATGACACCGGAGATTGCCTCGAGAGCTTATCAGAGAAGAAGGTACTATTTTCAGCAAGGATATTCTTGTGAACAATCATTTTTACAGCTACCCCTTCCCCACCGTATAGCAGAACCTTCAAGTCACTCGTGTCGAGCTGACCAAATCCGACCGATATCTTGCGTTGCTTCTGTTGGTTCTCCGGCAACATTGCCACCTTTGGAGGATCAGGGGTGGCAGTAACAGCTGGGGAGCAAGCCTGCTCATCTGAAGTGAGCCTAGTCCTAGTGGGAGTAGAATGTGCTGTTTTCTCTGAAGAAATGGTTGGAGCCCTGTGAACCGAGGAGGCCTTTGATGCAGGAGGGGATGCTTCCCCTTTAGGTCTCCCCTGCTGGTTGTGGCTCTTCGCCGTCTTCTGAAGAACAGCCTGCGATGGGCAGCACCAGAATCCTTCCGGAGTGACAGCAACCGGAACACTTCTGATCCTTGTCGGCAGACCATCAACCCTTCCTACCTTGAATTCTGACATATGAAGCAAAGCCTGAGTCTTCTTCAGAGGAGGCTTGTTTGTTGGCTGCGAGAAGGCTTATACTAGTATAGGCTTTGAACACAAGTATGCCGTCTTCTTCTAACCATCTTGTGTGTATTCATGAATGGCACGTATGCACAAAGCCTGTAGAGGGAAGCCGCAAGGATTGAACTGGTGAGTTCAAACTTTCATGAACCACTGATTCGGGAAATGCAGTGAATATAATGTTGGGTAACCAAACAAGAAAGACATGACATGTTTACACTATTGGTTCCTACTAACAAATATCTATGAATAGTTCCATGTCGTTCTCGTTTCTAACGTTGAGTGCAGATTCATCCGCAATTTCGACCTTGGGACCAAACTAGTAGCACACAGTTATAAAACTCGAGCCTGTCGGCAAACTGAAGAAAATACCTGAGCGTCCGAACCCTAGCAACACGCGGAAATTGCAGCGAATCACCACCAGAATTTCTAAACCCGCAAGAACCCGAAAGCAAGAGCACAAAGAAAAATCTGATTCACCCAGAATCACCTCCCAAGGTATGAGTGGAGCAGACCCACCAAAGTAACTCACGAAGTGCTAAAACCAAAATCAGCCGAGCAACAAGATCCAAGAGAGAGAGGGAGACAGCTAACCACAGCCGTGCGTGACCTCGTACCACAGGAACTAACCACGGAGCATCAATCCCTCTTCACCTCTCTTTCTTCCCAGAGCTGGCGAAGCGGGGAGGAGCCAAGAAGAAAGAGGGGGAAGCAAGGAGCGCCACAGAGCAGGGGCAAGGCAAGACAGCTAAGAAAGCGAGCTCCCCCCTTCTCCTCCTTTTACCCTTCACCAATGAGTAGTGTCTCCCTGACCTGACGTCCACCCCACCACGCTCGCCATCATACCATGGCAGGGGCGAATGGCAATGGCATCCTCCCTCCTCCACGCACTAGCAGTCAGGCTGCACTCCAACGTGGCAGGGCGGCTGCACTGGAGTTCCGCCTCGGGCACTTTTGCTCCTCGTCCTCGCGCTCACCTAGCACTGGTGACGCAGGATTTGGCAGTAGTACCTCTTTTTATTACAGTAAGTACCTGTTGACTGTTGTCCGTTCGCTCCAGCTTTTTGTTTACTGTTCTACTAGTGAAAAGTGGTGCCGGCAGCAGGCTACGACTACGAGTCGGCTGGGGAAGAGTGTTGCGTCAACGAGGCTTAACCGTGGATTCCATTTTACCGACACTTTTTTTTTCGGATTTGCTATGTCACGGTCGACTGTTATTGTGTTACGTCACAGCTGTTTTCTCCAGCGTGCGATTGTGCTCTTCTCGACCGTCTGATCCTGGTTTGTTTCTGTGTTTTTTTTTCAGTGTCCCGACAGGCGTAATGTATGCTTCTTCGTCGGTTTCTCGCCAGTTCATTCACCGAAGAAGAGGGCAAAGGTGGAGAGGCAGGGAAAAGCTGAGGAGGCGCGGGCGACGAGCTCATCGATGCCATCAACGCTGCACGGCTGGGAGGCGGAAGTTTCCAGATGTAATCTCGACCTTCTTCACTCCTCCTCCTACCTCCAAGCGGATGCGCCGGTGTCCAAGCTACTGAATCGCAGCAGGGGCAGGGGCTCCTCCTCCTCCTACATTCTGAATCGTAGCAGCGGCGGGGGGGGGGGGGGGGGGTACTGAATCGCAGCAGATGTTGTCCGATCTAGTTTTTTACCTCGCATATGCATGATTCCGACTCACGAGCAGCATTTATCAGGGGGCGAGCTCCGGTTTCCAACTGATTTTTTTTATTTCCTTTTGCTCATGTAAATTGAGCTTGTGCTTCTTGTGTTGGATGTGTGTTTGCTTGAGTAACTGGAGCATTTGCTAGTCGTGTAATTGGAGCTTGTGCTGGTTGCGTTGAGGTGTTGCCTGTTTTTTGTGTGATGCTTGTGCTGGATGTATCAGTCTGTTAATTGTGTAAATTGGAGCACATTTTTGGTCGTGTAGCCCCATTTTATTGTGTGTTTAGAGGGAGTGTAGGGGGCTATTGGATGTCTTTAGAGGGAGTGTAGGGGGCTATTGGATGTCTTTAGAGGGAGTGTAGCCGGGTGATGGCGGCTATTGGATATCTTTAGAGGAAGTGTAGGGGGCTGTTTGGTCTATGCCACACCCAGCTGCCCAAAAGGGGGCTCGCCAATTTTTGGCGAAGAAACCGCACCAGATTCGTCAGTGCGTGGGCGTGAAATCAGGCATGGTGACCAAATTATTGGCGTGGCTCGGGATGTTGGGCTTGAATCCAAAATAACAATCCATTCCTGCAGTCAACGCTAAAATATTGGCATGGTAACCGTCATCCAAACAACCTCTAGATTTTTCAAACTGCTATTCATGATGCATAAGAGGAGTTGTACTAATTTGTTTTTTGTACTTTGTATCATTGCAAGCTTCTTTAGTTATTTTTTTTGTTGTGTAGATACAGCAGACTTTTCAAGACATCATATTCCATGTACTGATTCAGATATGGACGTTTAACCTTTTTTATAGTTGATTCGAAGGTCTGATTGAGATATTAGTTATTCGCCACTTACGGTGAATCACATGAAAATGGTGTTCCATAGCTTATACAATTTTCATTTTTGGAAGTGGGATGTTGAGACTGAGTGCGTTATGACCTTTGTCTGAAGCTTTTTTTGCTCTATGTATCATCTCTGTATCTATAAATGCAACTGTCATTCTGAATGCTTTTTTTTGTACCAGCGCAACAATTGAATGAATTTCTATAGTTTCTTTTGGTCAATTGCACTAGGGGTCTAGCATTGTATTTTTTGTGCGGTTTTCAAATAGATGCAGCTACCTCATATGAGTTGTACTTGATAAATTGTCATAAGGTTATAGTCCTTTTTCCTATGTTTATACATCCTATGTTTAATGTCTGATTTTTTGTGTACCCTATGTTTTCCTACAAGTAGGAAAGAGTGTCACAAAAGAAATATGGATAATATTAAAGATCGACATGTTAGTGGTGAAGACGTAAATATGAATTACATAGTTTCTATTTTTGTACACAAATTGCATCTTATATGGCGCTCATGCCCGCTGAGCGTTTTTCCTTCCCGGTCCCTTTTCCTTCTGGTTGTTTTGCAGGTTGCAACCAAAACTGATGACGGTGTGGTACTCCTAGAGGAAGTAAATACAATTGTAAATTTCATTTTATAATTTTTGTTCCCGCACAAGCACTTTTTGCACCAATTCTATGTTTTTCCTCCTTGCCTCTTTGTCTCGTTATCTGAATAAATAAAGTGCTAAGTTTATTTGTGTCACGGTTTTGAAGTAGTAGACATTATGTGTCCCTATGAGTGTTTAAAAGTGAGTTTTGTTATTTTGCATAAACATGATTTACTTTTTAAATGTTCAGGTTCAAAGAAGTCGGAAAAGAACTCACATGCTGAGCAAAGTGCCAATAACAAAGAGAATGGTTAGATCTCAATCTCTTTCTAGATACCAAGTTGTTTGTTCTTACATTGTTTTCTATTTTATGTTTTGTCTACAAGAATCAAATTTAACAATGAACTTTTTTCCGCACGTAGGAAGTGACACGTGATCGAAGGAAGTGGAGACAAGTTGTTGACAAGGATGTATGTATTGCAAAAAGCAGATACAATGTGAATTATCTGATTCAAATTATGAAAAGTTTTGAAGATGATCAGAGAATAAGGGACATAGATTTTGGAGCAATCCTTTAGCTTGATGGTGGTGCTGTCCCATGGTCATTTGTGCAGTAGCTTGCTGACCATGTAGATGTCAAGAATGAAGACATAGCGTTTGATAACAAGTTCATTCAGATCAACACAGAGTCGTTTGGACAAGTTCTTCGAGTACCAACCAAATACATTCCTGTCCCTTCTGAATCTAAGGCTTCAACAATAGAGTACCTGGCTCATTTTGGTTTATCAGAGATGACTACAATAAAGTTCTTTGGTGATAAAATATTAAATAAAGGTCAAGAGAAGGACGAGTTCCTAAGATGCTTCATGTCTCTTGCCATGGCAACTTTTTACTGCCCAACATCAAGTACCAAGCCTAGCACATCATACATAGGTGGACCGATTGATACTGACAAGATCAAAGAATACAACTGGGGTAAATTTCTTCAGCAGTCAACTATGTTCTACATCAAGAAATACCAAGGCTCATCGTTGATGTTGGCAGTATGCAACTACTACCTACCGGTTCGTTAGCAAACCACCCCGTACACTATTTTTATCAATTTCTTACTGTACTTACCTTACCTGAATTTTCATTCTATGTCTTTGATGTCCTATTTTTTTCATTTTGTATGCTCAGGTCCGATAATTGGATTTCTTAGATTTTGGGAGAGTGAAAATTAATCCTACTATGCCAAGAATGCTTGTTTGGAAGGGTGACATGATAAAAGAGTACATAAAGCAGGATATGGATGATGACAATGTTTACGAAAAGCTGCCTGTTAGACCTTTTCTCATCTTCGGTTTTTCTTTATTTTCTAAGAAATTGTTTTTTGTGTGCGTACTTTCAACATTTTTTTTCTTTTGCATGGTTTCCACTTTTATTTTTTGTTTAAAGATCAAGGACATACATGACACATGCTACGCAAAATCACACTCAAATAAAACCTCAGAGACCACTTTCCCACTCGACAATTTAAGGCAGTACATCGACTCATTTCAGCATTTCGCACTTCACGATAAGGTTCTAATATTTTTTTGAGCCCTTGATATCTTATCATGGTTTTCTATATTTCTTATTATTCTTCATGTAAGCAGGTTAAAGAGGATGTATGCTCAATTTTTGAATAATGTACACATGATGGGACTTTTAGGAATTGTTTCAAGATAGAAAAACTACTCATTAATGTGCTTACATGCTTGGTACAAAATAATTGCTTAGCAAGCAGTTTGCAAAGCACTATGAAGTTAGAATGTTCATATGTGGACAATAACAAGCAAAATGAAGTTGAAGATGCATCTGGAAGCACTTTAAAGTTGGCTTCTAGTGATACAAGCAACAACAAGTTAAAGAAATTAGGTATCTGTTTTTTTTTTGGTTTTCTGCTACTTTTTGTACATACTAGGTTGATTATGTTCATGTTTTACTTTGTTTTATATTTAATCTTTCATAACTTCTTTTTGTCTGCCTTGTTTCCCTTTGTTTGAACATGCAGAAAGCTCTGAAATTCTTAAGGACAATGCTGATAAAAGTTGTGGCAACCAACACTCCAACAACTCTACTCCATTGCCTAAGCAACAACAAGAACATTTAAAGCTTATAGAACATATACCGGTTTCGGAAACCAACCTAGCTCATCAAGGGGAAAGAGTTGCTTCAACGGATCAGGTTTTTTCATTTATCTTCTTCAAATATAATGTCTCAAATCTTCTCTATAACATGAATCCTGAAAAATATTTTTTCTAAAGCGGATTATTTCACGGTTGGTCGAGCCAATACACCCCAACAACAAGATAACTGAAAAAACACCTCTTGAACCAATCCAGGATGTCAATAAAGCACTCTACAATCTCAATATAAAAGAGAACAGACCACAACTAGAGCGTTCAAATCTACACAACAATAAAGTAAGCAAGTGAATACTCACAATGTTCTTTTTCAGATTTGACTTTTATAATTGTTATTTGGTTCAGTCTTATTTTTATGTATAGCATGCTAATTCTTATACACATTTACTCTGTTATTGCGATAATCTCAAACAACCAAAGGATCATATGCATACAGTGCAAGTTTGGAGTATTTGCTAAATGATGAAACATATGTTACCACAGGGAATTGTGATGGGCAATCATCCATAGGTAATTTTCAATTATCCTATTTTTTATTCTTCACCAACCTTCTTTCTCACTTTGTTTGAAATCATATTAATATTTTTTTAATTACGTTTGACTAGTTTACATTATGTTTTTTTACAGCTGTACCAAATGAACTAACTAGGGAAAATAGACATCATCAAGAAGATGATACGAACAAAGAAATAAGCATTGCTCGCCCCACTCATGCTATGTTTGCAGAAATCACGGATATAGGTAAGTTGTTAAATGCTCAACTTATGGCTGCTCCAGTTTTTCAGTTTCAACAAAACACCTATAAATAATCTATGATTACTATCATTGCTGCAAACTCAGTCATCTCTAACTTAATTCTATCATTTTTTATATATGGTTTTGCTTACAAAGGAAAAGAACAATAAAGATCACATGCGAACGACTCTACAAGCTTTATCAACAATACCTCAATTAAATGCGGGAGAGAGCAAATTGCTAGGACAAGCAAATAATATAGGCATCTAACTTGAACAACATTTTCTCGCCCCGAAGCAACACACCAGAGTTGAGTTCACATTCAAGAATTGACAGTTACTCAAGCCCCACAACAAATGAAGGTCATGATAACATGAATTTAGATGATTTAGAGTTATGTATTCTCTTACGAAAGAGAGTTTTCTTTTGAATTTTTTGATGTGAACCTATGCCTTTTGACATTTTTTGTTTTTCTGGGTGATTGTACCACATTTTGTTCACTTCTAGGAGGGAAAGAGGTGGGAGATATACTTCATTATTAAGTTTATAAAGCCTTTGTTTGTTCATCGTGTCTCATGAATTTTACTTTTCCCGCATATGGTCTTGTACTTACATGAATAAAATGCCTAACCAGCTTCAATGCAAGTTACAGTTGTCCAACTAGGAAACTGCAACTACACACTTAAATCTCTGTTTCTACTTTTGAAAATTAGCAAACCGATGAAACATTCAACAAGAACCCATTTTTGAAGTGAGTTGCACTTTTCTACTTTTGTGAAATGCACGACAAGGCTCAACTATAGTTGCACTTTTTTCCAACTACAAAAGATCAACACCATTTTTTTGTACTTGCAAAATGCACAGCTGGATTCAAGGCAAGTTGCACTTTTCCAACTAGCATAATGCAACCACGCCCCTTTCTTTGAAACAAATTGCACTTTTTTATTTGTGAAATGTGCACTTTGCCTCGAGTGGAATTGCACTTCCCCACATAGAAAAGTGCAACCAACATTTTTCTACAGGAGATGCACTTTTCTGTTTGTGGAATGCACAACTTTACCTCGAGTGGAGTTGCACATTCCCAGCTAAAAAAGTGCAACCAACACTTTTCTATAGGAGGTGCACTTTTGCAACTTGTGAAAACACGCAACCCACTAAAACATGCAACTACAATCCATTTTTGAAGCGAGCTACGATTTTCCAACTACAAAAGCGCAACTGGAAAATGTAAAACTCACCTCGAGGCAAATTGCACTTTTCCAACTAGAAAAATGCAACTACACCTCATTCGAGACAAGTTGCACTTTTCTAGTTTGTGAAAAGCGCAACCCCCCTCGTGTGCAAGTACTTGAGGTACTTGTGAAATGGACATCGAGGTGCAACTACAAAACTGTAACTACACCCCCCCCCCCTCGAGTGGAGTTGCACTTTTTCAACTAGAAAAGTGCAACCAGAAGTTCTCCTTTTGTTGTACTTGTGAAATGGACATCGAGGCAGGTTACACTATTCCAACAAGAATAGTGTAACTATACCCAAGTCAAAGCAAGTTTACACTTTTGTAGTTGTGATATGTGCAACTCACGGTCCAGTTGAGTAGCAGTTTCTCAACTAGAAAAGAGCAACAAGAATTTCGCTTTTGTTGTACTTGTGAAATGGACATCGAGCCTAGCTGCACAATTCCAACTAGAAAATTGTATCTACACCCAAGTTGAAGCAAGTTTTCACTCTTTGTAGTTCTCATATGTGCAACTGGCGGCCGAGTGCAGTTGTACTCTCTAGTTGTGATATATGCAACTGATGGTCAAGTGGAGTTGCAATTTTTCAACTAGAAAAGTGCAAGTAATTTTTTTCGTTGGCCTTTTTGTACTTGTAAAATGGACATCGATCCGAGTTTCACTATTCTAACTAGAAAAGTGCAAGTACTTATTTTTGCACTTGTGAAATATGCAAATCGTGCTCAAGTCAATGCCATTGTTTGTGTCAATTCTACTTTTCTAAAACTCCCCATACCATTTTTATGGTTTCATTTCTCTCTATATGCTATAGGTGGATGATGGGCAGCCATCAATACCATTCATGCAAAGTTTTCTTGCAAGCCCAAGAAATCAGGTGAATGATTTTTTTTGTATCATCATATTTTACATGCAAGACCATTTGTCCTTATTTTGTGTTTCTGTTTTTGACAAATAGGTACTAAGAAAAATTAGGATAAAAATTTGACGAAACAAGAAGCTAAATATTTCGAGAAATCTCATGACCAACACTCCCCTGTTTATCAAGAACGGCCATTTGAAAGGGCCAGTTCATGTGAGACACAGAAGGAAAATTATTTTCGCAATCCTGATCGGGAACAATCCCTACTCCATCAGATACAACCTTTTCAATGGGAGAGCTCATGTGAACCACGGAGACAAAATACTTTCCATGCTCCTGAACCATCACAAACACGATATTCTGTTGGAAGTCCATCTTCGCCAAAAACAAAATCAGAAAATGATGCAATACTAATAGTGCGTATGCTAAACCTTTTCCCTTCGTTGTTCCTTTTTGTGTTAAAATACCTAAATTTGCGGAACTAACCAATGTTATATTATGCAAATAGAGATCTCAAGAATCACCAGAAGTTGTGTTTGTGAGAGAGAAGAAAACCAGTCTACCTACGGGTGCCAACGACGAAGACGAAGAAGTGTACATTGGCAAACATCGTCTGAGTCCAATTAGGAGAACAACAACCAAAGATATAGATCAGTTGTATGACCAATCAAATCTATCTAAACAGCAAAGCCATTGTACCAGTTCATCATCTTCCCAATACACCACACCACTACCACCAAGGAGAATTGTAGCACCCAGCAGATACATGGCATTTCCTTACGATGTTAAGCGCTACAGTTTAGAGCCTACTGCTAAAGAAACTTAGTATTTCGATGCAATTGTCCATCTCGCAAACATAAACGAATACAAGTTGTAAGTATATGTACTTTCTCTGTCCATAACAGCCATATACCACACATATGCTTACAAGATTTCTACTTACTTTATATTCTTTTTTCTTCTAATTAGCAAAAGCGCTCTAAAATTCGACAATATGAAGGTTAGTTTTGAAACATTTGGAAACTCGGTGAAGCGAAAAGGCATTATCGAGGAATGGTTGATTAACTTGTGGTGTAGAAAGCTTTTTCGGGATGTTCACCCTAAAGATTCAAATAGACACAATTTATTCCACAATTCAAGTGTAAGATTTAATTCAAGAGCTCTCATATACTACATTAATAATCTCATGCTGGTTGCGAATGTTTTCCTTATGTCTTGTTTTTGAAGTTCATATTTCCCTTTTTGCTTCATACAAATTGAATATTTTGTATAGGAATACTTTTTGGGAAAATGGCCAAATGAAGAACGGAGAATTTACATGAGAGATAAGGTCATAAAAGCTTTTGATGGTGCAGGGAAAATAGGAAAACTTCATTTAACTGAGTCAGTAAGTAAAAATTATCAGTTTAAAACCTTTTCTGTTCTTCACTTGCGCTACATCAAATTTTGGTTCCTTTCGTTCTTTTGGTGTTAACTATGTTAAACAACTACACTTCTCGTCTCTGCACAATCGCCATTGGTTCTTATTCACTGTTTATATAAGAAATCAGAAGTTCATTTTCATGGACTCGTACTTTGGAAAAGATTCAAAACTTCATCAGGAAGTAGATGATAGAACGGTACAACTCAATCTTCATTCTTTTAAGATCATTATCATCGAATGCTTCTTATTTAACATTTTTTCCTTTCTGTTCTAAATATTTTTGTTCATATATATGACATCCTTGTTCATATTTTGTATATTATGTAGAGAAAAAATTTCAAAGAAATATGGAATGAATGTGTTGGAAGGAGGATTGATTTCAGTCAGTTTGAAACTGTTTATCCAAGAGTACCTCACCAAGACAACGGGTAAATTTATTTTGACAGTTTTTGAAATATTATCACTTGTATACAAGATGTCACAAGTCTATCCACACATACAAAACGATGAGAAATGTCTCATTGATAGCTTATCTTGTTTCTTTTTGCAAGATGTTTCTTCTTTTATATAAAAAAATTAGTGATTTGTTGTGTTAGTCTATTTTTAATTTCTGGATCTTAGAAGCAATAAAACCTATCTTTTTTGGCAATATACATGTTAGATTGTGGCATATTTGTTATGAAGAACATTTAACTCTTTTCTCCAAGGATTCCTCTGATGGGAATTTATTCACTCAAAGATATACCCAATACACGCCTCCAAATTGCAAATGAGTTGATGTTCCGCAAGTACAATGCACTAGAAGATATGCAGCAGTTGGTTAGAGATTTTAGAGATAGTGTAAGATAATATTTTAAATCTGTGCATAGTTTCATAGAGTCATTTTCATATGTACATGACAGATTCTTACAGCTTTTATTTTCTTAAAATTATATAATGCTTCTAATACTCTTTTTTATGTTTTTACCAAAACTGTAGGTACACGGAAGATGTAAACAATTTTGATTCATGATGTGTTGATATGAAGAGAACTCCCGAATCGGATGTTTTTTTCTTTTCTTCTTTGTATTGTCATATTGGAATACATGCACAGCTCTTGTGCTCGGACAACTCAACAAAGCACTACATAGAAAACTAGTTATTTTGTTTCTGCAAATGAAATGGGAGGCATGCATAGCTTGTGTATTCATGTTCTGCAACTAAGGGATACATGTGTTACTCACTCGTCAGTTATGTGAATTATATGTAGTGCTTCATTTTTCTTGTTTTCTCACACTTCGACTAGACAGTCTGCAAATGATGGTTAAATGTTTCCTTGGTTAGAATAAAATCTTTTACTTTTATACCTTTTGTGGATGAATGTCATTTGGGTGCTCTTTTTTTGTATTCATTTTGATTTTCTGTTTATTTGTTGGGAATTCTTAATTGCAAAATTTGTGCTGGAATGAAGGTTCCAGTCTTTTGTTAGTAACATATCTATATTGGCTATCACAATAAATGTTGGCTCTTTATCATTAATGTTTATTAGTTTTCAAATACTGCTGCCATGAACTCGATGTAGAGTTGTAGGGGTATCTTTTATTTCAGTTAACATCTTCTGTACAAAACATAGTATAGTGTTGTAGACTAGCTTAGGTTTTCATAATCGTTAATTTTTGATGTTGTGATAGTCTGGTAGAATACCATCTTTGTGGCAATTTATACTGCAAGCATCAAACTAGTTGTGAACCCGTGATAAAATATATAGGAAACTGATATGAAAATAGACTATACAATGGAGAACATATGGAACCTATTGAAATGTATGGATGTATATATATTCTGGTATTTATAGTTTCATATGCTCTTGTTGTTGCTATAGGTTGTCACTTGTTTCTGTCAAGCGTCACAAGGGCCTAGCTTTTCGGATGAACGGGGGTGCTACTGCGATTGATACAAGCGTTCTTCTATTGTTTATGCCCGACAAACAAAGAAGGGGAAGAGGCTCTTTTTGTTGATGTAAGTTGATATGATTAAGATTACATGCAACTATATAGTCAAAAATAAAATGTGAAATAACATTTTTATCTCGGTACAATTGATGTTTACTCTGTTTGAACAACAGGATTTTCGCTGGTTACAAGGGACCAAAAAGAAGTTGTTGTAGTCCAACTAACACCTCAAAAAGGGCTACTACATGCAAACTAAATAGAAGTAAGTTATTTTCATCTCCACTATCCTACTTTCCCCTCTTTTTGAAACGATGAGGTGTGATTTTGCGTGGATGTCTCTGCCCTCTTCATTTCCTATATTCTTTAAGCACCTGCAAGAAATGAGATCAAAACGGAAAAAAATAAAAAGATCTAAGAACACCAAAACCTTTCATTGAGGAACATAACATTACTTCTACGACATTTCCTATGAGAATTAAGCTAAAAAAATGTACCTTTTGATTTCTTCTTATGCTTGCTTTTTCTTGGGGAATAAAGATGCATCTAGATGAATAATTGTACATGTTTTGATATTATGTTCATTTGAACCACAATGGCTGCAAGTACTTTCATTCCTTATGAACACTTGCTCAGCTATTGTCTTGTATCTCCTATCAGCTTTCTGCTTTTTTGTGGTACCTGGTATGCTTTTAGATTTTACAACTGCAGGTTCCAGTAGTTGACGATAGTTAGTTTCATCAACAATAGGTTCTTCTCTACCACCATTAATTGTTTCTGTTCTAATCTCCCCAGCTAGTGTCATCTCATCAAGCTTTTCAGCTATTTTCTTCACCTCTTGAGTAACAAACATGTACTTCTGATTAGTCTTAGAGCCATCCGATGCAACATTCAGATAGACATAAGATAGTACATTGTACCTAAGCTGGCTGCAGTCAGATGTGAGTTGGAACGGAATATTGTACATGATATCCATGATATCTTTCTTCTCTCGAGGGATCCACCTTGGTATGAAGTATTTGTCTAGAATCTCAGATATATTGAGATGGATAAGAACCTTAAGGACATGCGTGCATATAATTCCATCTTTGTTGAACTTAGAGCATATGCATCCAAAGTCTTGACTTCGTATGTCAACAAGAACCAGATAGCTCCTTGGCCTAAAATCTCTAGATGCAGCCAAACTAGATTTGAAAACTTCATACCTCCCATCCCTGACAATCTCATGCACATGTAGTTTGGAAGATAATTTGAGCTGCTTCTAAACACGATAGAATATTTTCGTATTATATTTCTTTCCAGTATGCACTTCCATATCATTCCCACACCAGTATGTTGGAGTTGTAGTCCTTGTAATAGAATCTTCATGTTTCTCATTCTCCTCGATATTTTCCGCTATCTTATCTTACTCACACAGAAAGATGCTCACACTATATGTTGATCCAACATTGTCCTTGAAAATGGCATTAGTTCCTTCACTTCTAAACGCTGAATGAATGAAGGAAAAAAGTCGTTCTTGAAGAAAACATGAACAAACGTATGCCTAAAGTCCCACTAGTCTTCAAGTACTTCAGATTTTCTACCTTGTACTTCTGAACCATAGCTATCCATGAAGCTTCAATTCTGCCACAGTCAAGAAAAATGGATTGTATCTTTGAATTAATTGTGTAGGTTAACTATTTTCCCAAAAATCCTTGCATGCTTCTCTTCTGCCTTCTTTATAACATGGAAAAGACAGTTTCTATGCACAGCACTAGGAAAAAATAGTCGGGATGGTTGTTCTCGTAGAATTGTCTTGGTCTTTTATAATAGTCCTCGGAGCCTTCCCACACATACAATGCAAGAATGTTTCAAAAATCCACTTGAACGTGTAGATAGTTTCATTCTGAAGAATAGCACAACCAAAAAGGCAATTTTCTCCATGACCTGTGATACGAACAAATGGTGCGAAGGGCATGTTGTATCGGTTGGTCTTGAAAGTTGTGTCAAATGTAACACAATCTCCATACAACTCATACATCCATCTGGAAGTAGCATCACACCCAAATATGTTTTCAACTCTGTTGTGTTTGTCAACCTTGAAAGTATAATAGAAACTTGGATCCTCAGCTTGCTTCTTTTTAAAATATTCTAGAGCTTGCATCATATCATTAAGTTGAATTTCTTTCCTCATGGCAGTTCTTATATTACTCACTAACTTCTTTGCATACGGTACGGCTGGTTGGTAGTTTCACAGAATTAAATGTGCGCATGAACAACTTTTCCTCGTTGGTCATGTGCTTGTGCGATCTTAAGAACCTTGATTCCTCGTGTGGACTCAACTGATGGTTGTGTTAAATATATAAACTAGTAACAACCCATTGGTCACCTTTCATACTCATGGTTATTTCAGCCAAACAGACAATAATTTCTATCTTGCTCCTCTTCCTTGTTTTTGGTGGTTGAGCTGGTCGGTGCAAGGGCTCTGTCTCTCCTCTATCCTGCATTTTCTTCAATTTTGTTTCCCTTCTTTACTGAAAAACCACATCTTTCAAAATATGTGTTGCAGAAATCGAAAGCCTCAACATTTGTGTCAACGATCTGATTTATATGAATAACATGATAGTTGCGCACCTCTTGGATGCATGGTTGAGAAGCAGCAACACTTTCATTCTCAACGAAAATTTCTATATCTTCTTGTGACAGTTCCTAGACAACAGCCTCCTCTTGCACTGAATTTTGTTCCACATCAGTATTATTTGTATTATCTTGCATAACAGCCTCATCTTGGCTTGCTTTTTCATCAGAAATATTTTGATCCAAATATTCTTCAGCGCAAGAAGTTTTATTTGCACTCTGATTTGACCTTGTGGGATTGATCCATGTGTCATTGTATTTGTAACCACTGTCCTCATGAATATCTGAATTCTGTTCGGATTGCGCTTGGGTAGCCCTTGTATCATTGATCATGTTCCTACTATCAGCTTGTATGTCATAATCAATATCTTGACTTGTTGGTACAAATTCACTCCCGCTAGTTAGCATGTACATACTATTCTGAAATATCAAAAGAAATAAACAAATTAGATATATATCATGCCAAAGCCAAAAAAATTGGCATCGACGCATGTAGAAGATCGGATGCCAAGTTCTTTCGACTAATAAAAAATTGGTGGCCCATACCGCATGCAACTTTTCTTTCTCTCCCTTGCCAAAGGAATTGATTAAAATACTGATATGTGTCAGACATTTTGGAAGAGGGCATGCGGGGTGGGTTCCACTTTGCATGTATTTGGCCATTCGTTACGCTGTAGAAAAACTAGACGTGCAACGCCATAGCTAAATAAGTCTACGTGTCTAATTTAGCATTTGGCCACACTGTGGGCGCGGTGCCATTGGAAAAATGCGCGGACCGAACCAACTGTGCATCCTAATCAGCTTCTTCTCTCACATGGGCCGAGCGAGCGAGCACACCTACCCATCCTTGTCGTCTTCCGCTTGCGTCTTCCTTTCCGTCGCTGTCGTTATAGCTGCTTTGAATCCTCGAGTTTCCCCTTCATCTTCCCGTCGTCCTCCTGCCCTCCCGGGAAGATTCCACCCACGGTGCGGGCATGTCACTACTACTAAAGCGGTTTCCCACCGGCCACCACGCCCCCTCCCAAACTCCCACCTCCCCGATAGAGCCGACCACCATAGGTCCCAGAGCTTCTGTCAGCCACGCATCGACGGAGTTAGCTGCCGTGGCCGAACGGAGTCATCCCCGCGCGCAGATCCCCTGTATGCTGAGATGATGGCCACCGCTACCCCTGGTGCCCGAGCCAGTGCCGAGCCACAGACGTCCAGCGCGACTCCATCGACGCGAAATACGATTTGCCGGATGCTCTCCCAATCACTAGCATCAACAACCTCGATAGCTTGACAGGGGATCCTCAAGTACTCCGCCCCGAAAATCCCTCGGCGCGTGGCCCTGGGCGAGCATTCCAACCTCCTCCGGTGCGCCATGGGAGGCCAGTAGCAGCCCTCCACCGCCCCCACCAAGGTCATCTCCGGCTGTGGCGGGATCGAGAGCAGTGGATCCCGAGCGGGTGACTCCAAGCAGTGGATCTAGACCGGATAGGGCTGCAGGTCTTGTTAGGAATTTAGGCAATTTACAGATTAAATTAATCCAGCGTTGGCGGCCTCAGCAGCAGCAGCGGCCTCGGTGGCAGCAGCGGCGGCGGCAGCAGCTCGATTGGCTTCGGTGGCCATGTTGACGACGAGGGCGACGCGGTAGTAGACGAAGTAGATGTACAGCAGCAGCGAGCAGTCGCGTAGTAGACGCTCCCCAAAAACCTAATCGCCCCTCTCCCGTACAGGATCTGGAGAGGCGGGGTTTCGGAGGCCTGCTCTCCCGTCGGCCGTGTACGCGGTAGACGGGATGGGATCACCGGCGGCAGCAACAGGAGGTGGAACGACAGTGGGCGCAAAGAGGCGGCGTGTGTGAGATATGTGTACTGCGTCCGCCTGGGCCTCCAATTTATAGGCACGGCCGAGAAGGAGAACGGTCAATTTAATTGGCGTTTACTACAGCCGTTACCACGTGATAAAGGCGGCGTTTTACTGCGCGCAGTTATCACACGCGATCAATATGGCTGTTACCAATATAAATGTGACGCATTTAGACAACAATAATTATGACGTCTCATATTATTGCCGTGTCTGTTGACTCCCCGTTTCCGACTGCCGAAATAAAGGCATCGGCTCGGCTCATTCCCGCAACCCGCGGCGCGTCGTGACGTGTCATGACGAGGCGAGGCGAGGCGTGGCGAGGCGGGCGACGGAGGAGGAGGAGCGCGCGTGTGGAACACCTCCACTACTCTTCTCTCTTCATACCAACTCACACTAGTGGGGAGAGAGCTCACCTTATAAACTGGTGCAAAACTCTCCCAACTAGCAATGTGGGACTAAACTCTCACCATTTGCTATGGCAGCATGGGCCTTTGGGATTAAGTGGAAATTGGCTAATGGGCCTGTAGGTCCATCCGAATTTCAGCAATCCCCCACCAGATCCCGAAGACCCATGGTGTTGTCCTCTGTTCTATTCACTGTTTTTATATACTGGCATTTTCAGTGGAGACCCGTTAAGGTTGAACATCCACCTAGAACAAGTAGCTACACTACATCACAACTGAACAATGGACAATGCCTTGAATTGTCAGTTTGGCGTAAAATAGTTTCACTAAATGTGTTGCCAGTACTAGACTGCCGAAGGCTGACCCCTCGGGTGGAGCATATTAGTCATACTCCTGGCCTATTCATGAACTTATTAGATATCACCCAATCTCATAGACTGTGACCAGCAGTCAGGATCATATAGGTGTGTTCCTCCAAAGATCGCTCTGTAGGATAGCATCTTGCTTATACAAGCCTTGGAACACATTAAGACAAAAGTCAACCTGCCATACAGTTTTTGAGAGTACTGCATCTCCAGTGGAGTGGGTTAGTAAAAATTACTCTCCTCAGTTAACCACTAGCTTGTTTTCCCAGGTCCCACTTCACGGGATCTCCGATCACATAGGTTGGGTTACTGCCATGGCAACTCATGTGGGTCTCATACCCATCTCCCTCGATGCACTTTCTATCACAACACGTGATAGCCCTTTACTAAAGGGATCTGCCAGATTCTTAGCCGACTGGATATAATCCACCGCTATCACTCCGGAGTTTCTTAAATGTCTGACAGCTTTTAATCTCATTTTTATGTGCTTTGTGGACTGTGCATTGTCCTTTGAACTCTTCACCTTGACAATTACTGTTTGATTGTCACAGTTCATAAGGATAGCCGGTACTGGCTTTTCAACCACAGGCAAGTCCATTAAAAGATCTCGAAGCCATCCTGCTTCGACACTAGACGTGTCTAATGCTGTTAATTCTGCTTCCATTGTCGATCTCGTTAAGATCGTTTGCTTGCAAGACTTCCAGGAAACAGCACCACCTCCAAGGGTAAACACATACCCCGTTGTGGCTTTCATCTCATCAGCATCAGAGATCCAATTCGCATCACAATACCCTTCAAGTACCGAAGGATATCCACTGTAGTGAAGTCCATTGTTCACGGTACCTTTCAGATAGCGCATAATTCTTTCTACAGCATGCCAATGCACATCACCCGGATTGGAAACAAACCGGCTTAGTTTGCACACAGCAAACATGATGTCGGGCCTCGTAGCGCTCGCTAGATACATGAGTGAACCAATTACTTGCGAGTACCTCAGCCGATCCTTAGCTGTGCCTTCGAACTTTCGAATCCGCACACTAGGATCATATGGTGTTGGAGAAATTTTGCAGTCCGAATATCCAAAACGACTCAAAACCTTCTCAACATAATGGGATTGCAGAAGTGTAATCCCACCCTTATTGTCTCTCAATAGCTTGATGTTCAAGATAACATCAGCCACACCAAGATCTTTCATCTCAAAGTTCTGGGATAGAAATGACTTAACCTCATTGATTACTTTGAGGTTGGTCTCAAATATCAGTATGTCATCAACATACAAACACAAAATAACTCCTTCGCCCCCACCATGGCGATAGTATACACATTTGCCAGCTTCATTAACAACAAAGCCAACAGATGTTAAAGTTGTATTGAACTTCTCATGCCATTGCTTAGGGGCTTGTTTCAGCCCATATAAAGATTTCAGTAACTTACACACCTTTCCTTCTTGACCATCTAACACAAAGCCATCTGGCTGTTGCATATAGATTTCCTCGTCTAACTCTCCATTTAGGAAAGCCGTCTTAACATCCATCTGATGGACGAGAAGACCATGCGAGGCCGCCAATGAGAGTAATACTCGAATGGTGGTCAGTCTGGCCACAGGTGAATAAGTATCAAAGAAATCTTCATCTTCTTTCTGGGAATAACCCTTGGCCACAAGTCTAGCCTTGTACTTTTCAATCGTACCATCAGGCGTAAGCTTCTTTTTGAACACCCACTTACATCCTAATGGTTTACAGCCATAAGGACGTTCAGTGATCTCCCACGTTCCATTAGCCATGATGGAATCCATCTCGCTACGGACCGCTTCTCTCCAGTAGTCAGCATCTGGAGATGCATAAGCTTCTGAAATAGAAGTGGGAGTATCATCCACAAGGTACACAAGGAAATCATCACCAAAGGACTTTGCAGTCCTCTGTCTCTTGCCCCTACCAACGGTTTCCTCGTCATCCTTCTCAGGATTCTCATCATGTGTTTGTTCATAATATTCCATAGGAATGGCAGGTTCAGGAGTCTCCTCCGATTCCTGTCTAGAAGTGCTTTGCATATCTCTCATAGAAAAAATATCCTCAAAGAATGTAGCATCTTTAGACTCCAAAATCGTACCGACCTTCACATCAGGTACCTCAGATTTCACTACTAGAAATCTATAGCCAACGCTATTCTTAGCGTATCCCAAATTAACGCAATCCACGGTCTTTGGTCCAAGTTTACGCTTTTTGGGGATCGGCACATTGACTTTTGCCAAACAGCCCCAAGTACGTAAGTACGATAGTGTTGTTTTTCTCTTCTCCCATTGCTCATAGGGAGTGACCCCATTGTCTTTCGTCGGAACTTTATTCAGGACATGACATGATGTCAATATAGCCTCCCCCCACCATGCCTTGGATAAACCCGATGTATCTAACATGGCGTTAACCAAATCTGTTAAAGTACGGTTTTTCCTTTCGGCAACCCCATTTGACTGAGGTGAATAGGGAGGCGTCCTCTCGTGAATAATGCCATGTTCCGCACAGAAAGAGTCAAACTCATTAGAAAAATACTCTCCACCACGATCTGACCGGATTCGTTTAATTTTCTTTTCAAGTTGATTCTCAACTTCTGCCTTATAGATTTTAAAGTAGTGTAGAGCCTCATCTTTAGTGTTTAACAGATATACGTAGCAAAACCTAGTGGAATCATCTATTAACGTCATGAAGTATCTCTTTCCACCTTTAGTCAACACACCATTCATCTCACAGAGATCAGAATGTATGAGTTCTAATGGCGCCAAGTGTCTCTCCTCCGCAGCCTTGTGGGGCTTGCGAGGTTGCTTTGCTTGTACACACGAATGGCACTTAGAACCTTTGGCTAAAGTGAAACTTGGAATTAAATTTAGTTTTGCTAACCGCGTCATGCAACTGAAACCAACGTGACAAAGACGTGAATGCCAAATTTCTGTTTCATTCACACTCGAATGAATATTGTTCACGACTTTATTACAAAAATCAGCGAGGGAAAAGCGGAACAGACCTCCGCACTCATACCATTTTCCAAGAAACAATCCATATTTCGTTACAACTACTTTATTGGACTCGAAAACCAACTTAAATCCTTCTCTACATAGAAGGGAGCCACTAACGAGATTCTTCTTGATGGCGGGGACATGATGCACGTTCTTGAGCTGCACGATCCTTCCCGAAGTAAACTTCAGATCGACCATGCCAACACCAAGTACAGAAGCACTTGCGCCGTTCCCCATCAATACGGACCCGTTCCTTGTGACCTGATAAGAAGAAAACAATGAGATGTCAGCACACACATGAATGTTTGCACCTGTGTCAATCCACCAATCAGTAGACTGACAAACTGAAAATACAGTAAACAAATTACCATACCCAGATGCCCCATTCTCATTGTTGCTCACGATCATGTTGACAGCCTTGGAATCCTGTCCTGGCTTCACATACTTCTTTGGGCACTTCCCAGGCCAGTGTTCCAGTGAACCACAAGTGAAGCAGCCATCTTTCTTCTTATCCTTCTTGAAGGTCTTCTTAGCCTTCTTCTTGAAGTCGGTATTCTGCTGGACACCAGTCCTCGCCTTGTTCTTGTGGGAGTTGTAGTTCTTCTGTACCATATTGGCCGCAGAAGTCTCTTCATTCCCTTTTCCATGCGAGTTCTTTGCCCTCGAATTTTGCTCAACACTCAGATGGCCGATGACATCCTCTACTGAGAATTCACGCCTCTGATGTTTCAGAGTGGTGGCAAAGCTCCTCCAGGAATTAGGCAGCTTGGCGATTATGCATCCCGCGACATACTTGCCCGGTAACACGCACTTGAGAATTTCAAACTCCTTAGCGATGCATTGTATCTCATGAGCCTGCTCCAAAACAGAACGGTTTTCGACCATTCTGTAGTCATGGAACTGCTCTATACTGTACATCTCGCTGCCAGCATCGGTTGCGCCGAATTTGGATTCGAGCGCATCCCACAAGTCCTTGGCAACCCGCACATGTAAATATGCGTCAACAAACTTCTCTCCGATCACGCTTAGAACGTATCTAACAAAGACGACGGTGGCATCCCTAAACGCCTTCTCCTGATCAGGAGTAATCGTTTCCGTGGGAGTGAGACCGACGACCCAGAACACGTTCATAGCCGTGAGCCATAAGAATGTTTTGGTCTGCCAACGCTTAAAGTACGTCCCCGTAAACGGGTCCGGTTTCAGTGCAGTAGCAAAACCATGAATCGAAAATTGCCTACACATATTAGGTTTTTGGATTGTTAGGAATTTAGGCAATTTATAGATTAAATTAATCCAAGTATAAATCATGAACATGACGTAAACATACTGATATTTAACCATATTCGTGCATACTAGATTTATAGTAGATAAATCTACGCAAACTACTAGTGTTGCACACATGGAAATAATAATGACAGGGATGAACGTGCTATACCCTGCAGTTGGCCAATTGGCAGTAGCCGTAGCAGAGGCGGCGGCCGCTGCGGCGGCAGCAGCAGCGTTGGCGGCCTCAGCAGCAGCAGCGGCCTCGGTGGCAGCAGCGGCGGCGGCAGCAGCTCGATCGGCTTCGGTGGCCATGTTGACGACGAGGGCGACGCGGTAGTAGACGAAGTAGATGTACAGCAGCAGCGAGCAGTCGCGTAGTAGACGCTCCCCAAAAACCTAATCGCCCCTCTCCCGTACAGGATCTGGAGAGGCGGGGTTTCGGAGGCCTGCTCTCCCGTCGGCCGTGTACGCGGTAGACAGGATGGGATCACCGGCGGCAGCAACAGGAGATGGAACGACAGTGGGCGCAAAGAGGCGGCGTGTGTGAGATATGTGTACTGCGTCCGCCTGGGCCTCCAATTTATAGGCACGGCCGAGAAGGAGAACGGTCAATTTAATTGGCGTTTACTACAGCCGTTACCACGTGAAGACAACAATAATTATGACGTCTCATATTATTGCCGTGTCTGTTGACTCCCCGTTTCCGACTGCCAAAATAAAGGCATCGGCTCGGCTTATTCCCGCAACCCGCGGCGCGGCGCGTCGTGACGAGGCGTGGCGAGGCGGGCGGCGGAGGAGGAGGAGCGCGCGTGTGGAACACCTCCACTACTCCTCTCTCTTCATACCAACTCACACTAGTGGGGAGAGAGCTCACCTTATAAACTGGTGCAAAACTCTCCCAACTAGCAATGTGGGACTAAACTCCCACCATTTGCTATGGCAGCATGGGCCTTTGGGATTAAGTGGAAATTGGCTAATGGGCCTGTAGGTCCATCCGAATTTCAGCAGGTCTCTTGTTCTGCACTTGGCCTTCCGCCTCCGCCCCATGGTTCTCTCGACGAGCAGACCCTGCTCGCGTGATTTCCGAGCAATGGATCCCGACCATAACCAGCGCCCCTGCCCTTCCTCCTCATCTCCGATAAGATGCAGAGGGGTAGTCGGGAACGGGTTTCTTTAGCACAGTTTTTTTTGAGAATACAGATTAATTAGTCAGTTTTGGTACGCAAGTAGATAGGCAGAACAACTAAAAATTCCAAGATGCTATGTAAGTTTATGGAGTGCACAGTCTGCTCATTTTGGGATTTTCAGAAGTACACTTGTGTCAATGGCAGTGCACTTGTGTATATATAGAAGTTCAGATTTTTTTTTCAATCGCAGAAATGATTTTCTAAATTTTCTGAAGTACACTTGCGTCAACGGAGGCAGTGCACTTGTGTATATATAGAAGTTCATATTTTTTCAATCACGAAAATGATTTTCTAGTAGGAAGTACGTGTAGTAATGTCGGGAAGTACACACCTTCAGTGCGCAGCCCACGTGAAGTTCAATACAAAATTAAAATTGTTCCTAAAATGGTAGGCACTTCAAAATATGTAGAACACGGGATCAACATAAAAATGCACGAACATAAATATGTAGAACCAGGCTACGACCGAATCCCATCCCCGTGTTCTTCCGCACGATAGAAAGGCTCTGGCCGCCGCTCGCCGGAAGGTCGTGACCCTCCTTCTCTTCGCGCCACCACTCAATGGGTGCGCCCATCGTTCTCCACTCTCCGGTGCTGGAAACTGTGACCCTCTACCTTCGTCCGACCGCCGATGGGCGCCCCGCCCCCACCTACCTCACGGGCTCCGCCCTCCGCCTCCCGCTATTGAAGGGGATTTCCCGCACCGTCAAATCCTCCCGACGTGGCCCAAGGTCACCACCACCTGCCAAAATAAAGCAGTCTGAACCCTTACATAGAGAAGGTTAAATCCCATAAAGTAGGTAGTTCAATATCTCATACACACATCAGTTCAACCATGTACGGGGAGAAGTTCACAATTCTACCAAATAACGGTTCATGCCTTAACACAATGCAGATCAAGCCAAATGAGATAGAAGTTCATGCCCATATCGATAGTAGTTCATGCGTACATGCAATGCAGTTCAAGAAATCTAAAGTAATTAGTTCAAGAACATACATTGAGAAGTTCGAAGCCCATAAACAGTGCAGTTCAGGTACCAAAAAATGCAGTTTGAACCCTTGCATAGAGAAGTTCGAAACCCATAAAATAGGCAATTCAATATCCCATACACACAGCAGTTCAACCATGTATGGAGAGAATTTTACAATTCTACCAGAGACCAATTCATGCCTTAACACAATGCAGTTCAAGCCAAATCAAAGAGAAGTTCAAGCCCATACCGATAGCAGTTTAGGCCTACACACAATGCATTTCAAGTACATAAAGTAAGAAGTGAAGGGATCGTTTCATAGAAAACAAAATTTTTCCTACACGAGAGACACCCGAAAGGCCAAGATCTAATCTAGGAGACGAAGTGCAACGGGCAAAGAGAGGGTTAAGGAGAACACATACCCTCGAAGACACAAATCGTTACGAGATCAAATCTCGTTGTTGGCGTAGTAGTACTCACACCGATCCCGATAGCGAGAAGATGTGCACTGCATCCGGCGGTGCCTCCGTGATCGGTCACACGTACGGTTGATGACGACCTCAGTTCCCTCGATCTAGCGGGGCGCGGAAGTAGATGACCCCTCGGAACTCCAGCAGCACGACGGCGTGGTGGTGGTGCAAAATCCCACGGTCAGGGCTTTGCCAAGCCGGAGAGCATGAAATAGAGCAGCGGGTGGAGGGAAAGGGAAGGGGCCAAGTGTGTGAAGGAGGGAGAGCTCTCACTCTCCTTTTATAGGAGAGGGGGGAGGCAGCCCATGGGGGGTGCGGCCAGCCCATGGGTGTGCCCCCACCTCTTCCCTCATCATGTGAGTGGACACTCCACTCACCTCCACTCATTTTTCCATTATTTCCCACTTGGAAAATCCAAAGGTTTTCTTTTAATAAATAAATAAAACATTTTTATTTCTTTATTTCAGCATTTGTTAATTCCATTAACAAACATTTGCATATAGCACCTCGAATCATTTGTTAATTCTATTAACAACCATTCGACGAAAAACCCCTTGAACTATTTCAATTTTCCCCGAAACAATTTCGTCGCTGCCAAAAATATTCTTCGATATTCCGTATCCTCTCAAACGCGTCATCGAACCTTAAGTGTGTCACCCTACGGTTCGCGAATAAGATAGACATGATCGATACTCCTCTCCGATCAATAATCAACAGCGGTATCTGGAAATCCGTGATGACTCCTATTTATTCAACGATGACTCTCGTGATCGTGTGAACCAACAACGTCGTGAACTATTCCCTTTGTCTCGCGATATTTTACTTGTCCGAGATTCGATCATTGGTATCAACCATACCTTGTTCAATCTCGTTACCGACAAGTACTCTTTTCTCGTTCCCGTGATATAACATCCTTGTGATCATATCACGTGCTTGCAAGCGGTTTCGATGTGATATCACCGAGAGGGCCCAGAGTATATCTCTCCGTCGATTTGGATGAGCAAATCCCACTCTTGATCCATGAGCCTCAACTATTACTTTCCGAATACCTAACGACACCTTTATAGTCACCCTGTTACGGTGTGACGTTTGATGACATCAAAGCACCCTTCCGGTATCAGTGATTGACATGATCTCATGGTCTAAGGAATAAGTTACTTCGTATGCAAGATATAACAATATAAACTAAATGACTTGATCGTATTGTTATCTTGATATTGGGTATGTGTTCATCACATCATTCTTCTAATGACATGACCTCGTTATTAACAACATCCAATGTTCATGATGAGGAAACCTTGATCATCTATTAATCAACGAGGTAGTTAAAAGAGAGGCTTTACTAGGAACCATTGTTTTGTTTATTAAACACACATGTATCAACGTTTCCGGTTAATACAATTCTAGCATGAGAAATAAACATTTATCATAAACAAGGAATAAGATAATAATCACTTTATTATTGCCTCTCGGGCATATTCCCTTCAGTCTCCCACTTGCACTAGAGTCAATAATCTAGTATGTAAGCACTTTACACATATGACGTTCCAGTGTTATTACCATGCTTCGCATGTGGTAAACATCATCAAAAAGATCTGAACTGTTCAGGTCCTACTGTATTTTCATGTTCTTTGCGTCTACACGCATCACTCATTCTCTAATGAGATGGCTTTGTATATATATGGTCAATCGGTGAAACCTTGATTCCTCAGCTTAAACTAATGTCACTAACATTGTGAAAATGTAGCTTCATAGTGTTAGCATTCTTGGAAATTCACCAAGTTTCGGTGATACCTTAATTCCTCAGCTTAAACTAATGTTACTAACATTGTTAAAATGTAGCTTCATAGTGTCAGCATTCTTGGAATTTCACCAAGTTCAATAAAGAACTCCTTGACACAAAATACGCTTATTATCAGTTGTCAACACAACGATATACTTTAGCCTTTGTTGTAGTATCTGTCACAATATTTTAATTTTAAAACTCCTTCAAATCCAGCATGGAACTTTCTTCCATCCTATTGTGCTACCCTTCATCACATATTTTAATTGAGATAAAATTTCTTGAATAAATGACAAGACTATTAGTGTAACATATTACAACTAATATTTTGTCATTACTCCATAGGAAAACATATCCTTAGCATTTCTAAAATGACACAAGGATCTCTCCCACTATTGTCTAATCATCATATGAATTATCCTGCTATAACATTTTATAGCATAGGACTCATCTGGTTGTGTACATAGCATGGAAACATAACTTAGAAATCTCAATTTCAATGGTGCTCATCATGTGTCAAAACACATGAATCTTGCTCAATTATTTTCCATGTGACAAGAACTTCTTCTTGTGATTTGGATATTGACTTACTTCAATATTTCATCTATGTAATTTGGCTTCAATTATATCAGGCGCTTTATAGATATCGATGCCCAATATCTTCTAAGCCTTTCATCAATATGAATTTCTTAACCGTGTTTATTTAGAATACATATTTTCCAATCAACCATATGTCATCTACATAAGGTATTGGAAATATGTCATAGCGCTCCCACTTAATTTCTTGTAACTCTACAAGCATCTTTATCGTTCATGATGGAATCAAACTCTTTTGCTCCCACTTAAATGTGTCATTAAGGTAAAGATTTCAACTTCGTTATGCTCACTTCAACCATTGAAGTGTGCATACCTTTCTAGCAACCTTTTGAATTTTACAAAACTCTCAGACTGTGTCAAGTACACATCTTTGACCAAACTTCCTCGAGAGGAGAGTTGGTTTTGTTATTCAACTACCATATCATAATATGTAACTTTTGCTAGAACTATCCGCAAAGACTAAAGCATCACTACGGAAGATCAAAATCTTGTAGTAGTAAACTCTTTGAACTTCGTCGAAAACAACTTTTCGATAAGTACAACTTTCAAAGGATGTAACAATCCATGTCTTTGTCGCTATATAGACCCTTTTGCTATCGTTAGGCATCATGCTTATCGAAAGGACTACCAAGTCACATGCTTGATATTCATACAAGGATACTATGGTGGATATAATGACTCATAGTCAATTTTACGAAGTCAGGGCCCATCATTTGCTTCCTTTATAAGGTCCAGGTCCTTTGTTGTCAAAACAACACTTTATTCTTAAACCATAAGTTGGTCTAAGTACAAAGTTTTAGGACTTTTGTGGTTTAGTACGAAAACTCATCCGAAGTATCTACAACACATGTAGTGTCTTCTACTTTGTCAAAATAGCAATCCCCGGAACAACTTCCAGTGCTGCGCTACTCTTGACATGATAACGACGATTCTCTAATCTCGTTGAGTTTGTACTGTGCTCCCACTCACTTATTTCGCAAGAACTACTTTCTCGAGAAATCAACCCTTTCTGACAAACAACATTTGTCTTTTGGTTCGGTGATAGGAGAAATATCCAATGTGTTATTTGGGATAACCTTATAAACATATATTTATTCTATTTTGGTTGTAAAAATTTTACACATGCTATGCATACCAAAACTTAAGAAAATGACAATTTTGGGTCACTACCCAAACCATATCTTATATGTTGTCAATTTCAAC
This sequence comes from Alopecurus myosuroides, assembly GCA_028641055.1. Taxonomy (NCBI): domain Eukaryota; kingdom Viridiplantae; phylum Streptophyta; class Magnoliopsida; order Poales; family Poaceae; genus Alopecurus; species Alopecurus myosuroides. The sequence goes on from CM054059.1 coordinate 287,500,953, forward strand.
GGATCATGATGGTGCTCTTTTCAGTGGAAAAAACGCGGTTGTCACTAATGTATAAACTGCAAAATTATAATGGCATTTTTATTAATCTTACCATGTCAAACAAGTTTTGATTTTGTCTCTCGAACACTCCAAACTAATGTGGGGTAATTCGAGTAATATAAGTTGTAGAACAATTCTGTAACTTCTCAGATGTTTTGCTAAACTTGTAACTCAAACTTTATCCTTTATGATCCAATCATAAATACTTGATTATCTTGTTACAATGATTTTTACTTCATATTAACAACCATTTGAACCAATTCAAAATGTCAAACTATGTTCTCTTTAAATAGATATACTCACATATCTACTCAAATTATCGACAGAATTTTATGAAGGAAAAATTAATCCACCATACATGACTACACATAATGGACTATATACATCAATATGTATAATCTCCACTAAATTAGTCGTCTATTCTACTTTGGCCTAAGAACGGAATTCTAGTCATCTTTTGGAAGAGGTCTCACAAGCGTCAATTTATTCAAAACAAAATGACTCCGGAAGTCCATCAATATGGAGTTCCTTCATGTTTTCCTTTCCGATATGAACTAAAATGGTGGTGTCCCAATTTAAGTGAAACTCTTTTATGTCTTGCAACATTTAGCATTTAGTCTTATAGATGTTTACTTTACCAACATGATTTATATTAATATATCCATCAATTATGGAATATGGTCATAGTTTGAACAATCTCATTTGTTCTCACAAAAGACTAGAACAAAACAACAACTTATTAAGTTCTTAAAATAAATCTTGAATGTTTGGTTCGATACGACAATGAACACAATAACACTTTATTTATGTTCTTGTCATAATCGATTCCACATCTATTACTAGTTCCTTTTAGGCACTTGTATTTCTTCCATTGCGTTGCTTTGTATGACAACTCATACCAACCAATGTGGTATCAAAATACCCAAAAATACTTTGTTAACTAGTAATACATCTATAACTTGTATATCAAGCATATACTCTTGAGCTGGACCTTTCCAGTTATCTTCTTTTTCTGCAATATTCCCTTTCCTTTACATAAGAATCATTCAACATCAAACAATGCTAGTCGTACTAGCTCATTTTCTTTGGTGTGTTAGTCATATACTATCACCCATTGAGTCATACTTTGAGTTTGATTGTTCTACTAATATCACCATATTAATAGCATTCTTCTAGATTCCACTCTTAGCAATCTCCAAGTAAGGTAAACAACTTTACCTATACTTTTAATCCATCCCATCATAACAATTTTATGATTAAGCTACTATAGCTCGAAGGAAGGGATTTAGAGGATAATTTTTAGCGCCCAACTTCTTGGAATATTCAAACGCCTAGCGTCTTCAATCATTGCATATATTCAAATAATATAAGCATACATTGTCACGCTAAATTATACTCAGTCATGTTTCCACAAATAAGTTTTCATATATCAGTATATCTTTCACTTGATTGTTTCTGAAAACAACTCTTTTCAGTTCCTAAATCACGTTGATCAACAAAATATTCTTTTGAAGATAAAGTAACATGGAAGCAACCATGACTTTGGATTCTAAGTAGGAATTGGTTGCTCTTTAGATCAATCAATCATTAACCATATGGAGCTAGCTAGGAAATACCAAAAAACTACAATAGGACTCAATTTTAAATTTCACTAATACGGTACCAATATTAAATGATTTTTACCAGATCATAACAGTTATATCTCAATCAACAATCTAAGTGTAAGGTAGTTTTGTGAATGCCAATGAATACTACAATTTGTGCAAATTCACTTTGATTGGTTGTTAATGATAAATAAGTTCGAGTTAATTCAAAATTAAACCATGAACTCCCACTCAAAAACAACATCCCTCTTAGTCGTATTTAGTGATTACACGAACCAAATTCACTACACCAAAACCGATCATCACGTGAGATGATGTAGTTTCAAAGGTGAACATCGACATGTTATCATCCATACGACTCATGCTTTACCTTTCGGTTACGTGTTCCGAGGCCATGTCTGTACATGCTAGGCTCGCCAAGTAGAACTGTAGTATTGCGTGTGTTTCAAGGCCATGTCTGTACATGCTAGGCTTGAAAACACCCGTTGTATGCGAACGTTGAGTCTGTCACACCCGGTCATCACGTGGTGTCTCGAAACGACGAACTTTCTTAACGGTGCATACTTAAGGAAGAACACATTATTATCTTGATATTAAGTGAGAGGGATCATCTTATAATGCTACCATCGCTATCTAAGCAAAACAAGATGCATAAAAGGATTAACATCACATGTAAGGAAAACGTGGTATGATATGGTCCTCCTTGCACTTGATCTCCATCATGTGCATCATGGTATGATCTCCATCATTCCACCGGCGTGGTACTAAGTACCATGGCACCCAATCTTGATTGTCCATCAATAATAAGACAATCATATGGATACCTTCTGGTATATCAATAATTTACCAAATAGATCATCTCATAATCAAATTTGTAACATTGACCATATCACATCACATGACCAGCAAAAACTAGTTAGATGCTTCTAATTTATTTTTGCATATTTTACGTGGCTTAGGGATTTCGAGGATAGAACCGTTCATACCTACGAACATCAACCACAACGTTGATAAACACATTTTTAACAACCCTTCGTAGATTATATCTTAACTATAGTAGGAGAAACAGACACCCGCAAGCCACTTATGCAATACAAGTTGCATGTCAGTTGTGGAACAAGTCTCATGTACGTGGACATGTAAGGTTAGTCCGGGCCGCTTCGTCCCACTATGCCACTAAGATCATAAAATAATCAAGGATGTAATAACATGATCATCAACGCCCACATACACCTATGTGTTCTACCCGTACAAAACATCTACGCATAGATCCGGCTCTGATACCACTGAAGGGGTCGTTGCATAGAAAACAAAAGATTTCCTACGCGAGAGACACCCGAAAGGCCAAGATCTAATCTAGGAGATGAAGTGCAACGGACAAAGAGAGGGTTAAGGAGAACACATACCCTCGAAGACACAAAGCGTTACGAGATCAAATCTCGTTGTTGGCGTAGTCGTACTCACACCGATCCCAATAGCGAGAAGATGTGCACCGCATCCGGCGGTGCCTCCGTGATCGGTCACAAGTACGGTTGATGACGACCTCCGTTCCCTCGATCCAGCGGGGCGCGGAAGTAGAGGATCCCTCGGAACTCCAGCAGCACGACGGCGTGGTGGTGGTGAAGAATCCCACGGTCAGGGCTTCACCAAGCCGGAGACCATGAAATGTAGCAGCGGGTGGAGGGAAAGGGAAGTGGCCAAGTGTGTGAAGGAGGGAGAGCTCTCACCCTCCTTTTATAGGAGAGGGGGGAGGCAGCCCAAGGGGGGTGCGGCCAGCCCATGGGTGTGCCCCCACCTCTTCCCTCATCATGTGAGTGGACACTCCACTCACCTCCACTCATTTTTCCATTATTTCCCACTTGGAAAATCCAAAGGTTTTGTTTTAATAAATAAATAAAACATTTTTATTTCTTTATTTCAGCATTTGTTAATTCCATTAACAAACATTTGCATATAGCACCTCGAATCATTTGTTAATTCTATTAACAACCATTCGACGAAAAACCCCTTGAACTATTTCAATTTTCCCCGAAACAATTTCGGTGCTGCCCAAAATATTCTTCGATATTCCGTATCCTCTCAAACGCGTCATTGAACCTTAAGTGTGTCACCCTACGGTTCGCGAATAAGATAGACATGATCGAGACTCCTCTCCGATCAATAATCAACAGCGGGATCTGGAAATCCGTGATGACTCCTATTTATTCAACGATGACTCTCGTGATCGTGGGAACCAACAACGTCGTGAACTATTCCCTTTGTCTCACGATATTTTACTTGTCCAAGATTCGATCATTGGTATCAACCATACCTTGTTCAATCTCGTTACCGACAAGTACTCTTTTCTCGTTCCCGTGATATAACATCCTTTTGATCATATCACGTGCTTGCAAGCGGTTTCGATGTGATATCACCGAGAGGGCCCAGAGTATATCTCTCCGTCATTTTGGATGGACAAATCCCACTCTTGATCCATGAGCCTCAACTAATACTTTCCGAATACCTAATGGCACCTTTATAGTCACCTGTTACGGTGTGACGTTTGATGACATCAAAGCACCCTTCCGGTATCAGTGATTGACATGATCTCATGGTCTAAGGAATAAGTTACTTCGTATACAAGATATAACAATATAAACTAAATGACTTGATCGTATTGTTATCTTGATATTGGGTATGTGTTCATCACATCATTCTTCTAATGACATGACCTCGTTATTAAGAACATCCAATGTTCATGATCAGGAAACCTTGATCATCTATTAATCAACGAGCTAGTTAAAGAGAGGCTTTACTAGGAACCATTGTTTTGTTTATTAAACACACATGTATCAACGTTTCCGGTTAATACAATTCTAGCATGAGAAATAAACATTTATCATAAACAAGGAATAATATAATAACCACTTTATTATTGCCTCTCGGGCATATTCCCTTCAAGAAGTTCAAGAACATACACAGAGAAGTTTGAAGCCCACAAATAGTGCAGTTCAGGTTCTAAAAGAAAGAAATTGTAACCCTTACATAGAGCAGTTTGAATCCCATAAACTAGACAGTTCAACATTCCATACACACAGAAGTTCAACTCTGTACGGAGAGAAGTTCCCAATTGTATCAGAGAGCAGTTCAGGACAAATCAGAGAGAAGTTCATGCCTATATCGATAGAAGTTCAGGCCTATACACAATGTAGTTCGAAATCCACGAATAATGCAGTTCGGCTAACAAAAAGAAGCAATTCGAACCGTTACATAGAGAAGTTCGAAGCCGCTAAACTAGCCAGTTCAATATCCTAGACATATAGTAGTTCAACCGAGAGAAGTTCACAATTCTACAAGAGAGCAGTTCAGTCCTTAACACGATGTAGTTAAAGCCAAATCAGAGAGAAGTACACATTTCCTTCAAATTTTGGTAGATAGTCCCTGACTCTCTTTATTCAATGCAACAAAAATCATTCGAGTTGCAGGTCGGAGGAGTCGCCAAATAATTTTCTGAACATGCAAAAATATGATTGACCAAACTTTGACCGCAAAAATAACCCAATTAGAAATCGATTTTTGAGTTTATCGTTATCGGTGTAACCGGTAGATTTACTAGATGTGTCTTTTTAGCCTGAACGATTTAAGTGCTCACTGAGTTAAAATGAATAACGCATGAGAAAGTTATCGCTGTTTAATAAAAACTTCTATTGAAAACTCCGCCGGTAGTACACATAGATATACCTAGAAATTCACTCGTGTGTCGAGGGAAGTCCAAATAATGCATTTTTTAAGTGGTACAAAAAAGTAAGGACATTAAAATAATCATCTGAAGTGCGGACTCCCATCGGCAGTACAAGCTCATCAATCGAGAAGTTCACATTTATATCGAGAAAAGTTCACTATTCTATTTTTTCATGAACAGATAGTCACCAAAATTATGTTTTCAATGCAACAAAAGTCACTCGATTTGGAGGTCGGATGGGTGCCCACATAATTTTTTTAACAGGAAAAATAGGGTTGACCAAACTTTGACCGCGAAAATAACCCACTTAGAAATTTATTTTTGAGTTTTTCGTTACCTGTGACACCGGTAGATTGAATAGATGTATCTTTTCAGACCGAACGATTTAAGTGCTCATTGAGCTAAAATGAATAATGTATGAGAAAGTTATCACTGTTTTAGTAAACACAAATCATGAAAACTCCGTCCGGCAGTACACAAAGATATACCGGGAAGTTCATACGTGTGTCATGTGAAGTTCACAGGTGTGTAGAGGGAATTCCAAATAATCTATTTTCTACGTGATACACACAGGAAAAAATAAGGACATTAAAATCATTGTCCAAAGTGCGGAATCCCGTCGGCAAAACAAACTCATTAACCGAGAAGTTCACATGTATGTCGGGAGAAGTTCATCACTATATTTTTTCATAGATCTATATTCCCTGACTCTCTCTTTTCAACGCAACAAAATTCACTCGATTTGGAGGTCGGATGAGTGGCCAAATGATTTTTTGAACATGCAAAATAAGGTTAACCGAATTTTGAACGCAAAAATAATGTTCTTAGAAATCTATTTTTGAATTTTCCATCACGGGTGGAACCGGTAGATTGAATAGATGTGTCTTTTCACCCCGAACGATTTGAGTGGTAATTAAGCTAAAACGTATAATGTATGAGAAAGTTATCGCTGTTTTAGTAAACGCAAATCACGAAAACTCCGCCTGGAAGTTCAGAGACGCATACCGAGAAGTTCACACGTGGGTCGAGTGAAGTTCATTACTCTATTTTTTATACTACTTTACATATTGGTATATTTTTTAAATTGAATTAAACGGTGATGAATTAAAGAAAACGTAGAGGAGAAAAAGTTGCGGAATTTCAACAGCTTTCCAGCAGCATATCATTTGAATATTTCCAATTTATGGTTGAGAAAATATAAAAAAATAGGTTATGTGTCATATTTTGCTGGCCATGTTTTTTAGAAATAAAAAAATAACAATAACGAATTTGAAAAAAGTGACAAAATGAAGAAAAAAAATGCGTAATTTCACTAGCTTTTCAGTGGTATATCATTTGCTAAATTGCAATAAACGGTTAAAAACTATTTAGAAAATACGTCCACACTAGTTTTTATCAGACTTGAGTATTTTCAAAATTGTTAAAAAATGGTTACGAATTTGAAAACCTACATGAGACAAGAAAAGATGCGGAATTTCATTACCTATCCAACGGTATGTCATTTTCTCAATTCCGATAAAAGTTTTAAAAGTTATTGTTGTTTTAGCAGACACAAATCACGAAAACTCCGTCCGTACAGATGTATACCGGGAAGTTCACATGTGTGTCGAGTGCAGTTCAATACTCTATTTTTTATACTATGTGACAGATTAGTATATTTTTGAAATTTAATTTAGTCAGTAATGAATTAAAGAAAATCGTAAAAGAGAAAAAGTTAAGGAATTGCAACAGCTTTCCAACAACATATCATTTGCATCGTTGTGATTTACGGTCGAGAAAATGTTTTAAAAATACGTTATGTGTGACATTTCGCTGACCATGTTTTTTTAGAAATAAAAAATAACCGTAACGAATTTGAAAAACATGACAAGATGAATTTTTTGTAATATCACTAGCTTTTCAACGGTATATCATCGCTCAATTATGATAAACTGTAAAACAATACGTTCATAGCAGTTTTTACCAAATTTGAGCATTTTCGAAATTGTTTAAAAATAGTGGCCAATTTGAAAATCTACATGAGACAAGAATAGATGCGGAATTTCACTAGGTTTTCAACGGTATATCATTTGCTCAATTCCGATAAAACGGTTAAAAATTTATTGTTTTTTTAGTAAACACAAATCACCAAAACTCCGCCCGACGGTGCACAGAGGTGTAACGGGAAGTTCGCATGTGTGACGAGTGAAGTTCAATACTCTATTTTTTATACTATGTTACAGATTTGTATATTTGTGAAATTGAATTTAATCGGTATTGAATTTAAGAAACCCGTACAAGAGAAAACGTTGTGGAATTGCAACAGCTTTTCAACGAGATATCATTTGCATCGTTCCGATTTACGGTTGAGAAAATATTTAAAAAATAGGTTCTGTATGATATTTCGCTAACCATGTTTTTCAGAAATAAAAAAATAACCGTAACTAATTTGAAATACGCTTACAACAGTTTTTACTAGATTTGAGTATTTTCAAAATTATTTAAAAATAGTTAAGAATTTGAAAATCTACATGAGACAAGAAAAAATGCCTAATTTCACTAACTTTTCAACGGTATATCATTTGCTCAATTCCGATAAACGGTTAAAAAGTTTTTTTTTAGTAAACAGAAATCACGAAAACTCCGTCCTGCGGTACACAGACGTATACCGGGAAGTTCGCATGTGCGCCGAGTGAAGTACAATACTCTATTTTTTATAATACGCTTACAGATTCGTATATTTTGAAATAGAATTTAATCGTAATGAATTAAAGAAAACCGTAGAAGAGAAAAAGTTGCAGAATTGCAACAACTTTTGAACGACATATCATTTGCATCGTTCCGATTTACGGTTGAGAATATATTTAAAAAATACTTTATGTGTGACATACCGCTGACCATGTTTTTTAGAAGAAAAAAACCGCAACTAATTTGGAAAAGTTAACCGTGACAAGATGAAAATGATGCGTAATTTCACTAGCTTTTCAACGGTATATCATTTGCTCAATTCAGGTAAACGGTTAGAAAAATATCCAAAAATTACGTTCAGAGCAGTTTTTACCAGATTTGGGTATTTTTCGAAATTGTTTAAAAATGGTTACGAATTTGAAAATCTACATGAGACAAGCAAAGATGCATAATTTCACTAGCTTTTCAACGGTGTATCATTTGCTCAAATCCGATAAACAGTTAAAAAGTAACGTTAAAATTGCCGCACGGAACTGTCCCTACAGCGGGGCAGTTCTATGTTTTCCTCTGAGAAGTTCAGAATTTGTTGTAGGACACTATTCTACACCCGGTTGTAGAATAGATCGCATGTGCGTACATATATATATATATATATATATATATATATATATATATATATATATATATATATATATATATATATATATATATATAGGTCAATTAACACATATATATATATATATATATATATATATATATATATATGAGAGTGGATTATCTAAAAAGGGTGGTAGCTACCCGTCCAATAGGAGTCGTACGATGGAACTCATCCAAAACCATGGCCTAACGGCCACTTCACGGTCATAACTATATGTAGCCCGTGCTTCTGACCACAAATAATAATAGTCACATGTACTTCTGACACAAAACAAGTGAGTCCCCTATAGAAAATGAATAACTAAATATGGTGGACCTATGCATGTTCTAGAGTAGATTTTACCTTTTTGGTAGAGCAAGTAGGGTATCTAAATATGGTGGACCTATGCGTGATTAGAACGTACGTTTCAATAATGATCCAATTCGTACATGCATGTACCAATATGGCAACGAACATCCAAATAGCTAATTATGGTTGACCCATGGCTGTTGTAACATCCCTGATTTTTGGAAAACTCAAAAATCACAAAAAATTGAAACTTTTGATTTTCATGACAATACAAGTCACCAAAAACAAATAAAACTCAAACAAAAATGAAATATGTGGTCCTATACCAAGTTTATTGGAATTAGAAATCTAATTATGCCTATGTTCCTTAAACCCTAAAACCTGTATTAAAAAAAAAATAAGTTCCTTTATATAAAGGGAATATCTTTTAAACCTTTATCTAAAAAGTTTGCAACTCCAATATTACTTTGAAGATATTTTATGGCAACAAAAATAAAAGATTTATAACCCTTAAGTTCTAAGCCTCAAAGGTATTTGATGAGAGTAAAATTGTTAATAATAACCTTTAGTTGTTATTCCAAGTTTTAAACATAGAGGTGTGAAAATAAAGTGCATTGCTTGATAATAACATAAAAGAGGGTTTTGGAAAACAATATCATGACTTGTGGTTTTATTCTAAAATTTATTGATCAACAATATTAATTAATTGATAAGAACTAATTAAATAACATTAAGTTACTATTAGTAGATCCTTCATATTAAAATGTGAAAATGGTTTAAAAATGGCTTTCCAAAAACAATATATGACATGTAAAATGTCTCTGAAATTTTATTTAGATAATAACATCATTTTATCATTTTCTAAAATTTTAAAGTATTATTAGTGTTATATTTTTTTTCCAAATATAAAATTGTGAAAAAAAGATGAAATGACTTTCACAATTTTTTTTTCAACATTTAGAATGTCATTAAAATTGTAATTGACCCATAACCATATTTTATAAATTTTTGATTTAAAAATCACATTAAGAGACTATTAAGGAATTATTCAAATTTCCAAAATTCAAAAATAAAATATGTTGTTTTGTTTTCAAAAATGGTACTGTTGGAAAGTATTTGAACTTTCAAGAATTTAGAATTTTGTTTCATGTTATTTGGATCAAGAAAACTGAAGTTATTAAAGATTTAAATACACAAAAATTAAAAGAAAAATATCGATGACGTCACGCATGACGTCATCATCTTCTTCCTCACGGAAAGAAAGCCATGGCCATAATGGCCGAAATTTTCGCCGCTCGATTCCAGGCCATTAAGGCCATGACTGCCCCTCTCTTTGGCCCTACTTATAGCCCCCGATCCCCTCTCTGTTTTCCCTCACTCTCCTCTCCAAATCACGCGGCCACGCCGCCGTTATTTCTCACCGGAGTCACCCTCTGCCGCCGCCGTAATTGTTGATTCCGGCCACCCCGTGAGTTCTCGCCGCCCCTTTTTGGTCTCATTCGAATCACATCGATCCCGCACCCCTTCCTGACCGTTCGTTTGATTAATTTGCGCAGAGAAGGGTCACCACGACGCTCGCCGGAGCCCGTGCGCTCGCAGCTGCTCCTCACCATCGCCAGAGTCATCGCCAAGCCCTCCCGTGGATGCGATCATCTCTTCCTCGACAAGCCGCATCTCCCCGTCATGTTCGTCGAGCTCTAGCACCGCCGTAGAGCCATTCCCGGCGATTAACTGCAACGCAGGCCACCGCGCGCCATTTCCCGGCCAACTCCACCGGTGAGTAACCCTATCCCCTCTCTGAGCCGTTAGATCGATCAAACGGCTAGGATTAGAACAATCCCGAAACGGTACGATACCGTCAGATCTCGATCCAACGATCGAGATCTGTTGACTTAACCACGTCACCCGTCCAGTCAGCAGGCCACGTAGACACACAGTCAGCACCCCTGACCAATCAGATCCATCCACGTTGCCATCCTGTAAATTCAATTTTCTCCCGCTGGAATTAATTGGCAGTTTTACAGTTTAGTCCCTAACTCTTAGATCAATCATATCTTTTCAACCACTTAGCCAAATTTAGAAATCTTGTACTTTTTGAAAAGCCCTTGACATCTAGAAACTTTTGGCACTGGCCAAATTCAAATTTGACAAACTTAAAATTGTTCAAATTCAAATATGCTTGTTTGATGAAATTTTGCATAATTCAAATTCTACAAATCCAAAAATTGTAAATAAAATATATTTGGAAACCTTAGGATGTGTACTTTCATAACCTCTGTCCCAAAATAATTATTGATCAAATTAAAATTGATTTTAGAATTAAATTGTCTGTTTAACTATTTTTGGCATAGAATTAATTCTTTAAATAATTGGAATATGTTCCCTTAAGAAAAATTGCTCCTTTTGGTAACCTTTAACCAGAGACATCAGTACCTAAACCTTTTGGACAACCTTGAACCATTTCCTTGTAAGTTGGACCAAAACTTCATCTTAGTGAACCACTAGTTGATCATGCCTTAGTTTTGTTTTTATTCTTTCTACCATTGAGGTTGTGGCCATTTTGAATCCAAGACCAAGCCCCTAGTATGTAAACCATATAAGAGACCAAGTAGTGAACCTCAAACAATAGTACTATAGTGTTTTATCTACTCCTCCATCCCCCTATTCTTGCTTTAAGAATCCATCAAGTTAGCAAATGGAAAACAAGACTCAAGAAATAGAAGGTTCTTCACTTTCAACTTGGTGGCAACATGAAGAGATACAAGGAGGATCAATGAAGAAATTTTGAAGAAAAGACTCCACCACTAGAAGCAACTCAAGGAAGTACAAGTGTGAAGAAACCCAGAAGAAAACATCTCCCTCTCTCTTTCTATCCTTCTTCTTCTTTTTAATTGACTTAGTGGTATTTGTGACCATCCCATACCTAAACCAAGTAGTGAAGTGAAGATCATGAAGATTTATCAAGTACAAGAGGAGCCTCACAACAAGGAGGAAACTACAATAGAAGCATGAATATGAACTTCAAGAACACAAGCATGTGAAGACTTGGAGCCATCCACACAAGTTGAAGAATAACAAGTTGTTTTTGCCCAACCATTGACCCAAATGGAAAATACCAAGACTTTATATTGTTTTCTCTATTGCTATGAAGTTAGTTGAACCTAGACCTACCCTAACCACAATGGAAAATACTAACATAGTCACTCAAATATTTTTGAAGGTGAATATGACCAAGTGTTTGCATGTATTACTTTAGTTGAAGAAGTAATATGTTTATTCTTAGTGAACTCTTGGAACTTCCTCGACAAGTATGATTATAATAAAGTTAGTTTTCTGCAAACTCAACCTAGCCCTTCCTAAGTAAATCATTGGAATTTCCTTAACAAGAAAGAGACCACTAGAGAATGAATCTTCCAACTCAAACCTATACCTTGTCCTAACCAACTAGATTAAACCCCTTTGGATATGTTATTGCTTTGTATGATCTCTACACTTGTATGTTTGTTTGTTAGGATGCTTGTTTATTTGGTTTTGTGTTGTCAATGAATAGATTGTACGGAGAGCAACGATCTTTTGTGAAGAGAGTGTGATACCTTCACCAACTTCAACAAGGCAAGTAACACATCATCAACTACCCATTATTTTCTATATGCATTAGTTGATTTTGAGTAGTATGCATTGATAGGAAATTTTACTAAGTTATATTATGCTATGCTATATCCTAGTAGTGTGTAGCCATCCTTATACCTTGTTATTTTGATGCCTTGGTACTTATTTAGATGCTTTGCCATGCTACAAAATTTATTTTACTAGATGTTGAGGAAAAACTCTAAGTATACTAATGAATGAACCACCTGGGTGGAAGTGGTAAGACTGGTTTATGTTGAGTGTTGCCTCAGGGCCCTTATCTAAGGGTTATTCCACTTGAGGTTGTCACTTGAGGATGGCCACCGAGGAACAAAGAGACTACTATGTCCCTCTAAATCTAGTAGCTTCCCGTGCAACCTTTAGTCATATGGGCTCTGTCTTGATCAACTAAGTTGAATGAACTCACTAGGCTTACTAGCAGATGTAGCATAATTATAGGTGGAACGGGTAAGCCAAACGGTGGTGGAATTTATTCTGAAAGATCTCGTCTCAATCTTCTCCTTTCCTTAATGCACTCAGGGTGTATAGGATGTTTGGGCTGATTTGAGTCTGAAGGTGAAAGTGCACAACCTCTGCAGAGTCAACAAACTAAGATCTTAGCCGTGTCCCCGGTTATGGACAACTATGAGCAGCTGGACAAGGATTGACGGAAGAATCTCATCATCAATTTCAATAAGTAAAATTTTGACCAAGTGAACAGTATTGTGGTGCTTGGATCTTAATCCAATGTTGCCACTCTTTTGAAAAGAAAAGTTGGTTTTACAAAAGTGATAGGAGAAAACTGGCTTTATGCAAAACTTAGCCAAAACTCCACTCAGCCAAATAAGCATGTAGTATTAGTCTTGCCATTTGTATCCACCAGAGTGTTACTTGCCAATACATTATATTGTATTGACTCCCTTGTGGCTGCATATTCCATATTGCAGATATGTCTGAAGACGAGTGAGGATTTCGTTTAGGATCTTGAGACTATCGCCAACATGTTTTGCCTGTGGCACATGAAGAAGATGGGCTCAATGTTGTACTATGTTTTCCACTGTATTTCTTTGTTTTCTGCTAGTCTTCTAAGACTATGCAAGTTGTAATCCTATTTTGTAAAGACTGGATCATGCGATGTAATAGAATTTGATGCATTTGCATGATATTTCATTTTGTACTGTGGTGCTAGCAATTGATCCAGGGACTAGCACAATAACACAGGTGTCCTTACATTATTTAAATGTGGGAACGCTACAAAATGGTATCAGAGCATTGTGTTGCCTGTAGAATTCGAGACCCTTAGGTTTGGAAGCCATTTTTGATCATGTTATTATCTCCTTAGAGTATTTTGGATCCTAGCGGCATAGTGAGATGAAGCGGCCCGGACAACTTTACGTGTCCACGGACACGAGACCGTTCCCTGATTGGCTAGCGGGTGCCAGTATCTCTCACTATAGTGAATATCCGATTTGCAACAAGTTGTTAATAACCCATTGATCACCCTAGGATTGAAAACTTTCTATGTTGAAACTTTCTAGAAACAAAACAATCATCTTAATCTTTCTCATATCCTCTCATCTACTATTCACCTTCAAAATTTTCTAGATGACCTACTTCTTGAATACCATCAAGGAAAGATTGTTGATGACCATACCAAGAAGTGCAAGGAGTATTTTCACCACATGAAGCCCTACACTCAAGATTTTTGAAGAATCTGAAGAAAAACATAGACATCCCAACAATCAAGAACACCTCAAGACATGGAGAGAAGAATATGAAGAAAAGCTCAAGAAGATATAGATGAGACCACCAATATAGTTACTTGGTTAGAACAACGTTAACGTGTTAGTGTATTGATCATACCAATGAGTGCGGTATGACAATATTAGTTGTTTTATAAAACCTTGTTGTTTGGTGTGAAGATTGTTTGTTATGTGTTGTTTGTAAGATGAGTTTCCTTGATCTGCTGTGTTTGGATAGGAACCTTCTTAGATCCTTTCTAACCTTTACTCATCTTCCCTAAAACCTCAAAACAGATGCCTAGCCATAATGCCAACAACCCGGAGAACTCAATAGCAATGCAGATGCTACTAGAAGCTCAAACTCAGCTGATACAACTGATGACCCAGAACCAAGCAAGCCACCCCAATATGGATTTAACCCCAGGAATGCAACAAGTGTTGGATACTCAATCACAGATAGTGAAGATGATGTCCCAAAACTTGGCCAATAGTAAAGACAATCAGCCTTTGATAACTAGAGATAACCAGGAGATAGAAGAAGAAATGTTTTCAACACCCAAAGCCTGCAAATCTTGTGGAGAGATATGACACTATTCCAAAGATTGTCCTGATGAGTGGCCCCATGGTGATGCAAACAACTCAACTGAAGGATATTTCACACAAATTACTTGTTTTCTGTGTGAAGGAACAACACATGTTCCAACACAATGTCCACTTTACCCCATGGTACAACAAGTTGGACAACAAGCCAAAATGGAACTGCTTAGTGCAATCCAAGAGAACTTAGGAAAACCAGAAGTGAAGGGAAAACGCAAGCTGGATACTTTTCAGATGGACCATGTCAAGATGGATACTGGAGCCAAGACTACACCACATCCATATTCATCCAAACACTCCACCAAGAATTGCTATTCTTGTGAAGAAGATGGACATTTATATAGAAATTGTCCCAACAAGAAACCCAGACCTTCAACCAACATAGTTGAGTATACTGGACAACAATATGAAGATATGATGGCCAAGATCATACCAATGAAAGGGGAAAGAAACATGTCTATGGTATTTTGCCATCGCTGTAGAGAGACTGGACACTTCACAGATGATTGCCTTAAAGAGAAGGACCTCAACCATATACAGTGTTATAAGTGCAGAAACATGGGGCATTATTCAAGCAAATGCCCACGAAGGAAGAACATGCCACCAAAACCCAAAGTTAGGATAGTTTGAGAAGCATGAAGTTATAAGGAGGCCAATACTTCAAGAAGACATGATGAGCATCGAGAAGTATCATTTCAAGAATGAGACTTATGCAAAGTTTTACTTTAGAAACAAATGTTCCCTTAAGAAACTTCCAATGTAATAAAATACAATGAATGTCTGAGAAATGTGTTCCCATTATAATGAGATGATGTTGTGAAATCCTCTAAACTTGATCTTTTGATTGACCCAAAGAGTGACCCCTCAGTGTCAAAGGTAGTCCAACATACCTATGTTGGTCTACACCTCTACCACAAAGGAAAGATCTACTCAAGCTCATCTAGAATCAATCTACACTCTAATCTAATGAAAATAGACTATCCACCAAAGCTTCTTTTAAGGGTGGTAGCCCACCCTGTTGTTTTGGAATCCAGTTACCCAAACCTAATCTTTCTTTCTATCCTTCCCAAATCTCGGGACGAGATTTCTTTTAAGGGTGGTAGTCTGTAACATCCCTGATTTTTGGAAAACTCAAAAATCACAAAAATTTGAAACTTTTGATTTTCATGACAATACAAGTCACCAAAAACAAATAAAACTCAAACAAAAATGAAATATGTGGTCCTATACCAAGTTTATTGGAATTAGAAATCCAATTATGCCTATGTTCCTTAAACCCTAAAACCTGAATTAAAAAAAATAAGTTCCTTTATATAAAGGGAATATCTTTTAAACCTTTATCTAAAAAGTTTGCAACTCAAATATTACTTTGAAGATATTTTATGGCAACAAAAATAAAAGATTTATAACCCTTAAGTTCTAAGCCTCAAAGGTATTTGATGAGAGTAAAATTGTTAATAATAACCTTTAGTTGTTATTCAAAGTTTTAAACATAGAGGTGTGAAAATAAAGTGAATTGCTTGATAATAACATAAAAGAGGGTTTTGGAAAACAATATCATGACTTGCGGTTTTATTCTAAAATTTATTGATCAACAATATTAATTAATTGATAAGAACTAATTAAATAACATTAAGTTACTATTAGTAAATCCTTCATATTAAAATGTGAAAATGGTTTAAAAATAGCTTTCCAAAAATAATATATGACACGTAAAATATCTCTGAAATTTTATTTAGATAATAACATCATTTTATCATTTTCTAAAATTTTAAAGTATTATTAGTGTTATATTTTTTTTTTCCAAATATAAAATTGTGAAAACAAGATGAAATGACTTTCACAATTTTGTTTTCAACATTTAGAATGTCATTAAAATTGTAATTGACCCATAACCATATTTTATAAATTTTTGATTTAAAAATCACATTAAGAAACTATTAAGGAATCATTCAAATTTCCAAAATTCAAAAATAAAATATGTTGTTTTGTTTTAAAAAATGGTACTGTTGGAAAGTATTTGAAATTTCAAGAATTTAGAATTTTGTTTCATGTCATTTGGATCAAGAAAACAAAAGTTATTAAAGATTTAAATAAACAGAAATTAAAAGAAAAATATCGATGACGTCACGCATGACGTCATCATCTTCTTCCTCACGGAAGGAAAGCCACGGCCATAATGGCCGAAATTTTCGCCGCTCGATTCCAGGCCATTAAGGCCATGACTGCCCCCTCTCTTTGGCCCTACTTATAGCCCCCGGTCCCCGCTCTGTTTTCCCTCACTCTCCTCTCCAAATCACGCGGCCACGCCGCCGTTATTTCTCACCGGAGTCACCCTCTTCCGCCGCCGTAATTGTTGATTCCGGCCACCCCGTGAGTTCTCGCCGCCCCTTTTTGGTTTCATTCGAATCACATCGATCCCGCACCCCTTCCTGACCGTTCGTTTGATTAATTTGCGCAGAGAAGGGTCACCACGACGCTCGCCGGAGCCCGTGCGCTTGCAGCTGGTCCTCACCGTCGCCAGAGTCCTCGCCAAGCCCTCCCGTGGATGCGATCATCTCTTCCTCGACAAGCCGCATCTCCCCGTCATGTTCGTCGAGCTCTAGCACCGCCGTAGAGCCATTCCCGGCGATTAACTGCAACGCCGGCCACCGCGCGCCATTTCCCGGCCAACTCCACCGGTGAGTAACCCTAGCCCCTCTCTGAGCCGTTAGATCGATCAAACGGCTAGGATTAGAACAATCCCGAAACGGTACGATACCGTCAGATCTCGATCCAACGATCCAGATCTGTTGACTTAACCACGTCACCCGTCCAGTCAGCAGGCCACGTAGACACACAGTCAGCACCCCTGACCAATCAGATCCAGCCACGTTGCCAACCTGTAAATTCAATTTTCTCCCGCTGGAATTAATTGGCAGTTTTACAGTTTAGTCCCTGACTCTTAGATCTATCATATCTTTTCAACCACTTAGCCAAATTTAGCAATCTTGTACTTTTTGAAAAGCCCTTGACATCTAGAAACTTTTGGCACTGGCCAAATTCAAATTTGACAAACTTAAAATTTTTCAAATTCAAATATGCTTGTTTGATGAAATTTTGCATAATTCAAATTCTACAAATCCAAAAATTGTAAATAAAATATATTTGGAAACCTTAGGATGTGTACTTTCATAACCTCTGTCCCAAAATAATTATTGATCAAATTAAAATTGATTTTAGAATTAAATTGTCTGTTTAACTATTTTTTGCATAGAATTAATTCTTTAAATAATTGGAATATGTTCCCTTAAGCAAAATTGCTCCTTTTGGTAACCTTTAACCAGAGATATCAGTACCTAAACCTTTTGGACAACCTTGAACCATTTCCTTGTAAGTTGGACCAAAACTTCATCTTAGTGAACCACTAGTTGATCATGCCTTAGTTTTGTTTTATTCTTTCTACCATTGAGGTTGTGGACATTTTGAATCCAAGACCAAGCCCCTAGTATGGAAACCATATAAGAGACCAAGTAGTGAACCTCAAACACTAGTACCATAGTGTTCTATCTACTCCTCCATCAAGTTAGCAAATGGAAAACAAGACTCAAGAAATAGAAGGTTCTTCACTTTCAACTTGGTGGCAACATGAAGAGCTACAAGGAGGATCAATGAAGAAATTTTGAAGAAAAGACTCCACCACTAGAAGCAACTCAAGGAAGTACAAGTGTGAAGAAACCCAGAAGAAAACATCTCCCTCTCTCTTTCTATCCTTCTTCTTCTTTTTAATTGACTTAGTGGTATTTGTGACCATCCCATACCTAAACCAAGTAGTGAAGTGAAGATCATGAATATTTATCAAGTACAAGAGGAGCCTCACAACAAGGAGGAAACTACTATAGAAGCATGAAGATGAACTTCAAGAACACAAGCATGTGAAGACTTGGAGCCATCCACACAAGTTGAAGAATAACAAGTTGTTTTTGCCCAACCATTGACCCAAATGGAAAATCCCAAGACTTTATATTGTTTTCTCTATTGCTATGAAGTTAGTTGAACCTAGACCTACCCTAACCACAATGGAAAATACTAACATAGTCACTCAAATATTTTTGAAGGTGAATATGGCCAAGTGTTTGCATGTATTACTTTAGTTGAAGAAGTAATATGTTTATTCTTAGTGAACTCTTGGAACTTCCTCGACAAGTATGATTATAATAAAGTTAGTTTTCTGCAAACTCAACCTAGCCCTTCCTAAGTAAATCATTGGAATTTCCTTAACAATAAAGAGACCACTAGAGAATGAATCTTCCAACTCAAACCTCGACCTTGTCCTAACCAACTAGATTAAATCCCTTTGGATATGTTATTTCTTTGTATGATCTCTACACTTGTATGTTTGTTTGTTAGGATGCTTGTTTATTTGGTTTTGTGTTGTCAATGAATAGATTGTACGGAGAGCAACTATATTTTGTGAAGAGAGTGTGATACCTTCACCAACTTCAACAAGGCAAGTAACACATCATCAACTACCCATTATTTTCTATATGCATTAGTTGATTTTGAGTAGTATGCATTGATAGGAAATTTTACTAAGTTATATTATGCTATGCTATATCCTAGTAGTGTGTAGCCATCCTTATAGCTTGTTATTTTGATGCCTTGGTACTTATTTAGGTGCTTTGCCATGCTACAAAATTTGTTTTACTAGATGTTGAGGAAAAACTCTAAGTATACTAATGAATGAACCACCTGGGTGGAAGTGGTAAGACTGGTTTATGTTGAGTGTTGCCTCAGGGCCCTTATCTAAGGGTTATTCCACTTGAGGTTGTCACTTGAGGATGGCCACCGAGGAACAAAGAGATTACTATGTCCCTCTAAATCTAGTAGCTTCCCGTGCAACCTTTAGTCATATGGGCTCTGTCTTGATCAACTAAGTTGAATGAACTCACTAGGCTTACCAGCAGATGTAGCATAATTATAGGTGGAACGGGTAAGCCAAACGGTGGTGGAATTTATTCTGAAAGATCTCGTCTCAATCTTCTCCTTTCCTTAATGCACTCAGGGTGTATAGGATGTTTGGGATGATTTGAGTCTGAAGGTGAAAGTGCACAACCTCTGCAGAGTCAACAAACTAAGATCTTAGCCGTGTCCCCGGTTATGGACAACTATGAGCAGCTGGACAAGGATTGACGGAAGAATCTCATCATCAATTTCAATAAGTAAAATTTTGACCAAGTGAACAGTATTGTGGTTCTTGGATCTTAATCCAATGTTGCCACTCTTTTGAAAAGAAAAGTTGGTTTTACAAAAGTGATAGGAGAAAACTGGCTTTATGCAAAACTTAGCCAAAACTCCACTCAGCCAAATAAGCATGTAGTATTAGTCTTGCCATTTATATCCACCATAGTGTTACTTGCCAATACATTATATTGTATTGACTCCCTTGTGGCTGCATATTCCATATTGCAGATATTTCTGAAGACGAGTGAGGATTTCGTTTAGGATCTCGAGACTATCGCCAACATGTTTTGCCTGTGGCACATGAAGAAGATGGGCTCAATGTTGTACTATTTTTTCCGCTGTATTTCTTTGTTTTCTGCTAGTCTTCTAAGACTATGCAAGTTGTAATCCTATTTTGTAAAGACTGGATCATGCGATGTAATAGAATTTGATGCATTTGCATGATATTTCATTTTGTACTGTGGTGCTAGCAATTGATCCAGGGACTAGCACAATAACACATGTGTCCTTACATTATTTAAATGTGGGAACGCTACAAAATGGTATCAGAGCATTGTGTTGCCTGTAAAATTCGAGACCCTTAGGTTTGGAAGCCATTTTTGATCATGTTATTACCTCCTTAGAGTATTTTGGATCCTAGCGGCATAGTGAGATGAAGCGGCCCGGACAACTTTACGTGTCCACGGACACGAGACCGTTCCCTGATTGGCTAGCGGGTGCCAGTATCTCTCACTATAGTGAATATCCGATTTGCAACAAGTTGTTAATAACCCATTGATCACCCTAGGATTGAAAACTTTCTATGTTGAAACTTTCTAGAAACAAAACAATCATCTTAATCTTTCTCATATCCTCTCATCTACTATTCACCTTCAAAATTTTCTAGATGACCTACTTCTTGAATACCATCAAGGCAATATTGTTGATGACCATACCAAGAAGTGCAAGGAGTATTTTCACCACATGAAGCCCTACACTCAAGATTTTTGAAGAATTTAAAGAAAAACATAGACTTCCCAACAATCAAGAACACCTCAAGACATGGAGAGAAGAATATGAAGAAAATCTCAAGAAGATATAGATGAGACCACCAATATAGTTACTTGGTTAGAACAACGTTAACATGTTAGTGTATTGATCATACCAATGAGTGTGGTATGACAATATTAGTTGTTTTATAAAACCTTGTTGTTTGGTGTGAAGATTGTTTGTTATGTGTTGTTTGTAAGATGAGTTTCCTTGATCTGCTGTGTTTGGATAGGAACCTTCTTAGATCCTTTCTAACCTTTACTCATCTTCCCTAAAACCTCAAAACAGATGCCTAGCCATAATGCCAACAACCCGGAGAACTCAATAGCAATGCAGATGCTACTAGAAGCTCAAACTCAGCTGATACAACTGATGACCCAGAACCAAGCAAGCCACCCCAATATGGAGTTAACCCCAGGAATGCAAAAAGTGTTGGATACTCAATCACGGATAGTGAAGATGATGTCCCAAAACTTGGCCAATAGTAAAGACAATCAGCCTTTTATAACTAGAGATAACCAGGAGATAGAAGAAGAAATGTTTTCAACACCCAAAGCCTGCAAATCTTGTGGAGAGATAGGACACTATTCCAAAGATTGTCCTGATGAGTGGCCCCATGGTGATGCAACCAACTCAACTGAAGGATATTTCACTCAAGTTACTTGTTTTCTGTGTGAAGGAACAACACATGTTCCAACACAATGTCCACTTTACCCCATGGTACAACAAGTTGGACAACAAGCCAAAATGGAAATGCTTAGTGCAATCCAAGAGAACTTAGGAAAACCAGAAGTGAAGGGAAAACGCAAGCTGGATACTTTTCAGATGGACCATGTCAAGATGGATACTGGAGCCAAGACTACACCACATCCATATTCATCCAAACACTCCACCAAGAATTGCTATTCTTGTGAAGAAGATGGACATTTATCTAGAAATTGTCCCAACAAGAAACCCAGACCTTCAACCAACATAGTTGAGTATACTGGACAACAGTATGAAGATATGATGGCCAAGATCATACCAATGAAAGGGGAAAGAGACATGTCTATGGTATTTTGCCATCGCTGTAGAGAGACTGGACACTTCACAGATGATTGCCTTAAAGAGAAGGACCTCAACCATATACAGTGTTATAAGTGCAGAAACATGGGGCATTATTCAAGCAAATGCCCACGAAGGAAGAACATGCCACCAAAACCCAAAGTTAGGATAGTTTGAGAAGCATGAAGTTATAAGGAGGCCAATACTTCAAGAAGACATGATGAGCATTGAGAAGTATCATTTCAAGAATGAGACTTATGCAAAGTTTTACTTTAGAAACAAATGTTCCCTTAAGAAACTTCCAATGTAATAAAATACAATGAATGTCTGAGAAATGTGTTCCCATTATAATGAGATGATGTTTTGAAATCCTCTAAACTTGATCTTTTGATTGACCCAAAGAGTGACCCCTCAGTGTCAAAGGTTGTCCAACATACCTATGTTGGTCTACACCTCTACCACAAAGGAAAGATCTACTCAAGCTCATCTAGAATCAATCTACACTCTAATCTAATGAAAATAGACTATCCACCAAAGCTTCTTTTAAGGGTGGTAGCCCACCCTGTTGTTTTGGAATCCAGTTACCCAAACCTAATCTTTCTTTCTATCCTTCCCAAATCTCGGGACGAGATTTCTTTTAAGGGTGGTAGTCTGTAACATCCCTGATTTTTGGAAAACTCAAAAATCACAAAAATTTGAAACTTTTGATTTTCATGACAATACAAGTCACCAAAAACAAATAAAACTCAAACAAAAATGAAATATGTGGTCCTATACCAAGTTTATTGGAATTAGAAATCCAATTATGCCTATGTTCCTTAAACCCTAAAACCTGTATTAAAAAAAAATAAGTTCCTTTATATAAAGGGAATATCTTTTAAACCTTTATCTAAAAAGTTTGCAACTCCAATATTACTTTGAAGATATTTTATGGCAACAAAAATAAAAGATTTATAACCCTTAAGTTCTAAGCCTCAAAGGTATTTGATGAGAGTAAAATTGTTAATAATAACCTTTAGTTGTTATTCAAAGTTTTAAACATAGAGGTGTGAAAATAAAGTGCATTGCTTGATAATAACATAAAAGAGGGTTTTGGAAAACAATATCATGACTTGCGGTTTTATTCTAAAATTTATTGATCAACAATATTAATTAATTGATAAGAACTAATTAAATAACATTAAGTTACTATTAGTAAATCCTTCATATTAAAATGTGAAAATGGTTTTAAAATAGCTTTCCAATAATAATATATGACATGTAAAATATCTCTGAAATTTTATTTAGATAATAACATCATTTTATCATTTTCTAAAATTTTAAAGTATTATTAGTGTTATATTTTTTTTTCCAAATATAAAATTGTGAAAACAAGATGAAATGACTTTCACAATTTTGGTTTCAACATTTAGAATGTCATTAAAATTGTAATTGACCCATAACCATATTTTATAAATTTTTGATTTAAAAATCACATTAAGAGACTATTAAGGAATCATTCAAATTTCCAAAATTCAAAAATAAAATATGTTGTTTTGTTTTAAAAAATGGTACTGTTGGAAAGTATTTGAAATTTCAAGAATTTAGAATTTTGTTTGATGTCATTTGGATCAAGAAAACAAAAGTTATTAAAGACTTAAATAAACAGAAATTAAAAGAAAAATATCGATGACGTCACGCATGACGTCATCATCTTCTTCCTCACGGAAGGAAAGCCACGGCCATAATGGCCGAAATTTTCGCCGCTCGATTCCAGGCCATTAAGGCCATGACTGCCCCCTCTCTTTGGCCCTACTTATAGCCCTCGGTCCCCTCTCTGTTTTCCCTCACTCTCCTCTCCAAATCACGCGGCCACGCCGCCGTTATTTCTCACCGGAGTCACCCTCTTCCGCCGCCGTAATTGTTGATTCCGGCCACCCCGTGAGTTCTCGCCGCCCCTTTTTGGTCTCATTCGAATCACATCGATCCCGCACCCCTTCCTGACCGTTCGTTTGATTAATTTGCGAAGAGAAGGGTCACCACGACGCTCGCCGGAGCCCGTGCGCTCGCAGCTGGTCCTCACCGTCGCCAGAGTCCTCGCCAAGCCCTCCCGTGGATGCGATCATCTCTTCCTCGACAAGCCGCATCTCCCCGTCATGTTCGTCGAGCTCTAGCACCGCCGTAGAGCCATTCCCGGCGATTAACTGCAACGCCGGCCACCGCGCGCCATTTCCCGGCCAACTCCACCGGTGAGTAACCCTAGCCCCTCTCTGAGCCGTTAGATCGATCAAACGGCTAGGATTAGAACAATCCCGAAATGGTACGATACCGTCAGATCTCGATCCAACGATCCAGATCTGTTGACTTAACCACGTCACCCGTCCAGTCAGCAGGCCACGTAGACACACAGTTAGCACCCCTGACCAATCTCAGATACAGCCACGTTGCCAGCCTGTAAATTCAATTTTCTCCCGCTGGAATTAATTGGGAGTTTTACAGTTTAGTCCCTGACTCTTAGATCTATTATATCTTTTCAACCACTTAGCCAAATTTAGCAATCTTTTACTTTTTGAAAAGCCCTTGACATCTAGAATCTTTTGGCACTGGCCAAATTCAAATTTGACAAACTTAAAATTGTTCAAATTCAAATATGCTTGTTTGATGAAATTTGGCATAATTCGAATTCTACAAATCGAAAAATTGTAAATAAAATATATTTGGAAACATTAGGATGTGTACTTTCATAACCTCTGTCCTAAAATAATTATTGATCAAATTAAAATTGATTTTAGAATTAAATTGTCTGTTTAAGTATTTTTGGCATAGAATTAATTCTTTAAATAATTGGAATATGTTCCCTTAAGCAAAATTGCTCCTTTTGGTAACCTTTAACCAGAGACATCAGTACCTAAACCTTTTGGACAACCTTGAACCATTTCCTTGTAAGTTGGACCAAAACTTCATCTTAGTGAACCACTAGTTGATCATGCCTTAGTTTTGTTTTTATTCTTTCTACCATTGAGGTTGTGGCCATTTTGAATCCAAGACCAAGCCCCTAGTATGTAAACCATATAAGAGACCAAGTAGTGAACCTCAAACAATAGTACTATAGTGTTCTATCTACTCCTCCATCCCCCTATTCTTGCTTTAAGAATCCATCAAGTTAGCAAATGGAAAACAAGACTCAAGAAATAGAAGGTTCTTCACTTTCAACTTGGTGGCAACATGAAGAGCTACAAGGAGGATCAATGTAGAAATTTTGAAGAAAAGACTCCACCACTAGAAGCAACTCAAGGAAGTACAAGTGTGAAGAAACCCAGAAGAAAACATCTCCCTCTCTCTTTCTATCCTTCTTCTGCTTTTCTAATTGACTTAGTGGTATTTGTGACCATCCCATACCTAAACCAAGTAGTGAAGTGAAGATCATGAATATTTATCAAGTACAAGAGGAGCCTCACAACAAGGAGGAAACTACTATAGAAGCATGAAGATGAACTTCAAGAACACAAGCATGTGAAGACTTGGAGCCATCCACACAAGTTGAAGAATAACAAGTTGTTTTTGCCCAACCATTGACCCAAATGGAAAATCCCAAGACTTTATATTGTTTTCTCTATTGCTATGAAGTTAGTTGAACCTAGACCTACCCTAACCACAATGGAAAATACTAACATAGTCACTCAAATATTTTTGAAGGTGAATATGGCCAAGTGTTTGCATGTATTACTTTAGTTGAAGAAGTAATATGTTTATTCTTAGTGAACTCTTGGAACTTCCTCGACAAGTATGATTATAATAAAGTTAGTTTTCTGCAAACTCAACCTAGCCCTTCCTAAGTAAATCATTGGAATTTCCTTAACAATAAAGAGACCACTAGAGAATGAATCTTCCAACTCAAACCTCGACCTTGTCCTAACCAACTAGATTAAATCCCTTTGGATATGTTATTTCTTTGTATGATCTCTACACTTGTATGTTTGTTTGTTAGGATGCTTGTTTATTTGGTTTTGTGTTGTCAATGAATAGATTGTACGGAGAGCAACTATATTTTGTGAAGAGAGTGTGATACCTTCACCAACTTCAACAAGGCAAGTAACACATCATCAACTACCCATTATTTTCTATATGCATTAGTTGATTTTGAGTAGTATGCATTGATAGGAAATTTTACTAAGTTATATTATGCTATGCTATATCCTAGTAGTGTGTAGCCATCCTTATAGCTTGTTATTTTGATGCCTTGGTACTTATTTAGGTGCTTTGCCATGCTACAAAATTTGTTTTACTAGATGTTGAGGAAAAACTCTAAGTATACTAATGAATGAACCACCTGGGTGGAAGTGGTAAGACTGGTTTATGTTGAGTGTTGCCTCAGGGCCCTTATCTAAGGGTTATTCCACTTGAGGTTGTCACTTGAGGATGGCCACCCAGGAACAAAGAGAATACTATGTCCCTCTAAATCTAGTAGCTTCCCGTGCAACCTTTAGTCATATGGGCTCTGTCTTGATCAACTAAGTTGAATGAACTCACTAGGCTTACCAGCAGATGTAG
The DNA here is from genome assembly GCA_028641055.1 of Alopecurus myosuroides. Classification (NCBI taxonomy): domain Eukaryota; kingdom Viridiplantae; phylum Streptophyta; class Magnoliopsida; order Poales; family Poaceae; genus Alopecurus; species Alopecurus myosuroides. Next base: position 287,527,722 of record CM054059.1, read on the forward strand.
CATAATTATAGGTGGAACGGGTAAGCCAAACGGTGGTGGAATTTCTTCTGAAAGATCTCGTCTCAATCTTCTCCTTTCCTTAATGCACTCAGGGTGTATAGGATGTTTGGGCTGATTTGAGTCTGAAGGTGAAAGTGCACAACCTCTGCAGAGTCAACAAGCTAAGATCTTAGCCGTGTCCCCGGTTATGGACAACTATGAGCAGCTGGACAAGGATTGACGGAAGAATCTCATCATCAATTTCAATAAGTAAAATTTTGACCAAGTGAACAGTATTGTGGTGCTTGGATCATAATCCAATGTTGCCACCATTTTGAAAAGAAAAGTTGATTTTACAAAAGTGATAGGAGAAAACTGGCTTTATGCAAAACTTAGCCAAAACTCCACTCAGCCAAATAAGCATGTAGTATTAGTCTTGCCATTTATATCCACCATAGTGTTACTTGCCAATACATTATATTGTATTGACTCCCTTGTGGCTGCATATTCCATATTGCAGATATTTCTGAAGACGAGTGAGGATTTCGTTTAGGATCTCGAGACTATCGCCAACATGTTTTGCCTGTGGCACATGAAGAAGATGGGCTCAATGTTGTACTATGTTTTCCGCTGTATTTCTTTGTTTTCTGCTAGTCTTCTAAGACTATGCAAGTTGTAATCCTATTTTGTAAAGACTGGATCATGCGATGTAATAGAATTTGATGCATTTGCATGATATTTCATTTTGTACTGTGGTGCTAGCAATTGATCCAGGGACTAGCACAATAACACAGGTGTCCTTACATTATTTAAATGTGGGAACGCTACAGCTGTCCTAAAGTAGGTTTTACTAGCTATCTGGCACAAGAAAAGTCTGCATGTGAACATACTGTGATGACAATCTGTAGTGTGGATCCATAGTTTGTGCAAAATTAGCCCAATAATCATCAAATAGGTCTCACCTCTACTTTTGACAAGAGGCATGCATGCTTATCTCTCTATTTATTAATCACTTACGCTAATTAGTTTGATTAAAAAGGTACTTATTAGCACGTGATTACTACATACAGATTTCTAGCAAAGCAGAAGCAGAAATCATCTTTATTATTTTTCGTTGTAGAGTAATCGGTCATGGATCTTATAAAGCAATAAACAAGTATATTGATCATGGATCCTATAAAGTAGAAGCAGAAATCACATTTATCCTCACGAGTAGCCATAGGAAGGTTACTAATAAATATCTTTCTGAATTTGCTTTATACTCTGACAAGTTCGCATGTGACGGTAGGCACCTATCTCATTTGAAACGTTATTTCAGCTAGACGGCGTTAGACACGTGCCCACTTCTCAAGACATGGTAGCTACCCTCCTTTGTAGCCAGCAATTTTTGATATATATATATATGGTTGCGCTATTTGACACACAGGGTGCAGAATAGTTATTCTACACCCACCCTATATCTTTTGGACAGTTCTATGTTTTCCTCTGAGAAGTTCAGAATTTGTTGTAGGAGACTATTCTACACCCGGTTGTAGAATAGATCGCATGTGCGTATATATATATATATATATATATATATATATATATATATATATATATATATATATATAGATGGGTGTGGATTTCCTCACACCGGGGGTAGCTACCTCTAGCCTGCATGCCGTAGGATAAGGTATCGAGATTCGTGCCAGAAATATTATCGTTATATTAGTTTTCGCTTAGCATTTGCTAACCTTGGTTCGTTTTGGACGGTGACTTCACGCCGTTTGCATGGATGCATGCATCTCTCGTGGGGTCGGATACTTTGGAAGAATTATTTTGTTTGTTTGTTCCCCCTGCGTAGCGTGTTAGTTTACTAAATCTTGGATGTCTTCCTCTCTCGTTTATCGCGCCCCGATAGTGACCTGCCACATGTGTCCAAAACAATTTTTTGGTCGCACAAAGATGCTGGTTTACGAGGTACTGACTTCCCCCTGATGCGTGGGGCCGTTACCTTTGGAAACATAATTCAAGTGCAAACGCTTTTGTTCCTGCAAAAAGATGCTGGTACCATGCATGACTTGCCCCCTGACGCGTAGGGCCGTGAACTTTGGAAACAAAATTCAAAGTTCAAAAAGCTTCTGTCCCCCTGCAAACGATGGTACACCATGCAGAATCTAGAAAACTGTGCTGCTTACATATATTTGTCCCATCAAACTCACACGGAGCCTATATTTCCGTCTCCATCAAGACTCGTTCTAACTCTAAACCTCGCCCATGTTCTGCCGCGACCCTACTACTTAATTATGATATCAATTAGCACATATCTTGCAGCAGTGGGATGGACGGTGCAAACTGCATGCGTAGCTACCGGCCAGGAGAGGAGGCAATTTTCGATAGAGGGTGTGGATTTCCTCACACCGGGGGTAGCTACCTCTAGCCTGCATGCCGTAGGATAAGGTATCGAGATTCGTGCCAGAAATATTATCGTTATATTAGTTTTCGCTTAGCATTTGCTAACCTTGGTTCGTTTTGGACGGTGACTTCACGCCGTTTGCATGGATGCATGCATCTCTCGTGGGGTCGGATACTTTGGAAGAATTATTTTGTTTGTTTGTTCCCCCTGCGTAGCGTGTTAGTTTACTAAATCTTGGATGTCTTCCTCTCTCGTTTATCGCGCCCCGATAGTGACCTGCCACATGTGTCCAAAACAATTTTTTGGTCGCACAAAGACGCTGGTTTACGAGGTACTGACTTCCCCCTGATGCGTGGGGCCGTTACCTTTGGAAACATAATTCAAGTGCAAACGCTTTTGTTCCTGCAAAAAGATGCTGGTACCATGCATGACTTGCCCCCTGACGCGTAGGGCCATGAACTTTGGAAACAAAATTCAAAGTTCAAAAAGCTTCTGTCCCCCTGCAAACGATGCTACACCATGCAGAATCTAGAAAACTGTGCTGCTTACATATATTTGTCCCATCAAGCTCACACGGAGCCTATATTTCCGTCTCCATCAAGACTCGTTCTAACTCTAAACCTCGCCCATGTTCTGCCGCGACCCTACTACTTAATTATGATATCAATTAGCACATATCTTGCAGCAGTGGGATGGACGGTGCAAACTGCATGCGTAGCTACCGTCAGGGAGAGGAGGCAATTTTCGATATATATATATATATATATATATATATATAGGTAATTTGACACCCACGGTGCAGAATAGTTATTCTACACCCACCCTATATCTTTTGAACCGTACATGATTTTTATGTCATGTAAATTTTGTCGTATTCCTTATGTCGAATAGAACGTAAGAAAATATATACATGACATGAAACTTTTATTTATGTGACCGTAAGTAATAAATGGAAAAATACATATTTTGATGTTGTTTTTATGACTTTTATGTTGGTATGACTCATAGTTTTTAATTTTTATGCCGAGTATTCTCTTATGGATCAAACATGAACGTAAATTATTACATATGTAACATAAAGTTTTGACTTGGAAACATAAGATAAATTGTGAGTGCAAAATAAGTTTTCTGCACCTAGTGTGCCAAATAGGGTGTCTATATGAGACACCCTATTTGGCACACTGGGTGCAGAAAACTTATTTTGCACCCATAATTTTATCTTATGTTGCTAAGTCAAAATATTATACTAGGTATGTAAATATTTACGTTCATGTTGACCCATAATAGGAAAATTGGCGTAAAAAATTAAAAATTATGTTTCATAGCAACATAAAAGTCATAAAAAAAGCATAAATATGTGTATTTTTGTTATTTTTTGTAGCGTAACGTAAATAAAAAGTTTACAATATGGATATATTTTATTACGTTCTACTCGACATAAGGAATACGACAAAATTTACGTGGCGTAAAAATCACGTACAGTTGCGGAGATAGAGGGTGGGTGTAGAATAACTATTCTATACCCTGGGTGCCAAATAGCGCGACCCTATATATATATATGGTTTGAGTATAACAAGCAACAAAGTACATATGTATTACATTTTATTTCTTAGTGCTTTTCTGGAAATCTTACCTCATCAACCATGGTTCCAATAATAAGCAACAAAGTCCATGTCATGCATCATCTGGGTAAACGACATAGGAGAGCCCTGGAACAAATCAAGCTTTCAGAAATATAAAATATTAAAAATGAATAAAGAATTTTCCTTTTGCATCATGAAACACAAATAATTGAAAGTATTTCTCCTCTACATTTTCATTTCTGGAAATGCACACGACATATGGTTCACTTGGTTGTTCATTGGGGGTCTACAACCTGTGTGTAGTACGAGATGCCGGGGAATGATGGTATCTGCAATATGCATATGTAGCATTACTTTAATTTCCACTTAGATCTTGCTTTCATTTTTTACACAAAAATGAACATTAATACATGTGTGCCAATAATGTTCTGAAAATTCGAGTACTCTCCAACCTGTCAAAAGTAGGATAGTTTCTCAAGAATTATACATTTTCTTTTCCCGAAACATCTTTTTTAACATTGGACATCTATATACTTGTCATAATATGGTAGCTGAAATTACCTCATTGCGCAAGAATTCATTATGCGACTGATTAGTAGCTGGATACAAATGACTAGCATGCATAGTTGTTTTCTAAATTATGATATGCAATTGGGATCATTTGTTTCATGTGAACTAGGGTTATAAACCATAATGTCACCTCTGAATGTGTACTATCCAACAGAAATGCTCAATATGATCCAAATATATTAGGAACTGGATCTTATATTTGCTTTCCTACCACTTATATGAGAAGAACACAATTTATGTTTGTTAACTTCAAAAAAATCCAGATGTCAAGAGTTTTAACAACACACACTTTGAAGCTGAAGCTGATCAAGATGAAGGCTACCTGGGTAACCTCCTGAACCAATCTCCATGGAAACCACTATTACTTTTTCTTCTCTGCTATGGGGTAGAGGCCAGCATGTAGGAGAGGAGGACACGGGATTTACAACACCAGGGACTTCAATCTCCTACCGTCTACTAACTATCTATTTTCTGCAGCGCTACCTGAAGGAGTTATGCCCTAGAGGAAAATAAATAGGTATATATTTATGCCATAACTCATTAAGTTTATAATAGTTTCTTATCATGTTATAAATGTATTAATCGGAAACATTGATACACGTGTGATATGTAAACAACCAGAGGTTATTCGATAACCAAAGTTCCTATTTATCCTCTATGATAAACTAGTCCACTGGGTTATGGATGATCGTAGGTTTTACGATCATGTGACATTTATGTCAGTAGACAGTGGAGTCATTTCATCGGGTGAATGAGATTATGAACATACCCTTCATATACACAAATATTGCGACACGGTTGTATTACGAAGTTCGTAGTGGCAGTACTTAGAAACATAGTACCCTAATCCTCAGACCGTGAGACTTCATTTTGCTATCTTTGAGGTTATTTTGAGTGTATCAAACGTCACACCGTGACAGGGTGATTATAAAGGTATACTTTGGTATTCCAAAGGGATATGTTGAGGCGTGTTGTCAAGAGCGTTACTCGTTCATCCACGTAGTGGAGAGATACTCGGGCCCACTCGGTGAGACTTCATCTGATAGCCTGCAACGTGTGACTAGGTCACGGGGATGAAGGATCATGAGAACGAGTTAAGAATCTTATTGGTAACGAGATTGAGCACGACATGAGGATGTTAACGATCAAGTCTCGGACAAGACATGTATCTAAGTAACAAAAGAAATAGGAGTCTATGTTAAGGTTCAACGATGATTAATTCGATGGATGCACATGGGTCATTTTGGATATCCAGGTCCTGCTATTGATCATTGATCAGGGAGGTGTCCCGGTCATGTCTGGAGTACTCCCGAACCGATAGGGTAACACACTTAAGTGGGCGACATAAGGGATCGTTTTTGGAATAAACTGAGTTAGGTAGAGAAAGAACGGAATGGTTCCGAAGAGAGAAAGAGAATCACCTGAATTGTTCCGGAAGACAAAAGAGACACCGAAATTGTTTCAGAAAAAATTAAAGGGAATACCAAAAGTGCTTCAGGGTGCCGAAGAAGTTCGGGGTGGTCCGGAATGGGTTCCGCAGCCACAGGAATTAATTTGATATTTAATTATATAAATTAATTAATTGTGAATTAATTGGTTTAATATATTAAATATATTTTAAATAATATGTAAACATATTTAATTATGAGTTAAAATATATTCACATATAATTTTATTTTATTTAGTATTAAAAAGAATTATTTAATTTAAATATATTTATGTACTTAAATATATTTATTTACTAATTAATTAATTTAATATTAAATAATAAAAAATTAAAAAAAGGAGAGGGGTGCGGCCAGCCCACATGGCCCGGCCAAGGGCTCATGCGGCTGCCATGGGGTGGCGGCATCCATCCTCCCCCTCTCTCCCTTTAGTCCCACATTGGGAGGGGGAGTTTGACTCCCCCCTCCACCTATATAATAAGTGGCAAGGGAGCACTTTTTATTCATCAAAAAATTGGCAATTTAGCCAGTTAATAAATCGGAAGAGATGTCTCTCTCTCCTGATTTCTCTTTCTCTCTCCCGCACTCTGTGGCCCCAAAGTTTGGGCTGCGCACACGAGATTTCTTTCTACTTCGATACGTCGTTGTGTCAGGGAAAATATTATCTGGGAGATCTATTTCTGCAACCTCTGCTGGGTGAGAGACCGGGAACTGCCGTCATACACCGTATGTGTTCGATACCTACGAGGCGCTACACTTCGTCGTTGCACCGAAAGGCTGCCGGGAACTCGTCAAGTTTGTCACGACCTTGAGGTCGGCTTCGTCATCTTCGTCAGCAACGCCTGTGCGGAGGTGTAATCCCCGCATATCGATCTACAAGGGTATGTCACCGGAACCCCTCTTTAACCGTTAGTTTTGGTGTTCTCTAGTAGTAAAAAAATTGAAATTTTGCTGCCAAACCATTCACTACCTACAAGAAAACTTGATGAAATCAAGTACCAGGGGTACAGACCATGGGCAAAAAGGGAGCAGAACAATCAAGCAAAACAGGGAATGCGAAGACAGGGAAGGATAGCCAGCACATGCTCCCTTTTCTAAGTTTCTCCAGGTGAATCCTTTTCTTCCAGTGTGGGTTGCGGCTCCAGGAGGAAGAAGGGAAAGGAACATAGCTCTTCCTAGGAGAAAGCACGTGAGCTCTGCCTTTCTTGGCAAAGGGGAAGAAGGTAAAGGCTGGTCGTGGGCTAGTATGTCAAAGACACAAGCCCAAATATTGTTTTTTCATACACAGGACACAAGCAACAAGCCCAAGAAGACAAAAATAGAAGACAAAACCCCACAAAACACTTGTGTCATAGTTGCACCTTTTGTTTCTGCGTACGTGACTAGTATGCCACCTGTCGACTGACACATAAGGATGATGGGTTCGTATCATAGAAAACAACAAATTTCCTACACGAAGGACACCTGAAGGGCCAAAATCTAATCTAGGAGATATAAGCAACAGGAAGAACGAGTCTTAAGGAGAACATATTGATGGCTGAAGCTCATTGGTAGACCCCAAGCGCAGGGTGCGAAGAGTGCAGTGACAACTTTCCCCTCAGAAAGAAACCAAGGTTGAATCTACCAGTAGGAGAAAGAAAACACTTCTGAAGGTTGATGTAGTTGATGTGGCAGGGCACACTACCTGTTCAGAAGCAACGTGGAAACTACACAACACAATCAAATCACTTTTCCCCAACGAAGCAGTGAGGTTGTCAATCTCACCGGTTTTGCTAAAAACAAAGAGGTTAAATGTATGGTGTGGAAAACAGTACTTGCTAGCATTAGATGAAAAGAGAACAGTGATGGTTGTAGGAAAACAGTAGTAAGAGTATGAAAACATTGATTGGAGTGGTTGTATTATCAGTATAGAGGAAATGGACAGGGGTCCACAGTTCACTAGTGGTGTCTCTCCAAAACAGATAGATAACATGCTGGGTAAACAAATTACAGCTGGGCAATTGACAGATATAAAGGCTGCACCATAGTGCATATGCATGACATGATGATTACTATGGGATTCATGCGGGCATTACAACAAGATACATAGACTGTTATCCAACTGCATCTATGACTAATAATCCACCCTCAGAGTGTCACCCAAGCAACCTTGGGTATTAGGTTGCAAGCAACATATAATTGCATTAAGCAAATTGTGTAATGTAAACAATAAAATCATCCTTATACAAAGCATTGTTATTTTCTCCCTAATGGCAACAACACATCCCCCACCCGTTTACGTTTCTGTCACTCGAGCGTGTGTGAAAGGGAGGCATGAACCCACTATCGAGCATAAATATTCCCTATTGGAGTTACAAGCATCTACTTGGCCAGAGCATCTACTAGCAACGGAGAGCATGCAAGATCATAAATAACATACACATGAAAAGAACATGATAGATCGATAATCATCGGACATAGCATTCAATATTCATCGTATCCTAGCAAACACAACATGTAGCATTACAATAAGATGATCTTGATCATGTTAGGCAGCTCACAAGATCTAAACATGAGGCATAAAGAGGAGAGAACAACCATCTAGTTACTGCTATGGACCCTTAGTTCTAGGATGAACTACTCACGCATCATTCTGGAGGCGGGCGTGGTGGTGTAGAGCCCTCTAGTGATGATTCCCCTCCTGTCAGGGTGCCGAGGAGAGCTCCAGAACCCTCTCAAACTAGGGTTGACGATGACGGCGGCTGCGGATATTTTTGGTGGAAAAGGCTCGGGTACTTAGGTTTAATCTTCCGAGAGGTATAAATAGGCGAGAGGGAAACGTCGGTGGGTGGCTAGAGGGCCCACACCACTCCCACGCGTGGCCAGAGGGGGGCGCGCCGCCCTATGGTGTGGGTCCCTGCGGCCCCCCTCCGGGTCCCCTCCGGACTCCGTGTGCGCGACAACTTTCTAAGACTTTCGGGCTTCGAATCATCCAATTCTGTAGCGTTCCCACATTTAAATAATGTAAGGACACCTGTGTTATTGTGCTAGTCCCTGGATCAATTGCTAGCACCACGGTACAAAATGAAATATCATGCAAATGCATCAAATTCTATTACCGCATGATCCAGTCTTTACAAAATAGTATTACAACTTGCATAGTCTTATAAGACTAGCAGAAAACAAAGAAATACAGCGGAAAACATAGTACAACATTGAGCCCATCTTCTTCATGTGCCACAGGCAAAACATGTTGGCGATAGTCTCGAGATCCTAAACGAAATCCTCACTCATCTTCAGAAACATCTGCAATATGGAATATGCAGCCACAAGGGAGTCAATACAATTTAATGTATTGGCAAGTAACACTATGGTGGATATAAATGATAAGACTAATACTACATGCTTATTTGGCTGAGTGGATTTTTGGCTAAGTTTGCATAAAGCCAGTTTTGTCATATCTCTTTTGTAAAACAAACTTTTCTTTTCGAAGGGTGGCAACATTGGATTAAGATCCAAGCACCACAATACTGTTCACTTGGTCAAAATTTTACTTATTGAAATTGGTGATGAGATTCTTCCGTCAATCCTTGTCCAGCTCCTCATAGTTGTCCATAACCGGGGACATGGCTAAGATCTTAGTTTGTTGACTCTGCAGAGGTTGTGCACTTTCACCCTTTGTCTTCAATTAGCCCAAACATCCTATACACCCGGAGTGCATCATGGAAAGGAGAGAATTGAGACAAGATCTTTCAGAAGAATAAGTCCAAACCCACCGGCAAGACCGTTCCACCTATAATTTTGCTACATCTGCTAGTCAAGCCTGGGCTGAACTCTCACAACTTAGTTGATCAAGACAGAGCCCATATGTCAAAAAGGCTGCACGGGAAGCTACTAGATTTAGAGGGACATAGTAATCTCTTTGTTCTTGGGTGGCCATCCGCAAGTGACAACCTCAAGTGGAATAACCCTTAGACAAGGGCCCTGAGGCAACACTCAACATAAACCAGTCTTACCACTTCCACCCATGTGGTTCATTCATTAGTTATACTTAGAATTTTTCCTCAACATCTAGTAAAACAAATTTTGTAGCATGGCTAAGCATCTAATAAGTACCAAGGCATCAAAATAACAAGGTATACGGATGGCTACACACTACTAGGATATAGCATAGCACAATATAACTTATTAAAATTTCCTAACATGCATACTACTCAAAATCAACTAATGCATATAGAAAATAATGGGTAGTTGATGGTGTGTTACTTGCCTTATTGAAGTTGGTGAAGATATCACACTCTCTTCACAAAAGATCGTTGCTCTCCGTACACTATTCATTGACAACACAAAACCAAATAAACAAGCATCCTAACAAACAAACATACAAGTGTAGAAAACATACATAGCAACTAACATATCAAAAGGGGCTTAACCAAATTGGTTAGGACAAGGTCTAGGTTTGAGTTGAAAGATTCATTCTCTAGTGGTCTCATTCTTGTTAAGGAAATTCCAATGGTTTCCTTGGGGAGGACTAGGTTGAGCTTGATGCGATCTAACTTTATTATAACCATACTTGTCGAGGAAGTTCCAAGAGTTCACTAAGAATAAACATATTACTTCTTCAACTAAATTAATACATGCAAACACTTGGTCATATTCACCTTAAAAAATATTTGAGTGGCTATGTTAGTATTTTCCATTGTGGTTAGGGTAGGTCTACTAACTTCCTCATCAAAGGGAAAATATTACTAAGTCTTGGTTTTCCATTTGGGTCAATGGTTGGACACAAAAACAACTTAGTATACTTCAACTAGTGTGGATTGCTCCAAGTCTTCACATGTTTGTCTTCTTGAAGATCATCTTCATGCTTCTATTGTAGTCTTGTTCCTTGGATGGATTCTTCTCTTGGTCTTGGTAAATTCTTCATGGCTTTCTCACTAGTTGGTCGAAGGTAGGTTGGGCACAACTACCACTAAGTCTATTTGAAAAGAAAGAAATAGAAAGGATAGAGAGAGGAAGATGTTTTATTATGAATTTCTTCACACTTGTACTTATTGAGTTTCTTCTAGGTGTGGAGTCCAAGTCTTTTCTTCAAAACTTCTTCATTGATCTTCCTTGTAGCTCTTCATGTTGCCACCAAGTTGAAAGTGTAGTGCCTTCTTGTTCTTGAGTCTTGATCTCCATTTTGCTAAGTTGATGAATGCTTGAAGCAAGAATGGGGAGTGGAGGAGTAGAAAGAAAGCAAAGATACTAGTGTCTAAGGTTCACTACTTGGTATTGTATGTGATTGACACATCCTAGGGACTTGGATTGGCTCCAAATAGACATAACATCAAGGAATAACAGTTGAAAACAATTCCTAAGACATGGTAAAGATGGATGAATCACTAGGTTGGGTTTTTTGTCAAAAACACATGGCCATGGTCCAAGGATGTCCAAAATTGTTGGGAAGGGTTGTTTATGGTTCAAGGTTATCAAATGGAGCAATTTTGCAAAAGAAACTATATTGAAAATATTTATAGAAGTAAATCTATGTCAAAAACACTCAACATACCAATTAATTCTAAAAACAATTTTAATTTGCTCAAATATTATTTTGGGACGGAGGATATGAAACTACACACCCTAAGGTTTCCAAATATATTTTATTTACAAATTTTGGATTTGTAGAATTTGAATTATGCCAAATTTCATCAAACAAGCATATTTGAATTTGAACAAATTTAAGTTTGTCAAATTTGAATTTTGCCAGTGCTAAAAGTTTCTAGATATCAAGGGCTTTTCAAAAAGTCCAAGATTGCTAAATTTGGCTAAGTGGTTGAAAAGATATGATGATTTGAAGTTGCAGGGGCTTTTCTGCAAATCTGCCAAAAATTCTACCGGGAGAAAATTTCGAATTAAAGGGCCGGCCACGCGGCAGTCTCTGATTGGCTGGGCTATGCTGACTGGGCGCTGGTGTGGCATGTGCTGACGTGGATAAGTGATGGATCTGGGGAATTAGATCCAGATCCAACGGTGGCGTACCCCTTCGGGGTGGATCTAATCTAGGCCACTAGACCTAGATCTAACGGCTGGGAGCGAGGGAGAGAGTTTACCGGCGTGGGGTGGCCGGAAAATGGCGCGACGGGGGCCGGAGTTGCAGCTCCTGGACAGCGACGGCGCTACGGGGGTCCTCGGGCTCGGGGAAGACCACGGGGACGCTCAGCGCGACACGGGGAAGAGGATGGTGGCGATGGCGCGCTCCCTCGCTTCCGGTAGTGGCGCCAAGATGTGGCCGGAGACTGCGCAACTCCGGTGACGCACGGACGAACTTGGCGGCGTCGATTGGCTGCGCAAAACAATCGAGAAAAGAGCTTAAAGGGTGCGCGGGGCCAGGGGGATTCGATAAGGACAGAAGAGGGCGGCCGAAACTCACCAAGGCGGCCGGAATCAACCTAGCACGGCGGCGGCGGTGAGAAACTCCGGCGAGCAAATTCTTCGCAGAGAGGGAGCGATTTACACGGGGTCCAGAGGGGAAAGAGAGAGGAGCGGTAGGGCTTTAAGGGGAAGGCCTCGGGGCAGCGATTAACGCTCTTAATCGCGAGCAAATACGGCGAGGAGAAATGGCAGTGGCAGTTTCTACCAGAGCTTGAAGGCGAGGTGATGTCATTGATGACATCATCAATTTTTTTTATTTTTCTTTTTAATTTCTGTTTAATCATTTCTTTAATAACTTATGTATAAAAACTCCAATTGGCATGAAACCAATTTCGAAATTCTTAAAATATAATTGCCTTTCCAGAAAAACCATTTTCACAAACTTTTGAACATATTACATTTTTTAATTATGAAATTTGAATAATTCATTAAAAGGGACTTAATAGCATTTTTAATAGAAAATCAAATTTAATTTTGAGAAAGGGTTTTATAAAAATAAAGAGACATTATATAAGTCAAATATCATTTTTGAAAATCATTTACACTTGTTTTGCTATTTTATATTTTGAAATAAAAATGATTTCACTAATAGCCTATTAATGCCATTTTAAAAATATCAATTATATAAATGAAAATTATTGGTTGAATAAAATATCAGAGACATCAATGTAATAAAATAACATTTTACAAAATCATATTTAATGGTTTTCATATTTTATGATTTTAAAATATGAAGGAACAATGATATTCACTTTAATAGAAAACATTAATTTTTATATGATTAAAACAATTTTTAGAAATATTTTCTATGGTTCAACTATTGTTTCCTAAGACCCTTTTAGGAACTTTCATATTGTATATTTTCAACATATTAGTGAAACCACAATTAGTATCCTTTTGTTATATTTCAAACATAGAGAAATATTTAATAAATTTGGAAATGGGGTTTAGTAAAAGCAGAAAGGTTTTCCCAAATGAAAACATTGTTTTCTCAAAGTATCTTACTTGTTTTCATAAACAATTTATTTCTATAGCACTATATTATTTTGTTGATAAACAAGGATCCAACTGATATCTATTTGGGGGTTATCAATAATAGTGAAACCCTTTTTGGAGACAAGAAAATATTAGAGATAGCAACTCTCTGGTTTTTATATATCAAAAATATTTTCAAGATGATAATTGGGTTGAAAACATGTTTGGTGTAAGGGTTTTATTAAGAAGAAAATATTTTCTTTATGTAGAAATATTTATTTTGAAATGACTTTAGGGTTTATGGAATAGAGGTATATTGGAATCTTAATTTCAATTTTCATTGAGTTATGTATTGTTTCCTTTTATTTCTTGCCTCTCATTGGTTTTTGGTGACTTGCATAGCATGCAAACAAAAAGTTTCAATTTTTAGTGATTTTTGCACTTTCCAAAAATCAGGGATGTTACAAATTCCAAGAATATTTTTAGAACAACTTTTCTGAAACTAAAAACAGCAGAAAACAGGAACTGGAACTGTGGCATCTTGTCATTAGGTTAGTCCGAGAAAATCGATAAAAATGGAAAAGTGTAAAGGAAACATGTAGCATATAGTATGAAAACAACATGGAACATCAGAAATTATGGATACGTTTATGACGTATCAATATCTCCAAGCTTAGTTCCTACTCGTCCTCGTGTAGGTAAATGGTATAAACAAATAATTTCTGAGGTGACATGCTACCAACATAAACTTGATCATCATAGAGTAAAAGCATATGTACGTTGAGATCATAGTACTTTAAACACATGCATGATAGATATAAATTAACAATGAAACTTAGCAATAACTTTGCATCATGAAAAGTAACACAAATAAGAGATCATGAATAATAATGCACTTGAAAGTTATACGTTTGTTTCGAGCATAAAGAAAACATAGCAAAGTGATATTTCACTTGTCCTTAAGAGTGTGGCAAAACATAAATGCTAGGACACCTTCAAAGTTCAAGTGGAAGACTAGAACAAATAATTTGAGAGCAAGTAATAACACATCATGAATCAATTAATAATAGTTTCTGGGACCAATGCACATTAAACTGAGAATGGAAACTACGCTCTCTCAACTGTGCATAAAGTTAGAAGATGGAGAATCAACATAAAATTAAAAGAAAGGTCCTTCGCAGAGGGAAGCAGGGATTAAATCATGTAACATCCCAAGTCTGAAAAATAGCCTTTAGAATGTTTGCTCTCTGTTATTTTATGTTTTGCATCATGGCATCATGTTGATTGCAATTGTTTTGTTTGTTTTCCATTTGTTTTCCACTGTTTTCATTTGTTTTCCTTTGTTCCCTGTTTGAATTTGAACTCAAATTTCAAACCCTTTGTTTCATCCTTGTGATGTTACAATTTCCAAAGTGAGAGTTCAAATAAAAACAACCAAATTGTTCCATTTTATTCCATGTTGATCAACTAATAAAAAGGTGCTTTTATTTCAATCAATTAATTCTATTTCAATCCAATTTCAAATCAAATGTATTTCAAATCAGTATCTAATTGAAACCATGAAATTCACCTCACAATTGAAATCCTCAAACACATTAAATCATAGGGGTAACCCTATTTAAATTGTTGTTTCAATATTGTGTTTTTAATAATGAAAATTGTTGCTATTTGGATTCACATACAAATATCATTTTTAAACTCAAACCAATTCTCAATTCATTAACCTTTTGAATCCATGAAATGCACCACTAATTTGAATTCATTAAATCCCTTTTAAACCCTAAAGAAAACCCTATCCAAATGCCTTGTTTTCAGAATATTTAAGTAATATTAAAAATGCCTTCAATTTTGCTTTATTTCCTAAACATCCATAATTTCTGAAAACTCTATGAAAACAAAAGCTAGCATTTGTTGCTATTAACCTAATAAGCCTAAACTAATTTTTCTAATATTTTTACTAATCTAAAAGATCTCCTTTTTCCTCCAATTGGTATTCAGCAAAAATAAAAAATAAAAATAAAAGAAGCAAATAACAAAGGAGAGAGGAGGCAGCAGATAACCCCAGCCCAACAACCCAGCCCATTTTTTCCTTCTCCCTTCCCCTAAGCCCACTAACTTTCCTGGCCCAGTAACCCCCTGTCGCTTTCTTCTTCCCCACCATGTCGTCATCCTGTACGACTGCAGTATAGCCCTCCGATCACCTTCATGCCCTTCCGATGTCGTGCCGTACTCGCTCCCCTTCCCCTTATCTACCTACCCCTCCCGAGACCCCCTCGTGAACCCTAGCTCCCTCCTCTAGCCTAGCGCCGCCAATCTTCTCCTCTGTTCCTCTCCCTGCTGTTCTTCGTTCTCTGAACCCTCCATGTCTGAACCACCCGAAACACCACCTGTACCCACCGTCACCATCCGGTCGCCATGCACCTCGAGGGGCTCCGCTCCCCGGGAATGGAAACGGCGCAGTCCCGGGAGTTCCCCCGTGTCCTCGTCGCTCGCCGGGACGCACCGGAGTGGCCGCGCCGTCGCCGGAGAGCGGCCGCGCTGCTGCCTGCCGTCAGGCATTCGTCAGCGACCAATCGAGGTGATCATCCCCTCCCCTTCTCGCCTTTCCCTCTGCTCTCCTGCACCGCGAGCCCGCCGCCACAGCACCCCATCACCCACCGCCCGCAAGCACACCCCACGGCGCCCCTAGTTTTTCCCCGGCGAGCCCCCCTTCCAGCGCTGGCCATGGCGATCTCTGTGTTTCTGTTCGCTGGTTCGGTTAGCTGCCTGTACCTGTTCGTGTTCGGTTCAGTTAATTCAGATAAGGCCCGTATCTGAAGCTCAACCCAAACACTGCTCGGTACCTGTCACAAACACACGAGCAGCCCATCTGGTCACTGGTGTTGCGCGCGCAGCAGAGGGGGTGGGTTCGAATCCCACCCCCCGCGGTTTAAACCAAGTCTTTTTATTTTTATTTTCCACAACTCCAGTAAACAGCTAATTACAACCCAGTCCCTGCCAGTTCTTCCAGGTCCCTGTAGAATTAATTCTAAGTCCCTAGTTAATAACAATTGGCAGATTACACCTTAAATTTGGAAATTGCACAAATAAATCATGCTAACTCCAATTTTAACTTTTTAAATATGTTTTCTGTCCCAAATTAAATGTTCTTTCCAAATATAAAATTTGTTTACTGTTTTGAATATTTTAAATTGGTGCAAAATTTGAAAACTTGTCAAATTCACTTAAATTTGCAAAATTCATAACTTGCTCATAAAAATTCCAAATTTCACAAACCAAATATGTTTTCCAATCAATTTTTCATGTACTTTCAAAATATAAATTTTGTTTGCTGTTTTGAATAATTTAAATTGCTGAAAACAACTGTTTCTTGTTTATTGCATTTAAAATTGCCAAAATAATAACTTGCTCATTTTAAATCCAATTTCCACAAATGAAATATGTTTTCCATGCAAAATTAAACCCTCTTTCCAAATATAAAATTTGTTTCATGTTTTGAATAATTAAAATTGCCTAAACCATTTAATTCTTGTTTAATGCAATTAAAAATTGTTTATTATTGTTTAATTCATAATTAATTAATCCAAAGTCCAATTTCAAAATGTGAAACATGTAAACCAACTAAAATTTGATAACCTTTTCAAATATAAATTTTGTTAATTGCTTTGAGCACTTTAACTCGATGAAAACAATCACTACTTGTTGACACCATTAAGTAACAAAATTCCAAACTTAATAAATGCTTTTCTAAATTGTTAACTATCATTACAATTGCAATTAATATTGTTATTTTGTTGTTATCTTGTCATCATCATCATGCATGCATCATGTTTAACTACTTACACTTGTTAATCAAAGGTAGATCATTGCTCCAACCTAAAGCATTTGCATCCATATGCAATTCTCATTGCATATGGATCCAATTAAATTGTGTTACTTGTCAAGTAGATTACTTTGATGCATCTATTAACATGACATGCATCATCCCATGCTTGTGCAACTTTGCCATGTATTGATTGTTTATCTTTCTGCAATGTTTGTTTGCTTCTTCCCGGACATACGACGACGTTGAGACCGACGATACTTACGACACCCCTTCTAAGGAGTTAGCTCAGTACCAGGCTACTGGGTTTGCAGGCAAGTTATCACTCACATGAACCATTGTGTTCCTTTCAACATTGGTTACCGATACTTTCCGTTGTTCTTTTCTGCTAGCCTTAGTAGTAGTTGTTTCTGTTACGAACCCATCACATGAATCCCTTAACCTTGATATTGCCTCACCTCCATACCTAAAACCCCTTGCTTGTTGCCTTAGTCTTATCTAGCATGCTTAGGTTGTTTTTGCTCGAGTCTGTTACCCGTTACTTTCTGTTACTATTTCTATTACGTTGTGGGGGCTCGATGTTTAATCAATCAATCATGCTAATGTTACTATTAATAATAAAATTTGATGATAAGGCACCGGCAGGAGGCCCATGAGAGGTTTTGAAGCCTGCTAGTGTCGACCCTAATAGGAAAAGGGTCTTGTCTACTGATCCATGATGAGCGCACTACCCGCATTTGGGAAGCGAGTATGGGCGCCCCCCTCAACTTGACCTGGTTCGCATCTCGTCCAAATCATCTCATTTAGTTCGTGTTTTCCATTTGCCGCATGCATGTTTTTGCGAGCCCAGGCCAGGGTGGAACTTTCGTAGTCGGCATATAGGGGGACACGTTCTTAGAGTGCTATGAGGGTCCATTTTCTTCTGGGCTCGATTAGCCGTGCGCCCAAGGTGCTTTGGGCTTGATGCGAAGAATGGTTGGTTGTGTTGAGTGCCCCGCTTGGTGGGAGGCATCCCATCTGGCGGGATATTCATGAGTGTACGGCCAAATTGGTGCAACCCTGCAGGGATAATCTTCTCGAGAAGCCGTGTTTTCCGCGGTTATGGATTACTTGGTGAAAGTACTGGCTAACAAGTACTCAGGACAACTTAAACATAATGATCAAACATGTTACACCCAATGATTAATAACTTGACTAGTAATATGTTGATGACACAATAATTTGATTCACCCTTATTACAACTGTGTGAGTTATCCTCGGATCGCTTCTTTGGATAAGGGGCGAGATCCAGGATGGGTTTGTTTGAAGTTATCTTCCAGTTGGTTACAACCCTCGATCTTATCCCTTTTCTGATAGTTGGACATGATAGAACCTCTGTAGTTGGTTAGCGCAGCCAGTTGCAGCATCTTTTATATCCCTTTCCTTCCGTTGAACCCAAAGCATCTGTGCTTGGTGTTGACGGGTTACACTTTGGTGAACTGTGAGTCTTGCTTGCCAGTACGTTGTTGTACTGACCCCTTTGGGGCTGTGGTTTACGCAGACGACGTTTCCGAGGATCTACATGGTGGCTACTACGTGGAGTATGACGACGAGACTGCTGACGAGTAGATAGCGGACCCGGGCAGGATCCGAGACTTCGTGGATGGGCTCCGTCTGTTTGTTTCCGGCCTCTTAGGCCTATTTGGTTCTTGTCTGTACTCAGACATGTTGAATGCTTCCGCTGTGTTGTAATGATGTATTGTTGGGGCATGTGCCCTCTGAATGATTGTATTTGCTATCTCTGCTCTAATGAGAGCCATTTGCAACTTATTTCAATCTTTTGTGTCGTAGAGATCTGTTGTGATATCACTTGTTAAACGTCGTTGACGTACCATGTGTGTATGGTTTGAAGTACGTCGACGGAAGTGCCTTTGATCTCTAGTGGATAGTTTACATCGACGATGGAATAGCAGGGCTTGTGTTGTCGCGCATAAGCGCAGGCCTACCAGGAAGCTGGGACGTGGGAGCAGTTATGCCCCATAATCCAAGCATCTGCTATCCAGTTCGTACGGTGAGTATCCCCTAGAAATCAGGGTGCGACAAATGGTATCAGAGCCTGTCTGCCTGTAGGATCCCTTTTTACTGGTCGCAGTTGAGTCTAGAAACTATTTTGTAGCTATATAGGAAAAATGAAACGTGAGAGTAGGAATTCTGTTCTTTTTCTTCTTTCCCCACCCTCCCTCCCTTTTCTGGTAAGGAAGTGCAACGTTGATTTTTCCCTTCTCATCTAAACTTTCAAGTTAGGATTTCACGTATTCTGGTTTCTCTAGGATGGTTATATCTACTAGACCATAGGAATGGAGGTGGTTGTGACATGATTTATCATGTTGCCTACTCATGATTGAGAACGGAGGCGTGTAAGCCCCGGAAGCAGATCCTCTATTCCTTAAGCAGTAGATATTGATCCTCTAGAAGCCCGGATGGGTTTTCCGTAGTACCTCAGGAGTTTTGTTCTCGTTTTCCCCGATGTTGATATCCTGATCTTCTCAACATCCTTTTCGTCCGTTGAAATCTTGTTGTTGTTTTCCACTTCAAATCTTCTACCGGCGTCTAATCAAAGTTTACCCGTTCATCTGCTAAACTCTATTCCAGCTAAAGTGTTGTTTCATACCGGAGCATCACATTCCTTTGTGTCAACAATCTTTTCCACAACATACAACCTAATTCTGATTCCACTAAGCAATCAAATCTCTGTTCACTCCCCGGAATCTCAAATGTTGACTTCCAAGATAAGTAAGAACAATCCAATTCTAATGAGAGGCCACATATTCCTCGTTACTCTCATGTTGATGATTCTGACATTGATGATTATTCCTGGTGTTGCATTGATGTCAATAACTCTGTTCCACCCCTATTACAGATAGTCTATTCTACAAATGCATCAAATTCTATCCAGCTATACACCCTCAATACAAAACCTCTTCCTTCAATTGAAAATATTCCGGTGGTTTGCTAATTCCCTGACGTCTATCCAATGTGCACGATGTGTTTCACGTGTCACAGCTCAAGTGGATCTTCCCAAGAAGTTTCCGGACCTTTTCTTTTCTCAGTAGGAATCTCGGGGCGCGATTCCTTCAAGGGGGGGCGTTTTGTAACATCCCAAGTCTGAAAAATAGCCTTTAGAATGTTTGCTCTCTGTTATTTTATGTTTTGCATCATGGCATCATGTTGATTGCAATTGTTTTGTTTGTTTTCCATTTGTTTTCCACTGTTTTCATTTGTTTTCCTTTGTTCCCTGTTTGAATTTGAACTCAAATTTCAAACCCTTTGTTTCATCCTTGTGATGTTACAATTTCCAAAGTGAGAGTTCAAATAAAAACAACCAAATTGTTCCATTTTATTCCATGTTGATCAACTAATAAAAAGGTGCTTTTATTTCAATCAATTAATTCTATTTCAATCCAATTTCAAATCAAATGTATTTCAAATCAGTATCTAATTGAAACCATGAAATTCACCTCACAATTGAAATCCTCAAACACATTAAATCATAGGGGTAACCCTATTTAAATTGTTGTTTCAATATTGTGTTTTTAATAATGAAAATTGTTGCTATTTGGATTCACATACAAATATCATTTTTAAACTCAAACCAATTCTCAATTCATTAACCTTTTGAATCCATGAAATGCACCACTAATTTGAATTCATTAAATCCCTTTTAAACCCTAAAGAAAACCCTATCCAAATGCCTTGTTTTCAGAATATTTAAGTAATATTAAAAATGCCTTCAATTTTGCTTTATTTCCTAAACATCCATAATTTCTGAAAACTCTATGAAAACAAAAGCTAGCATTTGTTGCTATTAACCTAATAAGCCTAAACTAATTTTTCTAATATTTTTACTAATCTAAAAGATCTCCTTTTTCCTCCAATTGGTATTCAGCAAAAAAAAAAAAAAAAAAAAAGAAGCAAATAACAAAGGAGAGAGGAGGCAGCAGATAACCCCAGCCCAACAACCCAGCCCATTTTTTCCTTCTCCCTTCCCCTAAGCCCACTAACTTTCCTGGCCCAGTAACCCCCTGTCGCTTTCTTCTTCCCCACCATGTCGTCATCCTGTACGACTGCAGTATAGCCCTCCGATCACCTTCATGCCCTTCCGATGTCGTGCCGTACTCGCTCCCCTTCCCCTTATCTACCTACCCCTCCCGAGACCCCCTCGTGAACCCTAGCTCCCTCCTCTAGCCTAGCGCCGCCAATCTTCTCCTCTGTTCCTCTCCCTGCTGTTCTTCGTTCTCTGAACCCTCCATGTCTGAACCACCCGAAACACCACCTGTACCCACCGTCACCATCCGGTCGCCATGCACCTCGAGGGGCTCCGCTCCCCGGGAATGGAAACGGCGCAGTCCCGGGAGTTCCCCCGTGTCCTCGTCGCTCGCCGGGACGCACCGGAGTGGCCGCGCCGTCGCCGGAGAGCGGCCGCGCTGCTGCCTGCCGTCAGGCATTCGTCAGCGACCAATCGAGGTGATCATCCCCTCCCCTTCTCGCCTTTCCCTCTGCTCTCCTGCACCGCGAGCCCGCCGCCACAGCACCCCATCACCCACCGCCCGCAAGCACACCCCACGGCGCCCCTAGTTTTTCCCCGGCGAGCCCCCCTTCCAGCGTTGGCCATGGCGATCTCTGTGTTTCTATTCGCTGGTTCGGTTAGCTGCCTGTACCTGTTCGTGTTCGGTTCAGTTAATTCAGATAAGGCCCGTATCTGAAGCTCAACCCAAACACTGCTCGGTACCTGTCACAAACACACGAGCAGCCCATCTGGTCACTGGTGTTGCGCGCGCAGCAGAGGGGGTGGGTTCGAATCCCACCCCCCGCGGTTTAAACCAAGTCTTTTTATTTTTATTTTCCACAACTCCAGTAAACAGCTAATTACAACCCAGTCCCTGCCAGTTCTTCCAGGTCCCTGTAGAATTAATTCTAAGTCCCTAGTTAATAACAATTGGCAGATTACACCTTAAATTTGGAAATTGCACAAATAAATCATCCTAACTCCAATTTTAACTTTTTAAATATGTTTTCTGTCCCAAATTAAATGTTCTTTCCAAATATAAAATTTGTTTACTGTTTTGAATATTTTAAATTGGTGCAAAATTTGAAAACTTGTCAAATTCACTTAAATTTGCAAAATTCATAACTTGCTCATAAAAATTCCAAATTTCACAAACCAAATATGTTTTCCAATCAATTTTTCATGTACTTTCAAAATATAAATTTTGTTTGCTGTTTTGAATAATTTAAATTGCTGAAAACAACTGTTTCTTGTTTATTGCATTTAAAATTGCCAAAATAATAACTTGCTCATTTTAAATCCAATTTCCACAAATGAAATATGTTTTCCATGCAAAATTAAACCCTCTTTCCAAATATAAAATTTGTTTCATGTTTTGAATAATTAAAATTGCCTAAACCATTTAATTCTTGTTTAATGCAATTAAAAATTGTTTATTATTGTTTAATTCATAATTAATTAATCCAAAGTCCAATTTCAAAATGTGAAACATGTAAACCAACTAAAATTTGATAACCTTTTCAAATATAAATTTTGTTAATTGCTTTGAGCACTTTAACTCGATGAAAACAATCACTACTTGTTGACACCATTAAGTAACAAAATTCCAAACTTAATAAATGCTTTTCTAAATTGTTAACTATCATTACAATTGCAATTAATATTGTTATTTTGTTGTTATCTTGTCATCATCATCATGCATGCATCATGTTTAACTACTTACACTTGTTAATCAAAGGTAGATCATTGCTCCAACCTAAAGCATTTGCATCCATATGCAATTCTCATTGCATATGGATCCAATTAAATTGTGTTACTTGTCAAGTAGATTACTTTGATGCATCTATTAACATGACATGCATCATCCCATGCTTGTGCAACTTTGCCATGTATTGATTGTTTATCTTTCTGCAATGTTTGTTTGCTTCTTCCCGGACATACGACGACGTTGAGACCGACGATACTTACGACACCCCTTCTAAGGAGTTAGCTCAGTACCAGGCTACTGGGTTTGCAGGCAAGTTATCACTCACATGAACCATTGTGTTCCTTTCAACATTGGTTACCGATACTTTCCGTTGTTCTTTTCTGCTAGCCTTAGTAGTAGTTGTTTCTGTTACGAACCCATCACATGAATCCCTTAACCTTGATATTGCCTCACCTCCATACCTAAAACCCCTTGCTTGTTGCCTTAGTCTTATCTAGCATGCTTAGGTTGTTTTTGCTCGAGTCTGTTACCCGTTACTTTCTGTTACTATTTCTATTACGTTGTGGGGGCTCGATGTTTAATCAATCAATCATGCTAATGTTACTATTAATAATAAAATTTGATGATAAGGCACCGGCAGGAGGCCCATGAGAGGTTTTGAAGCCTGCTAGTGTCGACCCTAATAGGAAAAGGGTCTTGTCTACTGATCCATGATGAGCGCACTACCCGCATTTGGGAAGCGAGTATGGGCGCCCCCCTCAACTTGACCTGGTTCGCATCTCGTCCAAATCATCTCATTTAGTTCGTGTTTTCCATTTGCCGCATGCATGTTTTTGCGAGCCCAGGCCAGGGTGGAACTTTCGTAGTCGGCATATAGGGGGGCACGTTCTTAGAGTGCTATGAGGGTCCATTTTCTTCTGGGCTCGATTAGCCGTGCGCCCAAGGTGCTTTGGGCTTGATGCGAAGAATGGTTGGTTGTGTTGAGTGCCCCGCTTGGTGGGAGGCATCCCATCTGGCGGGATATTCATGAGTGTACGGCCAAATTGGTGCAACCCTGCAGGGATAATCTTCTCGAGAAGCCGTGTTTTCCGCGGTTATGGATTACTTGGTGAAAGTACTGGCTAACAAGTACTCAGGACAACTTAAACATAATGATCAAACATGTTACACCCAATGATTAATAACTTGACTAGTAATATGTTGATGACACAATAATTTGATTCACCCTTATTACAACTGTGTGAGTTATCCTCGGATCGCTTCTTTGGATAAGGGGCGAGATCCAGGATGGGTTTGTTTGAAGTTATCTTCCAGTTGGTTACAACCCTCGATCTTATCCCTTTTCTGATAGTTGGACATGATAGAACCTCTGTAGTTGGTTAGCGCAGCCAGTTGCAGCATCTTTTATATCCCTTTCCTTCCGTTGAACCCAAAGCATCTGTGCTTGGTGTTGACGGGTTACACTTTGGTGAACTGTGAGTCTTGCTTGCCAGTACGTTGTTGTACTGACCCCTTTGGGGCTGTGGTTTACGCAGACGACGTTTCCGAGGATCTACATGGTGGCTACTACGTGGAGTATGACGACGAGACTGCTGACGAGTAGATAGCGGACCCGGGCAGGATCCGAGACTTCGTGGATGGGCTCCGTCTGTTTGTTTCCGGCCTCTTAGGCCTATTTGGTTCTTGTCTGTACTCAGACATGTTGAATGCTTCCGCTGTGTTGTAATGATGTATTGTTGGGGCATGTGCCCTCTGAATGATTGTATTTGCTATCTCTGCTCTAATGAGAGCCATTTGCAACTTATTTCAATCTTTTGTGTCGTAGAGATCTGTTGTGATATCACTTGTTAAACGCCGTTGACGTACCATGTGTGTATGGTTTGAAGTACGTCGACGGAAGTGCCTTTGATCTCTAGTGGATAGTTTACATCGACGATGGAATAGCAGGGCTTGTGTTGTCGCGCATAAGCGCAGGCCTACCAGGAAGCTGGGACGTGGGAGCAGTTATGCCCCATAATCCAAGCATCTGCTATCCAGTTCGTACGGTGAGTATCCCCTAGAAATCAGGGTGCGACAAATCATGTGCTAGAGCTTTTTATTTTTATTAAACACAGGTATTGAAAACACATTTTTTTAGAGAGGTGTATGCTTATGTCAACGAATGGTAAACAGAAAATGCAGTACGTCACAAGCCAACTAGACTTCACAAGAGCGGCTCCCATTGAAGGACGCATCTGGTATAGAAGGTCATCCCTCTTTCTCTTTTGTTTACACAATTATGCTTTGACTGATAAATCAGGGAGAAAAGTAGTGAAGAGAATTTAATAGTAACCAATTTTGGGGCTCGACACCCCGCTGGTAGCTCTTCTATCATTTGGATAAGCGTATGAAGTCACTAGTCTAGGTGTGTAAAGTCCAATCAACAAGTGAGATAAATATTCTCTATTTACGTCCTCATGAGCTAAAACAGGGGCACAAAAAAGGAATAATTTTGAAAGTTTTATAGGTAGCACATGAGAAATTTACTTGTAGTGGCGGTTAAATACCACATGTAGGTTGGTATGGTGGACACATTTGGCAAACTTTGTTTTTTGGGAGCTGGATGCACGAGTAGATCTCATACTCTGTACAGGTGGAGGCTAGCAAAAGACTGGGACCGACAGATAAAGAGAGCAATAATGGCCATAATCATGCATAAAGACAAAAACATTACTAATCAAAGCATAAAGGGTATTACAAGTCAAAAACTAAATTATAATAAAGGCTACAAGTGACTGGTTTGTATTCATAAACATGGTGTAAGCATGCGCCAAGTCAACCAAATAAAGCATTCGAAGGAGAACACCACAAATTGAGGCTTCAATATGATAAAAACAACTCATGATTCTTTCAATGGCACATTAAACACTGTCAGCTATTTTAGACAAGTCATGGTACAATAAGAACTAACAACCATAGAATTAAAATAACATCTAGCATGACATGAAAAAGTCTAGCTATACAAGCTTCTTTTTGCACCGTTATAAGCACGAAAATTGTACTACTACTTTCCAACACCAATCATTTTATACTAAGCAAAAACTCTCCAAGAGATATATAAATGAAACAAGAGAGTAATAACACTACTCTACTAGAACTAACTTCTTTGAATAAGATATGCATGAAAAACATGAGCTAAAAGGATTTGCAGCAGCTAGAAGAAAAACTAAGAATACGAGCATGGAAGAAAACGAGTATTCATATGAAAAAGCAGACGTGTCTCTCTCCCACACAAAGAATGCTGGGTTCCAAACATATTTATTGCAACAAGGAAAACAAAAGAAAACAAAACAAAAAACAAACAGACGCTCCAAGTAAAATGCATATGATGTGACCGAATAAAAATATAGTTTCACTAGAATTGAACTGATAAATTCTTGATGAAGAAGGGGATGCCTTGGGCATCCCCAAACTTAGATGCTTGAGTCTTCTTAGAATTTGCTGGGATGAACCACGGGGGCATCCTCCAAGTTTTGGCTTTTCACTCTTCTTGATCACATTATATCACCCTCTTATCTTGACCCTTGAAAACTTCCTTCACACCACACTCAATGTAATTCGCATTAGAGGGTTAGTGCACAATAAAAATTCACACGTTCTACATGGACACAAGTATTATTAATACTTTTTAAACATTAGCTATAGCCACTGATGTTTTATGGAGCAAAGAAATCCACTTGACATAGTAAAAGAGAGAATGCAAGTAAAAAAGGCGGAATCTGTTAAAACCAGAACAGTCTGTAAAGATGAATTCTTTTGGGTCACTTACGTTGGTCAGATAAAAAAACATAAAGCCAGAAAAAGATTCGGAATTAGATGAAGAAGAAGCACAAAGTTTTTCAAGTCATTCTGATAATTCTGTGAATTGTGCGATTTTTTACGATGGACAGCAGAAATCTGTTTACTGCGCAGAAATCCAAAACCAACCTCAACTTTCACTAGAGACTTTACTTGGCACAACAAATGCGAGAAAATAAAGATATAAAGGAGTTGATACATAAGTGTACAACACCTTGACTCAAAGAAAACAGAGAAAAACAAAGCAAAAAATAAACCATGGGTTATCTCCCAAGAAGTGCTTTTCTTTAACGCCTTTTAGCTAGGCCCAGAAAACTAGAATCAAGTATTTTTCAAGTGAAGAAGCATCCAAAACAAAACCACGAGGCTTACGTTTACCTTTCTTACCCTTTCTCTTACTTCTAGGGAACTGATGATTGAAGCCTAGTTTGGAGGTGAAAGTCATGGTACCTTTCCCTACATCAATAGTTGCTCCCCAAGAGCTTTAGCAGGGATCTTCCAAGAGTAATTTGGCCTCCTCCTACACATTCAAAAACAAGATAATCAGTGGATACCATTCTCCCTAGGAGTTTCATAAACACCCCCTCAGCTATCCCAATAGGAAATATAGTGGTGTTATTAGTGAGTTGTATTTCTTCTCCTCCCCTAGAAAGTCGCCAAAGATTCAAAGATTCATAAATCTCTTTAGGCATAAGACAAAATTCAGACTTAATATCACAACGAGCATGAAAATTTTCACCATTTATAATAACTTTTAATGTAGGGATCATATTTGAAGCTTCAAAATTTATCGGGACATAATCAAAACAAGATACATGTGTCTCAAGAGTGTTTAATCTAGCATGAATGCCTGCAAGGGCTATATCAGTTTTACTAGGTGAGCTATAGGTGGCAATCAATTTTTTATGGCATTAAAAGATTGATCCCCATCATAATTAAGGAAATATCCTCCTACTACAATATCCAAAGCATACCTATAGCAAAGAACAAGACCAAATTAAAAGCTACGAAGAAACAGGCTTATAGTTATTTTAGGTTCAGTTTTACAATAAGAATCAAAAACTCTAGACCAGGCTTCTTTAAAACTCTCATCGCTCCTTTGTTTGAAAGTGGTGATCATTTCCTCTAGTGACATGGTAAAAGGAACAAGAGTGCTCATTTTAGCAAGATTAAAAACAGGATAAAAATAACAACTAGAATACGAACTATTTTGTGTGTGTTTTCAATAAAGAGAAGCAAACAAGACAAAATAAAATAATCTAAGCAAACCAAAAACAAAGTAAATAGATTGGAAGTGAGAGACTCCCCTTGCAGAAATCCTCTTCCTCCCCGGCAACAGCGCCAGAAAAGCTTGATGGCTGAAGCTCGTTGGTAGACCCCAAGCGCAGGGTGCGAAGAGTGCAGCGGCAAGTTTTCCCTTAGAAAGAGACCAAGGTTGAATCGACTAGTAGGAGAAAGAAAACACTTCCGAATGTTGATGCAGCTGATGTGGCAGGGTGCACTACCAGTTCAGAAGCAACATGGAACCTACACAACACAATCGAATCACTTTTCCCCAAGGAAGCAGTGAGGTTGTCAATCTCACCGGTTTTGCTGAAAACAAAGAGGTTAAACGTATGGTGTGGAAAACAGTACTTGCTTGCAGTAGATGAAAAGAGAACAGTGATGGCAGTAGGAAAACAGTAGTAACAGTATGAGAATAGTGATTGCAGTGGTTGTATTATCAGTATACATGAAATGGACCAAGGTCCACAGTTCACTAGTGGTGTCTCTCCAAAACAGATAGATAACATGTTGGGTAAACAAATTACAGCTGGGCAATTGACATATATAAAGGCTGCACCGTAGTGCATATGCCTGACATGATGATTACCATGTGATTCATGCGGACAAGATACATAGACCGTTATCCAACTGCATCTATGACTAATAATGCACCCTTAGAGTGTCATCCGAGCAAATCTTGGGTATTAAGTTGCAAGCAACAGATAATTGCATTAAGGAAAGTGTGTAATGTAAACAATAAAATCATCCTAAGACAAAGAATTGTTATTTCCTCCCTAATGGCAACAACACATCCCCCGCCCGTTTATGTTTCTGTCTCTCAAGCGTGAGTGAAAGGGAGGCATGAACCCACTATCAAGCATAAATACTCCCTCTTGAGTTACAAGCATCTACTTGGCGAGAACATCTACTAGCAACAAAGAGCATGCAAGATCATAAATAACATACACATGAAAATAACATGATAGATTGATAATCATTGGACATAGCATTCAATATTCATCGGATCCCAGCAAACAGAACATGTAGCATTACAATAAGATGATCTTGATCAAAGTTAGGAAGCTCACAAGATATAAACATGAGGCATAAAGAGGAGAGAACAACTATCTAGCTACTGCTATGGACCCGTAGTCCAAGGATGAACTACTCACGCATCATTCCGGAGGCGGGCATGGTGGTGTAGAGCCCTCCAGTGATGATTCCCCCTCCCGGCAGGGTGCCGAGGAGAGCTCCAGAACCCTCCCGGACTAGGATTGACGATGATAGAGGTTGCGATGTTTTTGGTGGCAAAGGCTCGGGTACTTAGGGTTAATCTCCCAAGAGGTATAAATAAGCGAGAGGGCAACATCGGTGGGTGGCCAGGGGGCCCACACCACCCCCCCCGGCGCAGCCAGAGAGGGGCGCGCTGCTATGTGTTGTTGGGAACCCCAAGAGTAGGGTGTGATGAGCACAGCGGTAGGAGTTTTTCCCTTAGTTAAGAACCAGAGGTATCAATCCATTAGGAGAAAGAGAATCTTCGGAAGGTTGATGCCACTGATGGTGGTGCTGGCGCTTCACCGGTGTCAGCAACAACGTGGAACATGCACACAACAAAACCAAAATACTTTGCCCCAACGGTACAGCGAGGTTGTCAATCTCACCGGTCTTGCTGAAAACAAAGATTAGACGTATAGTGTGGAAAACAGTGTATGCTTGCAGTAAGTAAAGAAAGCAAGAAAATGGTGTGGTTTGTTTAACAGTGTGGAAAATGGAACCGGGTTCATAGTTTCACTAGTGGTGTCTCTCCATAAAAGATAGCATGTTGGGTGAACAAATGACAGATGGGCAATTGACAAATAGAGGTTGCACCGTAGTGCACAATATGACACGAAGATTACTATGGTATTTTGTGCGGTCATTACAACAAGATACATAGACCGACATCCATCTCCATCTATGACTAATAATCCACCCTCAGGTTATCATTCGAACCCCTTAGGTATTAAGTTGCAAGCAACAGATAATTGCATTAAACAAAGTGTCTAATGTAAGCAATGATTATGCACGCGGGCACTCTCACCACTGTTTTCTCCCTAATGGCAACGACACATCCTCCCCCTTCACGTTTCTGTCACTCGAGCAAGGCAACAAGGAGGCATGAACCCACTATCAAATATAAATACTCCCTCTTGGAGTCACTAGAAACTACTTGGCCAGAGTAACCACTAGCAACGGAAAGCATGCAAGATCACAAATAACATATGCAATAAAGACTATAATCAACTTGGCATAAGGTCAATATTCATCGGATCCCAGCAAACACAGCACAAAGAATCACATAGATCAATCTCGATCATGATAGGCAGCTCACGAGATCTAAACATGGAGGCATATGAGGAGAAGACAACCATCTAGCTACAGCTACGAACCCGTACTCCAAGGATGAACTACTCACGCATCACTCCGGAGGCAGGCATGGTGATGTAGAAGCCTCCAGTGATGATCTCCTCTCCGGCAGGGTGCCGGAAACAGCTTTAGAACCCCCCTGATCTAGGGTTGACGGTGACGGCGGCTGCAGAACTTTTTCGGGGATTTTGATCAGGTGCTTAGGGTTTTCCATCCGGGGGGCTTAAATAGGCGAAAGGGCAAAGGCGGTGGAGGCCAGGGGGGCCCACACCCATAGCTGGCGCGGCCAAGGGGGGTCGCGCCACCCTATGGTGTGGACCCCCTGTTGCCCCTCTTCGACTCCTCTTCGGTCTTCTGGATGCTTCCGGGGAAAATAGGACTGCCGGGCTTCGAACTTTCCAATTCCGAGAATGTTTGCAGAACAACTTTTCTGAAACCAAAAACAGCAGAAAACAAGGAACTGGCACTTGGCATCTTGTTAATAGGTTAGTCCCGGGAAAACGTATAAAAATGCTATAAATAAGGGAGAAAACATGTAGCAATTGGCATAATATCATCATGGAGCATCAGAAATTAGGGATACATTTATGACGTATCACGCGCCGCCCTATGGTGTGGGTCCCCTATGGCCCCCCTCCGGACTCCGTGTGTGTGACAACTTTCTAAGAATTCCGAGATTCGAATCGTCCGATTCCGAGAATATTTCTAGAACAACTTTTCTGAAAGTAAAAACAACAGAAAACAAGAACTGGCTCTCTGGCATCTTGTCAATAGGTTAGTACTAGAAAATCGATAAAAATGGCATAAAGTGTAAAGAAAACATGTAGCATATAGTATGAAAACAACATGGAACATCAGAAATTATGGATACGTTTATGACGTATCACATACCCTCGAAGATACAAAGTGTTACGAGATCGAATCTCGGTGGTGATGTAATCGAACTCACATCAATCTCAAGATCGCGAAGAAGAGTGCTGCAATCGGGTAGCGCTTCCGCACTCGATCACACGTACAACTTCATGACGACCTCTGTTCTTTTGATCCAGTGGGGCAGCGGAGTAGTAGAGAATCCATCGGAAACTGCAACAACACGACAATGTGGTGTGGTGGAAAAATTGGACGGACATGGCTTCGCCAAAGGGATGACCGAGAGGTGGAGCAGCAGGAGGAGGGAGAGAGATATGAAAACAAGTTGTGTGGGGAGAGGGAGCTCCAACCCCTCTTTATATAGGAGGGGGAGGCAGCCACGAAATTTTGTGCCTCCACCTCTCCCCTCATCATGTGGGTGGAGTCTCCACTCATCCCACTCATTCTCTCATCATTCCCACTCAAAATCCCAAGGTTTTCTCTAATAAATAAATAAAACAATTTTATTTCTTTATTTTAATATTTGTTAATCCTATTAACAAACATTAACACTTGCCCCCTTGAACTATTTGTTAATCAAACATTAACATATACCACCTTGAACTATTTCAATATTGCCCGAAACAATTCCGGTGTTGTCCAAACTTTTCTCCGATATTTTGTATCACTCAATCGCCTCATCAATCCTTAAGTGTGTCACCCTACGGTTCGTGAATAATGTAGACATAATCGACACACCTCTCCTATTAATAATAAACAGCGGGACCAATTCTCTTTGTCTCGCGACTCGATCTCTTAATAACTGCATTTTACACATTGAACAATGAATCTAGTGATCATGTGAACCATAAACGTCGTAACCAATTCCCTTTGTCTCGCGACATTTTACTTGTCCAAGATCCGATCATTGGTACCAACCATACCTAGTTCAATCTCGTTATCGACAAGTACTCTTTTACTCGTTCTGTGATATGACATATGTCGGATATATGCCAAATAGGGGTATATCCAGCATTGGCCGAAGGCCGGATTACCAGGGTGGCCCACAGGCAATGGAAGAGAGTCCATTAGGCGGCCCAGTAAGCTCACGCGCATGGAGCCGAATTCTAGAAGAACCCGGACCACGACCCAAAGTGGTGCGACTTGGAGGAGAAGACGGATTCCTTAGTTTACAAGTTAGATATTTTCGTAGTCTTCTTGGTTTCCTTATTGTAAGCCCTAGTCCGGCTATCTATATAAAGCAGGACGGGAGCAAGGAAAAGACAAGTTCACAACTAGCTAGAAGCCAACTCGCCGAGAAGTTCATCCTCGCCGAATTAGCGAAACCATACTCACAATTGTACTCTGTATACTTCAGGCTTCAGCCCTGATTTAGTGAGATTGCAGGAGTAGGTACGCCTCCTGGTTGTGTTGTACCGAACCTGGGTAAACTCGATGTTCTCATTTACAGTTCTTCCACGTCCCCCCCGCGGTTCTACCAGTAGGCTTATGGCACCCCCGTCCATGAACCTTACTACGATGTTTCGATAGTTGGCGCCCACCGTGGGGCCAGCGACGTCGGGAGTTACGCACTAGTAGGGAAACCCTCTTCTGTGGCGCACCAAAATCCTATTCTGTGGCGCACCCTGGGGCCACAGGGGTGCGCCACAGAACACACGCCACAAAAATAATTTCTGTGGCGCACCAAGCCCGTGCGCCACAGAAATAGTGGATTCTGTGGCGCACCTAGCCCGTGCGCCACAGTAATAGTGGATTCTGTGGCGCACCTAGCCCGTGCGCCACAGAAATGGAGGATTCTGTGGCGCATCCGTTAACGGTGCGCCACAGAATTGGGTGCGCCACAGAATTCTCCAATGGTGCGCCACAGAAACATCTGCTATATTTCGAAAATTAAATTGTTTCTGCTGTATACAGTTTGAATATACAGGAATTATACAGGAATTATACAGGAATTATTCACAGCAGTGATATTTGACAACATATAACATATTACTGATATTTTACAAAGTTACTAAATCACAATAGTGATACATAGTGCAAAGTATCGAATTTGTCTCAAAGTGATCACATAGTTAACTCGATCGAGTTGTCAAACACATCATCATCGAACAATAATTGTCACCACATATAGTTACTCGAGTTGTCAAGTTACAAATGCCTAAGCTAAGATGAAATAGACTACAAGCACGGCGACGATGGTGAGCAAGAACGGTAGCTTGTAGGAGGCCTCCATCTTGTTCATCTTGTTCATCTTGTTCATCTGTTTCGACTGGTGGTCCCTCCACTTCGCAACCGCCTCGTGTCTAGTCTTGTATCCTTTATAGCAGTTGCCGCTGAACTTGTCGACCTGTGCTTTGCAGTCCTTCCACTCGTCATAGACTCCTGGAACCCGACCCTCGAACACCACGTAGTACGTCATCTATATAGATAGACACAAAGCATATTAGTAAGTATAATGCAAAAAACAACTAAGGAAACAAAAAATAAACATCAAAGATATACAAACATAAAGCTAGCTAGGCCTAAGTTAATTTAGAGCAAACTAATAGTAGCTAGCTAGGAGTTTAGAGCTAACTAATAGTAGCTAGCTAGGCCTAAGTTTAGAGCAAACTAATAGTAGCTAGCTATGCCTAAGTTTAGAGCTAAACTAATATAGTAGCTAGGCTTATATAAGTTAAGCAAATTTTGTTAAACAAACTAATAGTAGCTAGCTACGCACACCTCGATCAACGATACCTCAACTGGAGCGGCGCCGGAAACGGCTTATATAGCTCCTTCGTCATCCACGACCTACGATCAGCCTGCCGCTCTAGGCGTTCCTGGATATCCCTCTGGCATAACCCTATGGGTTGGTGCAAGGGCCCTCCCTTTTTGTTGACATCTTCAATGATTATCTCCGACAACTTGACTTTGATGCGATGAAAATCTTGTATAAGATCTTCCTGTGAGATTTCCCCCGCCATTTTGTTGGACCAGTCTCGGAGTCTAGAAGGATGATTCAAATTGTTTGCATCGCGGACAATCCCTTTGAGGTGATGGAGGGCATAGAAGGCCTCTTTCGTGCTCCAAGCCGGCTGCTTGATGCAGGGGAAATCGGTCACGTGCCTGAACCCGTATTTGCCAGTAGCCGGCCTGATACATTCTTGTTTCTTTTCGAATGTGCCTCCATTTTGGGCGTAGCCATTGATAGCCTCATCGAGAACACCCCTTATTCTGGTGTAGTCTTTCCTCTTCGTCACATTCGACGAGTCGAAGTATTGGGCAAGTGAATATTGTGGGCAAAGCACGATGAGTGTGCAGTATGTGTCCCTGCTCAACACATGCAATTGAATCGAGGATAAGCAATGGATGAAACCTAGAAAAAAAACATTAGCTAAGACGATCGCGAGACTTACTCGGGGAAGACAGGCAAAAGAATGTCCGTCTTGTTCTGACCGTTTCTCAACATGAAGCTCTCGAGGTACTTCACTGCCTTGGTCCGTGTACTTGATCCTTCCTCCAGCTGGCTATCACGCATGTAGTAGGGTTCCGCTACCATAACGTTAGGGGGTAACTCTCGCTGGATCTGCAGCTGAGCATTGAGCGCGTATAGGCGGACCAAGTTATAGTCCAGCCGTCTCGAGTGAAACAGACTGAAGATATCCTCATACGCTATGAAGAACAGTCCCGCGGGGTCTTCGTTGACGAAGTCCGGGCCCTCTGGCACCTTGACCGTGAACACAGGGTAATTTGGACACTTGTCTTGAAGAAGGAGACCCTCTAGCATCACGATAATGTTCTGCAATGTGAGCATTGGTCCAGTTGCCCCATGTATCTCGTCCGGACCCAGTATCGGTTTCCCAGCTTCATGCAAGCGGGTCAAGCCATCCTTAGGGGGTCGTATCACGGCGTCGGCCAAGATCTTAGTATGCTGGACCTTTTTAGCAGGTCTCTTCCTAATCTTCTTGCTGGCGGTGGCTTGATCTGCTGCGGGAGCTGGGGGTGAGGGAGCTGGGGGTGCGGGTGCTCGGGACGACCCTTCGATTGTCTTATGCAGTGTGCCAGGGCTGAATACTGTACCCTCCGGGTAGGTCAGACGCTGCGTGACTTCAGTACGTCTAGGTTGATCGTCGTGACTGCGGAAGGCTTCGTCGTCACGATTCATATCAGGCATGTACCTATCTTGGCTGTAGCCCGTGTTGAGGTAGGCATTGATGTCGACATTGTCATCGTAATGATAGTCTTCGACACCGGCGGCTCCAGCAAACTGGTTGTCCACGTCCTTTGGTGGTGACGGCGGCTGTGATGCCGGCGGCTGTGATGCCGGCGGTTGAGGCACAACTGCTTTTGATGATCTTTTGGGCGGTCGTTGCGGCATATTTCCCAACAACACTTTGTGCCTTGTTGTGGTGGCAACAACCGCCGGTTCCTTCTGGGTGGTGGTGGCAACAACCGCCGGTTCCTTCTGGGTGGTGGTGGTGGCGACGAGTATTGTTTCCTTCTGAGGGGCGGCGGCCTTGGGTGCAGTCTGAAGGGCTCTTTTCTTCATGGGCCGGACGATCTTATTCTGCGGGGCCATAGGGGATGTGGCGCCGGTGTTGCGCTTGATCACAAGACCCCCCCCAAGACGAATCTGGCTCTTCGGCCATTGCATCACCCAAGTCGTGCACTCTCCAAGTACCAAGTTGTCCTCGTCGCAGCCTGGAGGTTGAAAGGGGGGGAGGACGTCGCGATACTCCGGCACTACATTGGCCAACTTCACCTTCATCACGTTCTGGTCCATTCGAGAGTGGTGCATAGTGCGTTGCATGGGTTGTATAATAGTGCCGGTAGCAACATCCACCAACTCTCCGCCCGGCACCACACGATGCAGGAGTACGCAAGGTTCGTCCTGTTGTGCAACATACCAGGCATCATGAGATGACAGTCATCTTGAGAATGCGTAGTTAGATCACGATTAACTAATTAGTTACCTTGGTGATGGCGTCTAGCTCGGCGGGTGTCGAGACAAGGGCGACGGTGCCCTGCCCATCATTCTTCGGCATTGCTGCCGAAGGGGGCGGCGATGTGACCAGAAGGAGTGGCGCCGGCGTCTGGGGGGTCAGCTGTTGCGGCGGCACTTGCTGGTTCATGCTTGAGTTGCTGCCGATGAAGCTGGGCAGATGGATCGGTCCAATTTGACCCCCCGCATTCCAGGAAGCTAGCCCCTCCATCAGCCCAGCGGGGATGACTTCCTTGAGCCTCTCATCCACTAATCGGTTGAGCCTGTCGGGGTCCACCTCTCTGCTCTCCAGTTTCTTCTCTAGAGCCGCCATCTTCTTCTTCAGCTCCGCGACCTCCTCATCATCCTTAGTCGATGTCGTCTTCCTCTTCTTTTTTGACTTGGCATCTGATGAGTAGTACTCGGCTACCTTCATGTTTAGCCCAAAGCCGGAGATGCGGCCAGCTGACGTCGGCGGGGCATCCAACGGCCTTTGCTTGTATGCGTTCGTCGCTCTGTTGAAAGGCGTGTCCCACCGACTCGTCGACCCTTCGGACGAGTCAGATTTCCGCAACTCCCTCTCCTTCGGACAAAAGGAAATTAAGGTGAGCCCATTATCTAATTATTAGATCAATGCAATATACATGTACTTGAGATATATGTGTCCTTACCAAATGTTTCTCAAATTCCTTCACGTCCTCGTCTTTCGTCACGAATTCCCCCGTCTTCCAGTCTAAGAAGTACCGGGATCGGACAAAGTTCCTAACTTGTAAGTCCGTGATTTTGTGCCAGGGGTTATCTTTTCCGAGACGTTCCATCTCGCGGTCCTCCTTCTCCCAAATAGGCTGTTTTCCTTGGTAACCACCGCTTCCGAGATGTTGGTGCCCTATGTTTTGGTCCCGCATATCCTGCCCCCATTTTGTCCATTTTTTACACTCCTCGGTGTTCAAGTACTCCTTAAATATCTCGAAATCTTCTTTCTGAAGCGTCGGGTCTTTTCGACTGATCTCCTCCCAGCTTTTACCTTTTTCAATCTTCTTCTTCACCCGGGATTTCCAGCTGCTCAACGCGGTGCTCATCTTCGTGATGGCTAAAGAGTCCACCATTTTGTTGAACGGCTCCGGGAACGTGTATCGCTGGTGAAGCTTCTTCAGAAGGATTTCGACCAAAGCCTTGTTGTCGTCGTGTCTAAGGTCAGTCGTGTTGATCGACATGCTTTCCCGCACGATGCACCCTAGCTGCATGCCGTACCCTGAGGTAACAGATCGAGGCGCCAATGGTAGGCCACTCGGCGAGACCTCGGTGATTGTATCGGTGACATTCGCGAGCACTTGCGGCCTACGATCCTTCCTTGGGGCCCGGGGCTTCTTATTCGTCTTATCGGTCGTCGGGGCGGCGTCGCCGCTACCACCAGCCGCCGTGCGGTCAGTGCCACCACCATCGGTGCTCTTATCCTGGTCCTCTTCCTCCAAGGACTCCCAATCAACGTCCTCTTCCTCACTTCTGGTTGCAGCGTGGGCCTCCCAGCCCTCTTCCTCGGCACCGGCTTCGGGCACGGACACGTGCTTGGAAGAGCCAGACATGTTTCTGTAATAACATTCAAATTTTAGTTTTTGAGTTGGATTTCAAATTATTCAATATAGACGTGCTTGGATAATACACACACAAAATCATTTTGTGGTAAAACCATCTTGTGAACTTGGGTTAGTAATGTGGGCTTGCATAATTGTGATAATTTAGACCACTCTGATACTAGACACACCTAGTTCAATGCATTTTGTGGTAGTTTAAGAGGGGAAATTACCGCCGGGGTCCCGTTTGAATTTAAGAGGGGAAATTACCCATAAATAGTGCCCATTGCACTTGCCAAAAATACATGCTGTTTACTGCTGTGTCAGTGGTTTCTTATCTATGCCGACATCTACATGTGCAGGTTCCTGACCCAAAGGTTGTGAAGCCGGCGAGAACCACTCCGGCCAAGAGGCGGCAGCAGCTGGATCAGGCGCAAAAGCAGAGAGAAGAGCTTGCTGCTTTGCAGGAGCAGCTTAGTAGCCTGCAGGGGAAATTGCTTGAGAAAGATGAAGCTCTGAGGTCCGCGGAGAACTTGATCGGACGGATTAGTGAGGCGAATTTGGAGGTTGATGAGTTGAGAAGCCAGCTTTCTGATAAGGAATCGCTGGTCGAATCCACTGGCTCGGAGTTGCAGGATACAAAGGTATATTGGCTTTGTTTGGTAGTTCGTGTATTTCACTGCAGATTATGTTGCCAAACCGCTATTAATGCATTACTATAGTTACCCATCGCCTTCATTCCAGAAAACACCACCCTTGCTACCACATTAGTGTCTTAACAGAAAATATATACACCAATGAAGATGATGAAGTTGCTTCTGGTACAGGACAACTATCATTCAGAGGACAAGTCTGTCGCTCTTTCTTTTCTTCTCACTGCTGCATGGTTTTGATAATCCAAGGCAATGGATCCCAAGTAACATCTTATTCAAAATCGATCGAAAAAAATCTGAGATTAGATACTAATTGTACACCATGTTTTATGAGCCCATAATGTTCCCACTTCGGTTATCCTGTCTGTGCACCATCTATTATTGATTTGACTGAACTGTACTGATAAAAACTTATGCTGATTAGAGGTTCTACCTGCACTGCTCGGCATTCAATGCTGAACTGTGATGTTCATGGAACCAAAAGTGCAAACGCAAGTATGCATTAAGCTCCATTTGACTTTTCTTTTCGAGAATACCTATTTGGCATTCTCATACTTCTACTTGGTTAGTAATATATGTTGCCATCATTGCCTCTGAATGCCATGTCAAAGATGCTTATGTGTCTCTCTGATTTTTTTAAATGTTGAACAATATATTCTAAAGAAGAAAAGAGGAAAAGGCCAACACAGTTCTTTATATTTGAACTGGCCTGTGCTGTAGTGATGTATGGGAATATCAAGTTTGCTACTTCCGAATTATGTATTTATGCTTGCTTGTGTAAGATATTGGGCATTCTCATACTTCTACCTGATTAGTAATATATGTTTCCATCATCCTCTCTCAGTCGCATGTTAAAGATGCTTATGTGTCTTTTTGATTTTTGTAAATCTTTAACAATAGATTATTCTAAAGAAGAAGAAAATGAGGAAAAAGGCTAACACAGTTTGTATTTGAACTGACCTCTACTTAAGTGCTGTATGAGAATATCAAGTTTGCGCTACTTCCAAATTTTGTATTCATGCTGGTGTATGTGTCACAAGATATATTGCTAGTGTGTAATCTAACATCATGTTAAATCGCTTACATGTTCTTTATCTCTGTATCGTGAAAGTATAGACTCAATGCTGCAACTTCATTAGTGTTAGAACTGCTAATTAATTTCTGACTTATTATTGTTGTAGATTATATTGGCAGAAAAGCAAGCAGCATTGGAGAAGTTAGAATGGGAGGCAAAGATTACTGCCATATTCACAAAATTCATTGCACAGACGACTCTACAGAGGATTTAGAGCCTGTAACATTTACTGAAAAGGAACAGATAAAAGACAAGTTGATGTTTCTAACAAAA
The DNA here is from genome assembly GCA_028641055.1 of Alopecurus myosuroides. Classification (NCBI taxonomy): domain Eukaryota; kingdom Viridiplantae; phylum Streptophyta; class Magnoliopsida; order Poales; family Poaceae; genus Alopecurus; species Alopecurus myosuroides. The sequence continues at coordinate 287,567,552 of CM054059.1, forward strand.
CCTAGCGATATCAAACCTTACTGGTTACATTCCTAATGTTACAACTTGCTGCAGGTTTACTACAGCCAGAAGCACAACGACCAACCTCTAGGTCAGGTACTATGTAATGTAACAAGCATACATAATTAGTACAGGCGTACAACACAGGCACAAGCCTAGAAAAACAAAACAGTGCAGGAGATGGATTACAGAGCAGAAGCAAGAAATGGACTTAAATTCAGGTTTGATTATTTATTTACAAGCCAAAGTCCACTTCTAATATGAACACTATGTTAGTAAAATGTTTTCAGGAAGAAAAAACAACATATAATTTTCCATAACAACTTGAACCAACTTTTATGTTACTGACATGCGTACAATTGTTTGACTAAGCCGGGAAACCCATCAACTAGGATAACCATTCCACTAAAATATTAAAAATAGTTCTACCCTGTTACATAACTGATCATTGAATTACTCTTGCAACTAAGCATCTGAAAAATAATTTTAAGAATAGGAAATATATTACGAAGGTGGGAAGTTAAGGACTGAGGATTCTATTTATTCAGGCACTAGTTCAAATAGGAAGTAGCTTTCGATGTTTGCTCCAGCAAATGTTCAGTTGCAATGCCGGGCTACATGGATTTTGTTTACTGGTACAGTTTATTATGCAACATACAGTTTCGGATTCTGAAACTAAGCATCTGAACACGATTCTTGAAACTAGTCAGTAATCCCAACTTGTGTAACTGCAAGAAAATAACATATTCATGTCTTATATAATCCCTGCTGTCAAGTCTATGCTGCTGTCATTGTTGCTGAAACTTAAAACACTGCATCTCTTCGTTTCAAAAAAAAACACTGCATCTCTTAATTGTTTCAGCTATTTTTCATAGAATTCATAGAAAATTTGGGCATGACCTATGCTATTTTTCCTATGTCTAGGAGTGCCAGAAATTCGCTCGGAAGGAAATGAATCAACTTCCTCGCGAAACATTGGCATCTCAAAAAGAAAAAAACCTGCACAAAAAACCTGGTATTTGCACAGTTTACCACAGGTACATCATCTTTGAACTCCTCTAAAGTGTTCCAGCACAAAAATCTGCACAAAATTTTCCTCTAAAGTATCATTTTATCAAACAGAACTATTTGCAGATGCTTGCCAGTTGCCAGGAACAATTTGATTAGTGTAAACAGTGCCACTGTTCCTTGATGCGCGATAGTCAGAGCTCCAAGTTCCCCTTTGCAGTAGAGGTAAGACTAATGATACAGTATGTCATCTAAACTGCAGATGGTGTCAGTGAAGGAAAAAACTTAATAGGCTTTCAAAAAGTAAAATTCTCTGAAGCACTCAATTGCGCACTAATCACAGTATCGTACACAACAGTCAACACCTAACAGCAACAGATTCCCCATAGCACGCCATCATTTGCTAAACCACACAAGACACAACTAGAGACTTCACCCATCACAACTTCACAACCACAACAAGGCAGGCAATCAGCCGAAGCAACGAATCCTGATCTCAAGTAATACCATACAAGCAAAATAATTCCATCCTGAGAGGAGAGAGAGAGAGAGAGAGAGATCGAGGACTGGCCTGTGGAGCTCGAGACGACGGCCGGGGCGTGGACGGACTCGAGATCGAGGACGGCGCGGCGGCGCTCCTCCTCCTAGCTAGGTCAGGGCGCGGCGCTAGCTCCTCCTCCTTCACGGTGCGGCGCTCCTAGATGGGGACACGGGGCGGCGCTCCTCCTCCACACGGATCCTCCACGACGGCGAGCGCAAGGGAGAAGATCAAAGGGGATCCACCGGAGATGTTCGTCGTCGTCGTCACGCAAGAGAGAGGGGATGAGATGAACTGCTGATCGAAAACTGTTAAGTGTGGAAGAATACCGGGCGGGGCCACATGTCAATGGCTGAAAGGCATATTCTGTGGCGCACCAGGTGCCAGTGCGCCACAGAATTGTTGAATTCTATGGCGCATCACATAGGTAGTGCGCCACAGAATTTCCTTGGCCTATTCTGTGGCCACGATGAGCGGGGCCACATGTCATTGAGTCCAAGCAATTTCTATGGCGCATGCTTCCTGCGGTGCGCCACAGAATTGGGTCGGTATATAAATAAAACAAACGAAACGCTGGATCTGACAGATATCTATTACTAGCCCAGTTGGTTTAGCTGTGAGGTAGTCTAATGGCATGGGTTCGAATCCTGGTTGCCCCACATTTTTTTAATATTTTATTTAATTAAAAAGAAAGAAAGAATCACATACACATACATATATGCACATATATAAAAAAAATCACATACATAGATGCACATATATAAAGAAGTGATTGTCTCACATACACATATATATATATAGAAAGAAGTGCTTGTCTCACATATACACACATACACATGCATGTATATACACACAAAATTTTTCTTAATTTGTCTCGATCGGTTCCGATCTAGCTTAATTAGCGTCTCTTTCCCTTTTTGTTGGCGACTGGATACTTTATACCGGCCACCTTGAGATTTCTTCGCGTGAACGGACAACCGTGTGTAGGTAGGGATGTCTTCCTTCTTACTTTACCGGTAGTAGGCATGTCGAAGTGCTTGTCGAACTCCTCCTCGATCTTCGGATCACCGTTCTTGTTGAAGTCTTCCTCGTTGGCGTCTCCTTCCATTCCGATGATGCTCCTCTTGCCCCTCCTCACGACAACACGGCTAGGCCTTGACGGGTCGGTGATGAAGAAGCATTGGTCAACTTGGCTAGCGAGTACCCATGGCTCATTTTTCGCGGATGCGTTCTTCGATTTGGCATCGGGTATAACCATTGTGGTGAAATATCGTCCTTCTTTCTTGACATTCTTGGCCCATCTCACACGGAACATTGGCACCACCGTCTCTCCGCAGTAGTTGAGCTCCCATATCTCCTCGATCTTTCCAAAGTATCTTTCTTCCACATTAGTCTCGGCATCGCCATATGATAGCATAGTTACTCCTGAGTTTTGATTTTCGCTACTCATGTCCTTGTCCTCGGTGGAGAATCTGTAACCGGAGATGTCGTACCCCTGATAGGTCCTTACGTTCTGCCCGGGGCCCTGTGATAAGATGTATATGAGTTTTTCATCTTCCGTAGAAGGCATTTTTCTCCGTGCTTCAGTCAGTTGACTTTGCTTGAACCAACGCGTGAAGCCGGAGTTGTGCTCTTTGGTTACGTCTCCCATCTTCCTCGGCCCACCCATTTCAATATAATTCTGATTGATTAAGCTTTTGTGCTCTTCCACGAAAGGCTCGATCAACTTTAAGTGTTGTAGCGCGACCCGGTGAGCCCTATCAAAGTCGTCGCGTCGTTTTTGAATGCCGACATGGACGTCGCGGCAGCCCTCGCGGTGACCGACTCCGTTGAGTCTGCCACGGTGCGTCCTGGTGGACAAACCGACATCCTGATCGTCTTCGGTGCTTAGGTAATTGTCGCAGAAAGAGATGCACTCGTTGGTTAGAAATCCTTTGGCCATGCTTGCGTCTGGACGGGCCCTATTGCGAACGTATCCTTTCAGGACACCATTCTGCCTTTCCATCGGCATCATGTAGTGCAGAAACGTCGGGCCGAGATGCCTGATGTCATCAACGACATGGAGAAGGAGATGTACACATATATCACAGAATGCCGGCGGGAAGTAAATCTCTAGCTCGCATAGTATCACCACGATCTCATCCTGTAGCATCTTGAGCTGCCTCACGCCGATCGATTTCCGGGTGATAACGTCGAAAAAGTTGCAAAGGCCAAACAACGTATCACGGACATGCTCGTCCATTATCCCTCGGATCGCAACAGGAAGTATCTGCGTCATGAGCACATGACAATCGTGAGACTTCATCCCGGTGAACCTCTTCTTCGCTAAGTCGAGATATCTTCTTATACTCCCTGAGTATCCGTGAGGAACTTTGACTTCTACGAGGCACCTGAAAAACTGCTCAAGCTCCGGCGGACTCAATGTGAAGCAGGCAGCGGGAAGCACCACGGTGTTCTTCTTAGCCTTTTTGCGGGGAGGACCTTCCGTCTTATCCTCATCGTCATCACTATCGGCGGGGACCTGTAGATTTTTCCTAATGCCAAAATGTTTTAGATCGTATCTTGCTTTCGGCCCATCCTTGGACTTCTCCGAATTGCAAATAGTGCCAAGCAGACTCTCCGTAACGTTCTTCGTAATGTGCATCACATCAAGGCTATGAGGCGAGTGGAGGACCGGCCAGTACTCCAAGTCGTGGAAAACAGACCTCGCTTTCCATACACCCAGCAGCGGCTCTGGCTTGGGTCGTTTCTTTCCCGGCGAAGGGCACTCGTCCCAATTTTTCAGAAGCTCGTCGATTTCTTCGCCGCTCCTCGTGCGCGGGGCTCCATCGGGCTCGTCTTTACCATTGAACAACTCACCGCGTTTTCTCCATGGGTGATCCAGGCGAAGCCACCTTCGAGCCCCTGGGTACACGGTTTTCGAAGACCCGGGATCCCTTGGTAGCTGGAGATGCGGGGTCCCGTCCATGCACTTCACGCAGCCGCAGAATCCGTGGCCGACCTGGGCAGATACATACGCGTAACCAGGATAGTCTGTGACCGTCGTCAGCAACGCGGCTCTCATATGGAAATAATCTCTAGTGTACGCGTCCCACGTACGGGGTGGCGTCTTCCACAACGTGTCTAACTCGTCTTTCAGCAGCCCGAGATACAAATGCATGTCGACACCTGGTTGTTTTGGCCCCTGGATGAGAATACTCAAGTGTATGTACTTTTGCTTGGTGCACAGCCACGGGGGTAGGTTGTAAGGCCATACAAACACGGGCCAGCTGCTATGTGTGCTACTCTGGTTGCCGAACGGATTGAGTCCATCGGTGCTCATACCCAGCCTGACGTTCCTCGCGTCGCCCCCAAAACTCGGGAAAGCTATGTCCAATGCTTCCCACTGGGCAGCGTCTGCAGGATGTGTCATGATATAGCCCTTCTCCGGATCTTCTTCCGGCTTCTCCCTTTTTGCGTGCCATTGCATGAGCTTTGCTTCCTTAGGGTCCACGTAGTACCGTTGAAGACGGGGAGTGATAGGAAAGTACCATACCACTTTTCGAGGAATTTTCTTGTTGTTGGTTCCACACTTGTATCGTCCGTGGCCGCACTTCGGACATGCGATTGTGTCCTTGTACTCCCCCCGATAAATTACACAATCATTGATGCAGGCGTGAAATTTTTCGTGAGGTAGGTCAAGAGGGCACACGACTTTCTTAGCCTCGTTGATACTGCTTGGCAATGTGTTCCCCTCGGGAAGGCGATCGTGCCAGAATTTCAAGTTCTTGTTGAAGCTCGAGTCGGTCCATTTGTTTTGCGTCTTCATCTTCAGAGCAGCAAGCGTTACATGCAACCGCGTATCCTCGGGGCGGCACCCAGGAAACAACGGAGTCACCCCGTCTATCTCCATTTGCGCCAGTTTGGCTTTCTCCCTAGCTGCAGCTATGTCGTTGCTCGTCTCCTTAAGCAGCAGATCCTGAACATGAGAGTCCCGCAAGGCCGAAATTAGCGGGGTCTCCGTGTTCTCGCCTTCATCGTCATGTCGATCTTCTCCGCCGACATATCCTTCTTCATGATGATCTTGTTCGCCGTCATATCCTCGCTCGCCCTCCTCTTCGTGCACAACTTTTGCTGCCGGCGGTGCCACGTGGTTGCGGTCGTCAAAGAAACCGCGTCTGAGAAGGTGCTCCTCCAATTGTCCGGAATCAGGGTCAATCCAGCGCACGAGTTTGCATGATCGACACGGGCATCTTATCTGCCGCCTGTTGCACCGAATCATGTCCGCCTTCGCGTCTTTTTTGTATCTAGCGATTCGAGCAGAGCTCATTTCTAGTACCATGGTTGCCTGCACAGACACATAGAGAGCAGAAAATTAGAACCACAACATGCATGCATAGTCGCCGGAAAAATTCGGCATGACCTCTCCTATAAGTAGGACATATGGGGTGCAAAAGTTTGCCGAAATGGAAGTGAATCAACATTTCGGCAAACATCCATACACCACCCGCGCCCGCACGCGCGACAATCGATCGGTCCACCTGCACATGCATGACAAACACCCATACACATCGATCGATGGCCACACAAGACATATGAACTTCCAACACTATACTCACCGAGTAGATTCGATACCGACACGCGAAAAGAGCGAGGGAGAGGGAGGCACCGGAGTATAGATGCAAGGTAATTAGGCCCCCCCAACAACAACAAACTTCACCAACAATTATACATCGAATAAATAGGTTCACCTACCTAAAAAGGAGAACTAAATGTGCAAAAATAGAGTGGAGAGAAGGGGGGGGGGCGAGTGAGCAACATCCACTTGCAATGAAGTGAGTGGGGGGAGAGAGGGGGCAGCCACCTTTATGTGCACAGTGCGCATATTTCTGTGGCGCACCTGTATGCTATTCTGTGGCGCACGGCACAGGTGCGCCACAGAAACAACATATTCTGTGGCGCATTTGGCAGGATGCGCCACAGAATATGGTGTTTCTGTGGCGCACCTGCGCAGTGCGCCACAGAAGTGTCCCTTTCTGTGGCGCACGCATCAGGGTGCGCCATAGAAATATGGCCTCTGACACCCAGCCCACTGATTTGTGTGGGGCCCACACGATTTCTGTGGCGCACCCCTATCTGGTGCGCCACAAAAATATGTATTTCTGTGGCGCACCCTGGGCCGTGCGCCACAAAATAATATTTCTGTGGCGCACCAGATAGAGGTGCGCCACAGAATCAATTCCATAGAATGGCAATTCCCTACTAGTGACGTTCCGAATGGGAATACTCGGTGGAATCGGCAGCTCAATTACTGTTGGAAGCTTGGAATTCGACAAAAACGTCGGCTTCCTCGATAATGGATCGTAAGTGCCTGCGTTTTACCGATCGGATCTGCTAATATTTTTATCGGTTTAAGAGCAAAAGCAATGGGATTCCGTGGTGGAAGCAATTTTATCCCACCAGCCCTATGCCCAATAGATGAAGGCTTCAATGTTGGATTCTGCTCAGATTTGACCTATTCATACATAGGAGTAGATCAAGCTTCCATAGTTGCATATTGCGAAAACACATCTGGATTTGCTACCTCTCTGGAGATGCGCGCAACCAGATCCCACTTCATTGGTATGGTGCAGTCTGAGATTGTTGAAAACACGAAAGACAAAAATCCTGTGGAAAAGGTAGAAAAATCATGATCCCACAGAAAAGGTGGAAGACCCAAAATTCATCGATCAAGCATCAAACTCGGAAACCAAATCTGCAGAGTCATATTCCAAAGATGAAGATGAAGACGCTTTCGAAAGAAAGGTCAAATCGGTGCAAGGGAGTTTTCATGAAGTACTCATGGCAAAACCGACTGGAAATTCGGATGCTGAGGACGATGAAGATCCCAAACACCTCCACCAGATGAAGAGGAAGAGGAAGGTGAAGTTAGTCCGACTTATCCTGACGTCAAGGAATTGACGGAAGAGGAACCTAGCAAAATGCCTCCATCTTCCAAGAAAAAAAAAGTCTGCCAAGAAACTCCAATCCAAACTCCAGAAGAAAAATGTAGAATAATTGGCACACATTGCCAACCAAAACCTAGAAGTAGGAGGAAGCAGTGGAGTCAAGCCTGTGGAGAAGAAAAAGGTTGAAATCCATGTTCCCCAGATGTCGGAACAGGAGGATATTGATCTGATTCAAACCCCGATTGCATGAAACTTGCCCCCGGAAGTGCTGGAAGCCAGGAGACAAGCTTTAATGTGGCAACAACAATAGCTATTCCGAACTCGGGAAAATCTCCTCAAAACCCAGGCTGACATTAAAATGCAGCAGGAAGAAATAGAGGAGTACGAACAACGGAATAGATCTGGAATTAAACCTACGCGTCTACCCGGAATTTCCAAGCCGGATGAACTGCCAGCAAGAAAGAAGTTTGAAAACCCTTCTTGGCAAAGGCATGTTAACAACACTAATGCTAAGGGCGAACACATATACAAAACCGCAGTAAAAAACGCGGAAGCCGCGTTCGCCATCCTTAATGACGATGTACTCCAATGACGAAAAACTACAGGGAGTGTATGCTTTCTTAGGAAAAGCATTACAACAGCAACAACGAGGACAAGCACGTTCATCCAAGTTACACGATGATTCAGCTTTATGCAAAACTGCCACGTGCACCGCTGGAGCACCTGAACCTGGAGATTTGGGAGATTCTAAGGAAAAGAAGGGAGATCCTAAGAAGGATAAGAAAATCCCTAATAATAAGGATGCAGCATCCAGAACAGGATCTCATCTTCCGAAAGGCGGAAATAATCCCTGTGATAATAAGGAACGGGAGGAGCAAAACCGGAAAGACAGAAAAGTAATGCCGCCTTCGAGACGCCCAGCTGATAAAGCCGGAAGATACGACAATCCTCACATGTGTGAGAGATCTCGAACTCCTCCAAGGAACAAAGAAAGGCCAAGGAGCAGAACTCCACCATATTCCAAAGGACACGATATCGGAAGAAACCTGGATAATCCTAGAAGAGCGCATTCACACAACAATGGACCAGAACAGAGCAGATCCCGTTCCGTCCATTCAGCTGGAAGATATTCCGCGCACGTCGATAAGGCGGATGGAGACGATTTATATTTCGGACCAAAGTGTTTCACTGACAGAATCCGGAGAATCGGTCTACACTCTAGCTTTGCCAAAGTTGGTCCAACTTATCAAAAGTATACCAGAAGTACGAACTCGGATACATGGCTTTCAGATTACTATACAGCCGTCCAGATCAACAAAGGGACAAATTTAGAGGTTGTGAAGTTTCTTCCCCTAATGTTGCTGGATGGAGCCAGTGATTGGATCAACGGGCTTGCGTCAAGAACAGTAGATATCTGGGAAGATATGGCTAGAGTATTCGCTCAGCACTTCCGGGGTATGTATAAATGCCCTAAGATCATCAACCAGCTGAACCATTGCGTGCAATATGAGGATGAGTCGTACGTCGACTTTATCTCAAGATGGACTGCAATGAAGAATAGTTGCTCTACAGTTAGGGCTGGAATTAAAACTCGAAGCTCACGTGTTAAACGAGTAGCTCGCAACTCGACTTGGCTCGGCTCGAGCTCGCTGTCCAACGAGCCGAGTCGAGTTTTCGTTTTCGACAGTAAACGAGTTCAAGCTAAATGAGCCGAGTTTACGAGTACTCGTTTAGCTCGTTTAGCTCGGTAAAAAGAATTTCTAATGATATTCTTATATATGTGAACATTTTTTTACTGATTATTGTAGTTTATTTATGAAAAATTATTTTATGGTGACATCTTTTCATCGATTATTGTGATGATTTTATTATACGTGCCCCAAATAATGAAAAACAAGTATATATACAATACATAATGTTGACTTTTTATAGTATTATAAAATAAAAATAAAAGTTAAACGAGTAGCTCGCGAGCTACTCGCGAGTTCACCGAACCGAGCCGAGTTTTGTTTTCGGACTCGTTTGTTGAACGAGTCAAGCCGAGCTCGACTCGTCAATTGACCGAGCTTGAGCGAGTCGAGCCGAGCTGACTCGGCTCGGCTCGAATTCCAGCCCTATCTACAGTAAGTGATGTACAAGCAATGCATGCTTTCATCAATGGCCTGAAACCCGGCCTCATTCCGTTCATGGTTGGTTTGAAAGAGCACAAAGATCTCAGGTCTATGCTTACCACCGCCAATGAGCACGCAGCGGCTGAAGATGATATCAGGGAGAGAGGCGGAAACATTGATGCTTTGGTTCAAGCCAAAAAGGCGTCTGGTTCTGAAAAAAAGGCTACTCCAGAAACACAGCCGAAACCCAAGGATGTAAAGTTAACCTTTGGAAAGGATAATGGCAGCAGATGGAAGGGCAAAAGCGTAGAATCCATCTCTTATTCTAAAGAAGAATGGGAAAAGATTAAGTTGGAAAACTGTGTCCACTATTCGCAATTCGGGAAGCCTACCCACACATATGCGCAGTGTCGGCTTAATAAGCACATGAAAGGCACTACAGGATCCGAGAACAAAGGAAAGAGTTCCAAAAGGAAATTCAACAAGCAAAAGCCGGAAGCTGAGAAAGAATAAAGTGAGTCGAACACTGATGATAAAATCTAGGAGCAGCAGCGCAAAGGCGGACCTAATTCCCGAGAGTTGAAGGAGAATACAACCTTATTTTCCTGGCAACTCCCTCAGACAAACAGGCAAAACAAACACTTCAAGAAATCAATGCGGTTGTACCTCCAACCCCAAAGTACTTGAAGTATTTAAATGCGCCAATCACCTGGCATCAGTCTGATCATCCCGGTAACATCCCAGAACCCGACACGCATGCTTTGGTTGTAAGTCCTATTGTTCAAAATATTAGGCACAAAAGAGTGCTAATGGATGGAGGATCTAGTATCAATATCATGTACTTAAGTACATTGAAGCAGTTACACCTCTTCGAGACCCAGCTCAAACACAAAAATGTATGCTTTCACGACATCGTTCCTGGTAGGCAAGCATAGTCCCTAGGAGAAATTTCCCTAGAAGTAACCTTTGGAAAGAGAGAACACTTCCGCCAGGAGAGGATCTCAATCTAGGTTGTGCCGTTCGAAAGTGTGTATCATGCAATACTCGGACATCCGGCTTTTGCCAAATTCATGGCGAGATCATGCTATATTTATAACAAGTTGAAGATGCCAGGGCCAAAAGGAGTAGTAATCACCATATCTGGTGACTTCAAACTGGTGAATGAGCTGGAGAAAGGAAATGCCCTTTGTGCCGAACAGGTGATTCGGAAGGAAGAGCTGAAGGAGCTGGCTAAAGAAGTATCGCCGATGGAAATGCCGGCAGGAAAAGAAAGCCGGAAGCCGACATATAGTTTCGAAGCCTCGGAGAATACAAGACAGGTCATCCTGGACCCCAAAGATCTGACAAAATTTGTCGTAGTGGGAACAGAAATGACTGACAAATAGGAAAGCGCGCTCATCAAGTTCCTATGTGAGAACTGGGACATTTTCGTCTGGTGTCCTGCTGATATGCCAGTTGTTCCCAGGGAACTTGCTGAGCACCAACTCAAGGTTATTCTAGGATCGGAACCAGTCAAACAAGGTCTCCGTCGTTTCGTTGGAAGAAGGCGGAAGGCTATTGGCAAGGAAATTATTCGGCTTTTAGCAGCTGACTTTATCCGGGAAGTTATACACACTGATTGGTCTGCGAACCCAGTGTTAGTCCCGAAGAAGGATAGTATTATTCTTAGGATGTGTATAGATTACAAGGGTCTAAACAAGTTGTGCCCAAAAGATAGGTTCACATTACCGCGAATCGATCAAATAATAGATTCCATTGCTGGCTCTGAGCTTTTATGCTTTTTGGACGCTTATTCTGGGTACCATCAAATACGCATGAAAGAAGAAGACCAAATAAAACCTCTTTCATAACACCCTACGGAACATACTATTAAATAACCATGCCTTTTGGCCTAAAGAACGTCGGTGCAACATACCAGCGTTGCATGCAAAGATGCTTGCATAGTCAAATCGGCAAAAACGTCCACGTTTACGTGGATGATATCGTCGTCGTTTTCAAGGAAAAGGGTACACTCCTTAAAGATCCACGAGAAACTTTCGGCAATATTTGCACTTATAAAATGAAGTTGAATCCATTAAAGTGCTTATTTAGGTTTCCCTCAGGAAAGCTGTAACATCCCAAGTATGAAAAACAACCCTAGAATGTTTGCTCTTGTTAATTTTGTTTTGCATCATGTCATCATAATCATTGCATTTGTTTTCAATTATTTTCCATTTGAATTTTCAAACCAAATTTCAAATTCTTGTTCATACTTGTTCTGTTACAATTTTCAGATGCAACTTTCAAATCAAACCAATCAATTGCTTCAACTAAATTTGAAAGTTCAAACCATTAACTTGCTTAAGTTTAAATAATTCATTTAACACCAAATTCACTCAAATTCATTTAAATTTCCAAACAGCAACTAAATTCAAAATTTGAAAAACAAAAAGTTGCACAGATGGGCTTTTGTAATAAACAACTCATAAAAATTATTCCAAATTTTTCCAACCCCCAAAATCTATTCTTTTCTTCCCTTTTCCTTTTCTGCAAAAAAAAAACAGAATCAGAATATAGAAAAAAAAAGAAGGGGGCAGGCCAGCCAAGTGGGCTGAGCCCACCAGCCCAGGCCCAGCCCCCCACGGCCTGCGTACCCCTTTCCCCTACCTCTGTACGGAGACACAGAGAGGAGGGGGCTCCCCCACCGAGCAGGAGCTCACCTGCTCCCCTCCTCCCTATATCTAGCCCCTAGGTCGTGCCCTAGGGCTTCCTCTCTCCCTCCTCTATCGCTCTGCCGCCGCCATCTTTTTCTCCTCCTCCTTTCTTCTCTCTCCCTCTCGCTGGTTCTCTGTTCCTCCACCACCGCACCGCAGAGCGACAGCGGCCGGCGATCGTCGTCGCCATGGACCTCCTCCGCGCAGGATAAGCCCGGGGATCGGTTCCCCGTGCCGTCTTCGTCCTCCTCGTGTCCAGGGAGGGGCACGAGCAGCGCTCGATCGCCGTCGTCCACCTCTCCGTCGTCGGCCACCTCCACCGCAACGAGCTCCTCTCCTCCCTACTCCCCGGTGAGCAGCACGGTCACCTCTTCCTTTCCCTCTCTGCTCCCTCGCATCACCTGCACGCACACGTACACGGTGCCCCTGCACCTGGCCGCGAGCAGCAGTAGCAGTGCAGCAGCCGCCGCCGGCGACTGTCTCCTCGTCGGGGTTCAGATAACTGAAACAAAATTCAGTTTCGTCAGACATAAGTCTGAATCTGAACCTCAAAACCCCCAAGTCCTCCTCTCTGTCACGAAACAGAGCACAGCCCAGTGGCAACGCACTGCGCACGCGCACCCGAGGGCGAGGGTTCGAGTCCCCCCCCCCCCTCGCGGAATAAAAACCAAGTTTTTACAACGCGCGCTGACAGGTGGGGCCCCCTGTCAGCGACCACACACGCCACGCGAGCGCCACGGTGGCCAGGGCCCCCTTGTCAGTGGCCTAGGCTAGATCACTGCGAGGTGAAATTCGTTTCTGCCCCTTTTTCTTTTAAATCCAGTCCCTGTAATTTACAGAATGGTCCCTGGTTTTCAAACCATCATAAATCCCTCATTTCAAATCCAAATAGAATAAATAAAATATGTTTTCCAAACCATATTTATTTCTCTACATGTTTAAATCATTTGTTTACTGTTTTGAACATTTCAAATGTTTTCAGAAATTCAAATTCAAACTACTATTTCAAATTTGGTCAAATTCATAACTAATTCAAATTTAATTCAAATGGCACATATAAAATATGTTTTCCATGCAAAATTGAACCACCTTTCCAAATATAAACTTTGTTTCCTGTTTTGAATAATTAAATTTGGTTAAATAATTTAAACCTTGTTTAAATCATTAAAAATTGCTAAATTCATAACTTGGTCAAATTAAATTCTTTTTGAACATATAAAATATGTTTTCAAACCAGAAAAATGTAATCTTTTAAAATATGAATCTTATTTAATGTTCTGACCAAATAAAAATTCAAATAAATTCATACTTGAATTAAATTCATTTAAATCTTGTTTAAACTTGTTTAATTCATAATTAATTCATTTTAAATCCTTTGTCAACAAATGAAACATGTATTCTACCTGAAATTTTGTGTTCTTTCCAAATATGAATTTTGTTATCTATTTCAAACAACTAAAATTGGTGGACACAACAAATGCTTGTGTAACTCATTTAGGAAGCCAAATTTCACAACTTAATAAATAAAAATTCCAAACTTGGTAAACAACATATCAAATTGAAGCTAATGTTGTTTTCTTATTGTTTTCTTCATCCATGCATCATTCTAATCAACTTTCACATGATGGTTAGTTGTAAATCATTTAATTCAACCTTAATTCATGGGCTCTTCCATATGCAATCCAAATTGCCTATGGGCCCATTTAATTATGTTACCATGTCAACTAGCTTATCTTTGATGCATCAATTAAATTGCCATGCATCATCCCATGATTGTGCATTATGCCATGTTATTGATTGTTTGTCTCTCTGCGTTGTTTGTTTGCTTCTTCTCGAATAGACGATGACGTTGAGACAGACGAGGTTTACGACACTACTTTTGAGGAGTTAGCCCAGTACCAGGCTACTGAGTTTGCAGGCAAGTATTCACTCACATGAACCATTGTGTCCTTTCCACACTGGATATCGATACTTTCCGTTGTCTATCCTGCTAGCCTTAAGATTCGTTGCTTGTGTTCCGATCCTATCACATGTTAACCTGTAACCCTGAAATAGCCTATCCTCCACTCCTATAACCCCATTGCTTGTTGCATGTGTCTTACTAGCATGCTTAGGGTTGTTTATGCTCAAGTCTGATGTCCGTTATTTCTGTTACCTTATTTATTATGTTCTGGGGCTCGATGTTTACACAATAACCTGTTAATGTTTGAGGTAATGCTAATTTGATGATAAGGCACCGGCAGGAGGCCGGGTATGGTTTTGAGGCCTGCTAGTGTCGAACCCAGGAAAAGTTCTTGTCCTCTAGATCCATGATGAGCGCGCTAACCGCATGTGGGAAGCGTGTATGGGCGCCCCCCTCAATTTGATTCGATTCGCATCTCGTCCAAATCGCCTCATTTAGTTCGGGTTTTCCATTTGCCGCATGCATATGCAGGTGCGAACCCGAGGCCAGGGTGGTAACTTTTGTAGTCGGCATTTAGGGAGACACGTTCTTAGAGTGCTATGATGGTCCCCTTTTCTTCGTGGGGCTTGATTAGCCGTGCGCTCAATTGCACGGGGTTCTTTGGGCTTGATGCGAAGAAGAGTTGGGTTGTGTTGAGTGTCTCGCTTGGTGGGTTTGATCCCCGTCTGGCGGGATATTCTTACGTGTACGGCCAAATTGGTGCATCCCTGCAGGGTTAAATCTTCTCGAGAAGCCGTGTTGTCCGCGGTTATGGATGACTTGGTGATAGGGCTGGCTAACAAGGATTAGACAACTTACACCTAATTAATGATAACTTGACTAGTAATAGGCTTATTGACACAATAACTTGAATCTTCACTAATCCAACTGTGTGAGTTATTCTCGGATTGCTTCTTTGGATAAGGGGCGAGATCCAGGATGGGTTTGTTTGAGGTTAGTGGTAGTTGGTTCCGATACGCTATCTTATCCCCTTCTTTTAGCCGGATGTTGTAGCGTGTCTCTGTAGTTAGTTAGGCAGCCCGCTGCCGCATTTTTGTATCACCTATCTTCCGTTGAACCCAAAGCATCTGTACTTGGTGTTGCCGGGTACACTTTGGTATCTTGTGCGTCTTGCTTGCCAGTACTCGTCTGTACTGACCCCTTTGGGGCTGCGTGTTCTGCAGACTACGTTTCCGAGGATCCCCATGGTGGCTACTACGTGGAGTATGACGAGGCTGCTGACGAGTAGATAGCGGACCCGGGCAGGATCCGAGACATCGTGGATGGGCTCCGTCTTTTCGTTTCCGGCCTCTTAGGCCTATTTGGATCTTGTCTGTACTCAGACACTTTGGATGCTTCCACTGTGATGTAATGATGACTTGTTGGGACATGTGTCCTCTGGATGATTGTATTTGCCATCTCTGCTCTAGTGAGAGCTATTTGCAACTTATTTCTATTTCTTTGTGTCTTAGAGATTTGTTGTGGTATCACTTGTTCAAATGCCGTTGACGTACCATGTGTGTATGTTATGAAGTACGGCAATGGAAGTAGTCGGATTTCTATGGGATGGTTTACGCAGACGATGGATAGTAGGGAATGGTTGTCACACGTTTACGTGTTGGCCTGCTCATATTGAGATGCGGGTGCCGGTATGCCCCGTAAGCCATTTATCTACTGTTTAGCGGGCTGTGAGTATCCTCTAGAAGTCCGGGTGCGACAAATGGTATCAGAGCCTGTCTGCCTGTAGGATCCCTTTTACTGGTCGCAGTTGAGTCTAGAAACTATTTTGTAGCTATATAGAAAAAAAATGAAACGTGAGAGTAGGAATTCTGTTCTTTTATTTCTTTCCCCACCCACCCTCCCTTTTTCTGGTAAGGAAGTGCAACGTTGTTTTCTCTTCTCATCTAAACTTTCAAGTTAGGATTTCACGTATCCTGGTTTCTCTAGGATGGTTATATCTACTAGACCATAGGGATGGAGGTGGTTGTGACATGATTTATCATGTTGCCTACTCACGATTGAGAACGGAGGCACATAAGCCCCGGAAGCAGATCCTCTATTCCTTAAGCAGTAGATATGGATCCTTTAGAAGCCCGGATGGGTTTTTCCGTAGTACCTCAGGAGTGTTTGGTCTCATGTTTCCCAAATGTTGCTTCGATATCCTGTTCTTCTCAACATCCTTTTCGTCCGTTGAAACCTTGTTGTTGCTTGCCACTTCAGTTCTTCTACCGGCGTCTAATCAAAACTTCCCCGATCATCTGCAGATCGATCTCAGGTTCTACCAGCAGGTGGTTCATATTACTCGTTGCGAGAGCACTGCCGGTTATCCGGAGATGCTGAGAGATATGGTCACTTTTCTAGGGTTCCGTTGGGCACCAGAGTACCAGGTCTACGAGCAGCAGCGAGAGTTTGACCAGACCTACTACCAGGCTATCGTCTACATTCTGTCAGATGATGGCATGAGCGTAGTCCACCGCTACGAGGCAGTAGGTTCCACAGTGGATATGGCTGTGCAGCAGGCAGCTTATGTGAGTCTCACCGTCCTTCGTGCTGACTACTGGGGATTTGACGATTCTATCTATCGCCACATCCCCCGTGGTTACATCACTTCGGAGGGAGCACATTTCACTCTCTACGACAACTTGGATGTTTATGAGCATGATAACTCCAGGCTGCACACCACCGCTCAGTTTGTGAGGCACAGTGACGCAGTTGCCAGCACACTATCTCAGGAGTTGGTTTCAGTCAGAGAGCAGCTCTACCTTGCTTTGACTCGTCTGGCGACGTACACCATAGACTTTGTTGGAGACGAGCGCTTTGCACGTTTCGATCAGCCAGTTGGGCGTCGTCTGCCAGATGCTGGAGGTTACGAGCCGATCAGAGGTCCACTCCTTAACCTTGGTGCTGGTTACACTGGGATTCCACGCTTTGGAGCACAGGGAGTCGACGCTATATACTTCACCACACCTAGAGTCGCTCTCAGACCACGTCAGATCTACGTGGATCGTCGTTCTACCTACTTTCGTGGGCGTGCTCCTCACCGTACCTCTCGCCGTACTCCTAGCCGCCGTCCTGCGTGATGAGCATGGGAGTACCGATGTATCCATTCTTAGCTATGTTTAGTTATCCTTTGGCAACCATTTATGGTGTGTTGAATATTCTGATGTATTTGAACATGTGATGATGTACCTGTTGGTTATCTATTCATGCGTCGGAATAATCTCTCTTTCGGTTTCCAAGTCTATCCTTTTCTATTGTTGTGCTAAAATGCATTTCCATTCAGGATGCCGCCAACAAGGAACAACACGCCTGAGCCACCGCCAATCGCGGAGCTGTTGACTCAGATGACCCAAGTCATGGCGCAGATGGCCCAGTTTTAGACTAATCAGCACAACAACCAGACAGCTCCACGATTCAGCATCAAGGAGTTTCTCAGTCTGGGCCCAAGAGCTTTCGTGGACACACGCGAGCCTCTGGACGCTGATGACTGGATCCGTGAGATAGCTAAGGCTCTGGAGATTGCTCACGTAGCTGAACAAGACAAGGTCAAGTATGCCTCCTATCTGCTGAAGGGTCAGGCAGCTACTTGGTGGGAGAATTTCCAGGCCATGAGAACTGGGATACCAGTCACGTGGGATTGTTTCAAGGAAGCCTTCATGAAGCACCACATTCCAGATGGTCTCATGGAAAGGATGCGTGAAGAGTTTTGCTCACTCAAGCAGGACAAGTTGGACGTCATCGGGTACCAGAGTGAGTTCAATCGCCTCACTCGGTACGCTGGAGATGAGGTGTCCACTGAGGCTAAGAAGATGGCAAGGTTCCGCAGAGGTTTTAACCCGGAACTCAAGTATGCCCTCACCAATATCAAGGCCAACAGCTTCGAGGATCTCGTTAACACCGCGCTCAATGAAGAAAATGGGCGCAAGGCGTTCGAGGAGTCTCGCAAGCACTCGCGTGAGGGTGGTTCCTCCTACAACATGACCACCCCTCCGCAGAAGCGCCGCATCTGGGTGCCAAATGGTGCTGTCACTCGGGCTCCATACGCCCAAACTTCTCCAGGCTTTGCTCCCCGCCCACCCAACCCTGCTCAGATGCATGATCCAAGGGCTTCGATGGGGCATCCAAGGCCAGGGTCTCCTCGTGTCGTCACTTGCTACAAGTGCAAGCAGACGGGACACTACGCTGACAAGTGCACACAGAGGCAGCTACCTCCACCACCACCTCGTCCTAACACAAACCAGGCAATGGTGCGCGCTCCCCCGCCTAAGGCCTTCAACTCCAACAACAGGCCTGTCGGGAGGACCGCAAGGGTGAATCATGTCAAGATCGACAAAGCTGAGGAAGCTCCTGACGTCGTTCTCGGTATATTTCCCGTAAACTCTATTCCAGCTAAAGTGTTGTTTGATACCGGAGGATCGCATTCTTTTGTGTCAAAGACCTTTTGCCACAACAAACAACCTAATTGTGGTTCCACTAAGCAATCAAATCACTGTTCACTCCCCGGGATCTCAAATGTTGACCTCCAAGATAAGTAAGGACAATCAAATCCTAATTGGAGGCCACATTTTCCTTGCTTCACTCATGTTGCTGGGAAGTTCTGACATTGATGTCATTCTTGGTATGGATTGGCTGAAGGCCAATAAAGCAAGGATTGACTGTGCTCAGAAGTCAATAACTCTGTTCCACCCTTCTGGCCAGATAATCTATTCTCCACATGAATCAAGTTCCATTCAGCTGTGCACCCTCGATGCAAAACCTCTACCTTCACTTGAAAATGTTCCGGTGGTTTGCGAATTCCCTGACGTCTTTCCAGAAGAGTTGCCAGGAATGCCTCCGGACAGAGCTGTTGAGTTCGTGATCGAACTTGAACCAGGTACTGCTCCAATCTCTAAGCATCCTTACAAGATAGGAACTCCCGAGCTGAAGTTGTTAAAGGAACAAATTGATATGTACATGGAAAAAGGTTACATTCAACCTAGTTCCTCGGCTTGGGGTTGCCCAACTCTGTTCGTTGCAAAGAAGGATCACACAAAGAGACTCGTTGTTGACTATCGTCCTCTTAACGAGAAAACCATCAAAAACAAGTATCCAATTCCTCGTATCGATGATCTTTTTGATCAACTTGCTGGAGCCTCAATATTCTCCAAGTTGGACTTGAGAATGGGTTACCATCAAATAAAGATCAGAAAAGAGGATATTCCAAAGACAGCTTTCACCACTCGCTACGGTCTATATGAATTCACCGTCATGTCCTTTGGTCTCACCAATGCACCGGCGACCTTCTCTCGACTCATGAATTCTGTCTTCCATGAATACCTAGACAAGTTCGTTGTGGTATATCTTGATGACATTCTTGTCTACTCAAAATCCGAGGAAGAGCATGAAGAACATCTTCGTCTCACTCTCATGAAGCTTCGCGAGCATCGTCTCTATGCCAAATTCTCCAAATGTGAGTTTTGGATTTCAGAAGTTGCTTACCTTGGTCATGTCATCTCTGCCAAGGGCATAGCCATTGATCCAGAAAAGGTTAAAGCAATTGTTGATTGGAAACCTCCAAAGACGGTGAAGCAAGTTAGAAGTTTTCTTGGCTTGGCTAGCTATTGCCGGCCCTTCGTCCAAAACTTCTCCAAGATTGCCAAACCTCTCACTGACCTCACAAAGAAGGACAAGAAGTTCGTCTGGTCTCCACAATGTGAGGAAAGTTTCAATCTCCTGAAGACTAAACTCACTTCTACACCAGTTCTGGTTGGCCCAGATCCTTCCAAACCTTTCCAAATATTCTGTGACGCTTCTCTCCAAGGTCTAGGTACAGTTCTTATGCAAGAACGTCAAGTTGTGGCTTATGCTTCACGTCAGTTGAACACACATGAGCTCAATTATCCCACTCATGACCTTGAACTTGCAGCAGTTGTGGTTGCCCTCAAGAAATGGAGACAATACTTGTTGGGTAATCGCACTGAAATCTTTTCCGATCATAAGAGTCTGAAGTACATCTTCACTCAACCTGATCTAAACCTCAGACAAAGGAGATGGATTGAAAAGATCAAAGACTTTGATCTTACCATTTCTTACACTCCAGGCAAGGCTAATGTTATGGCCGATGCTCTCAGTCGCAAGTCGTATTGCAATAATCTCATGATCATGGAAAGCCAACCTCCTCTTCATGAAGAATTCCAGAAGCTCAACCTTGGTCTTGTTCCTCAAGGCTATCTTGCAAACTTGACAGCCAGTCCAACTCTCGAGGACAAGATTCGTTCTAAACAACTTCGTGATGCTGAAATCAAGAAGATGGTAGAGCACATCAAAGAAGGCAAGGAGAAATTTAAGTCCTTCTCAATTGATGACAAGGGAACTGTGTTCTTCGAAGGACGCATTGCAGTTCCTCAGATTCAAAGTCTCAAAGATGTCATTCTCAAGGAGGCTCATGAAACTCCTCTCTCCATACACCCTGGAAGTACAAAGATGTACCAGGATCTCAAGACACTGTATTGGTGGCCTGGCATGAAACGTGAAATTGCTCAATACGTTTCTGAATGCGACGTTTGTCAACGTGTTAAGGCAGTTCATCAGAAAACAGCCGGTCTTCTCCAACCTCTGAAAATCCCTGAGTGAAAGTGGGACATGATCGAAATGGACTTCGTCACTGGTTTTCCAAAGTCCAAGAGGGGCAACGATGCAATCTTCGTTGTCATTGATCGACTCACTAAAGTAGCTCACTTCTTTCCTTTCAAAGAGACAATCTCAGCTAGTCAGTTAGCAGATCTCTACACAGCAAAGATTGTTCCTCTTCATGGTGTTCCATTGGAAATAAGCTCAGACCGTGGAAGCATCTTCACTTCTCATTTCTGGAAAAGCTTTCAAGAAGCATTGGGCACTACGCTTCTGTTCAGCACAGCCTACCATCCTCAGTCTCAAG
The DNA here is from genome assembly GCA_028641055.1 of Alopecurus myosuroides. NCBI lineage: Eukaryota > Viridiplantae > Streptophyta > Magnoliopsida > Poales > Poaceae > Alopecurus > Alopecurus myosuroides. Next base: position 287,588,687 of record CM054059.1, read on the forward strand.
GGCAAGTCGAAAGAGTCAATCAGATTCTCGAGGATATGCTCAGAGCATGTGGTATCTCTTTTGGCATGCAATGGGAGGAATGTCTTCCATATGCTGAATTCTCCTACAACAACAGCTTCTAGGAAAGCCTAGGCATGGCACCATTTGAGGCTCTCTATGGCCGCAGATGCAGGAGTCCAATCAATTGGTCTGGAGCTGGTGAACGTTCACTCTTAGGCCCTGACATTGTTAAGGAAGCCGAAGAGAAAGTTCGCATCATTCGTGTCAATCTGAGGATTGCTCAGTCTCGTCAGAAAAGCTACTATGACAGCAAGCACAGGGACATGGTCTATGCACCTGGTGACAAAGAATATCTCCGTGTAACTCCCCTCAGAGGCACTCATCATTTTGGTGTCAAAGGAAAGCTTGCACCGAGATATATTGGTCCCTTCAACATTCTCTCAAGGCGTGCAGAAAATGCCTATCGTCTTGAACTTCCAGAAAAGCTATCCAAAGTGCACGATGTGTTTCACGTGTCACAGCTCAAGAGGTGCTTCAAAGATCCAGGTCGTGCAGTTGATCATGATTCCATTGATCTGCAAGAAGACCTCTCTTATGAAGAGCATCCTGTTCGCATTCTCGATGAGACTGAGCGTAAAACTCGCAATAAGAGCACCAAGTTCTTGAAAGTACAGTGGTCTCATCATTCCGATAAAGAGGCAACGTGGGAGACCGAAGAGGATCTTTGCAAGAAGTATCTGGACCTTTTCTCTTCTCAGTAGGAATCTCGGGGCGCGATTCCTTCAAGGGGGGCGTTTTGTAACATCCCAAGTATGAGAAACAACCCTAGAATGTTTGCTCCTTGTTAATTTTGTTTTGCATCATGTCATCATAATCATTGCATTTGTTTTCAGTTGTTTTCCATTTGAATTTTCAAACCAAATTTCAAATTCTTGTTCATACTTGTTCTGTTACAATTTTCAAATGCAACTTTCAAATCAAACCAATAAATTGCTTCAACTAAATTTGAAAGTTCAAACCATTAACTTGCTTAAGTTTAAATAATTCATTTAACACCAAATTCACTCAAATTCATTTGAATTTCCAAACAGCAACTAAATTCAAAATTTTGAAAAACAAAAAGTTGCACAGATTGGCTTTTGTAATAAACAACTCATAAAAATTATTCCAAATTTTTCCAACCCCCAAAAGCTATTCTTTTCTTCCCTTTTCCTTTTCTGCAAAAAAAAAACAGAATCAGAAAACAGAAAAAAAAAAGAAGGGGGCAGGCCAGCCAAGTGAGCTGAGCCCACCAGCCCAGGCCCAGCCCCCCATGGCCTGCGTACCCCTTTCCCCTACCTCTGTACGGAGACACAGAGAGGAGGGGGCTCCCCCACCGAGCAGGAGCTCACCTGCTCCCCTCCTCCCTATATCTAGCCCCTAGGTCGTGCCCTAGGGCTTCCTCTCTCCCTCCTCCATCGCTCTGCCGCCGCCATCTTTTTCTCCTCCTCCTTTCTTCTCTCTCCCTCTCGCTGGTTCTCTGTTCCTCCACCACCGCACCGCAGAGCGATAGCGGCCGGCGATCACCGTCGCCATGGACCTCCTCCGCGCAGGATAAGCCCGGGGATCGGTTCCCCGTGCCGTCCTCGTCCTCCTTGTGTCCAGGGAGGGGCACGAGCAGCGCTCGATCGCCGTCGTCCACCTCTCCGTCGCCGGCCACCTCCACCGCAACGAGCTCCTCTCCTCCCTACTCCCCGGTGAGCAGCACGGTCACCTCTTCCTTTCCCTCTCTGCTCCCTCGCATCACCTGCACGCACACGTACACGGTGCCCCTGCACCTGGCCGCGAGCAGCAGCAGCAGTGCAGCAGCCGCCGCCGGTGACTGTCTCCTCGTCGGGGTTCAGATAACTGAAACGAAATTCAATTTCGTCAGACATAAGTCTGAATCTGAACCTCAAAACCCCCAAGTCCTCCTCTCTGTCACGAAACAGAGCACAGCCCAGTGGCAACGCACTGCGCACGCGCACCCGAGGGCGAGGGTTCGAGTCCCCCCCCCCTCGCGGAATAAAAACCAAGTTTTTACAACGCGCGTTGACAGGTGGGGCCCCCTGTCAGCGACCACACACGCCACGCGAGCGCCACGGTGGCCAGGGCCCCCTTTTCAGTGGCCTAGGCTAGATCACTGCGAGGTGAAATTCGTTTCTGCCCCTTTTTCTTTTAAATCCAGTCCCTGTAATTTACAGAATGGTCCCTAGTTTTCAAACCATCATAAATCCCTCATTTCAAATCCAAATAGAATAAATAAAATATGTTTTCCAAACCAAATTTATTTCTCTACATGTTTAAATCATTTGTTTACTGTTTTGAACATTTCAAATGTTATCAAAAATTCAAATTCAAACTACTATTTCAAATTTGGTCAAATTCATAACTAATTCAAATTTAATTCAAATGGCACATATAAAATATGTTTTCCATGCAAAATTGAACCACCTTTCCAAATATAAACTTTGTTTCCTGTTTTGAATAATTAAATTTGGTTAAATAATTTAAACCTTGTTTAAATCATTTAAAATTGCTAAATTCATAACTTGGTCAAATTAAATTCTTTTTGAACATATAAAATATGTTTTCAAACCAGAAAAATGTAATCTTTTCAAATATGAATCTTATTTAATGTTCTGACCAAATAAAAATTCAAATAAATTCATACTTGAATTAAATTCATTTAAATCTTGTTTAAACTTGTTTAATTCATAATTAATTCATTTTAAATCCTTTGTCAACAAATGAAACATGTATTCCACCTAAAATTTTGTGTTATTTCCAAATATGAATTTTGTTATCTATTTCAAACAACTAAAATTGGTGGAAACAACAAATGCTTGTGTAACTCATTTAAGAAGCCAAATTTCACAACTTAATAAATAAAAATTCCAAACTTGGTAAACAACATATCAAATTGAAGCTAATGTTGTTTTCTTATTGTTTTCTTCATCCATGCATCATTCTAATCAACTTTCACATGATGGTTAGTTGTAAATCATTTAATTCAACCTTAATTCATGGGCTCTTCCATATGCAATCCAAATTGCCTATGGGCCCATTTAATTATGTTACCATGTCAACTAGCTTAGCTTTGATGCATCAATTAAATTGCCATGCATCATCCCATGATTGTGCATTATGCCATGTTATTGATTGTTTTTCTCTCTGCGTTGTTTGTTTGCTTCTTCTCGAATAGACGACGACGTTGAGACAGACGAGGTTTACGACACTACTTCTGAGGAGTTAGCCCAGTACCAGGCTACTGAGTTTGCAGGCAAGTATTCACTCACATGAACCATTGTGTCCTTTCCACACTGGATATCGATACTTTCCGTTGTCTATCCTGCTAGCCTTAAGATTCGTTGCTTGTGTTCCGATCCTATCACATGTTAACCTGTAACCCTGAAATAGCCTATCCTCCACTCCTATAACCCCATTGCTTGTTGCCTGTGTCTTACTAGCATGCTTAGGGTTGTTTATGCTCGAGTCTGATGTCCGTTATTTCTGTTACCTTATTTATTATGTTCTGGGGCTCGATGTTTAAACAATAACCTGTTAATGTTTGAGGTAATGCTAATTTGATGATAAGGCACCGGCAGGAGGCCGGGTATGGTTTTGAGGCCTGCTAGTGTCGAACTCAGGAAAAGTTCTTGTCCTCTAGATCCATGATGAGCGCGCTAACCGCATGTGGGAAGCGTGTATGGGCGCCCCCCTCAATTTGATTCGAGTCGCATCTCGTCCAAATCGCCTCATTTAGTTCGGGTTTTCCATTTGCCGCATGCATATGAAGGTGCGAACCCGAGGCCAGGGTGGTAACTTTTGTAGTCGGCATTTAGGGAGACACGTTCTTAGAGTGCTATGAGGGTCCCCTTTTCTTCGTGGGGCTTGATTAGCCGTGCGCTCAATTGCACGGGGTTCTTTGGGCTTGATGCGAAGAAGAGTTGGGTTCTGTTGAGTGTCTCGCTTGGTGGGTTTGATCCCCGTCTGGCGGGATATTCTTACGTGTACGGCCAAATTGGTGCATCCCTGCAGGGTTAAATCTTCTCGAGAAGCCGTGTTGTCCGCGGTTATGGATGACTTGGTGATAGGGATGGCTAACAAGGATTAGACAACTTACACCTAATTAATGATAACTTGACTAGTAATAGGCTTATTGACACAATAACTTGAATCTTCACTAATCCAACTGTGTGAGTTATTCTCGGATTGCTTCTTTGGATAAGGGGCGAGATCCAGGATGGGTTTGTTTGAGGTTAGTGGTAGTTGGTTCCGATACGCTATCTTATCCCCTTCTTTTAGTCGGATGTTGTAGCGTGTCTCTGTAGTTGGTTAGGCAGCCCGCTGCCGCACTTTTGTATCACCTATCTTCCGTTGAACCCAAAGCATCTGTACTTGGTGTTGCCGGGTACACTTTGGTATCTTGTGCGTCTTGCTTGCCAGTACTCGTCTGTACTGACCCCTTTGGGGCTGCGTGTTCTGCAGACTACGTTTCCGAGGATCCCCATGGTGGCTACTACGTGGAGTATGACGAGGCTGCTGACGAGTAGATAGCGGACCCGGGAAGGATCCGAGACATCGTGGATGGGCTCCGTCTTTTCGTTTCCGGCCTCTTAGGCCTATTTGGATCTTGTCTGTACTCAGACACTTTGGATGCTTCCGCTGTGATGTAATGATGACTTGTTGGGACATGTGTCCTCTAGATGATTGTATTTGCCATCTCTGCTCTAGTGAGAGCTATTTGCAACTTATTTATATTTCTTTGTGTCTTAGAGATTTGTTGTGGTATCACTTGTTCAAATGCCGTTGACGTACCATGTGTGTATGTTATGAAGTACGTCAATGGAAGTAGTCGGATTTCTATGGGATGGTTTACGCAGACGATGGATAGTAGGGAATGGTTGTCACATGTTTACGTGTTGGCCTGCTCATATTGAGATGCGGGTGCCGGTATGCCCCGTAAGCCATTTATCTACTATTTAGCGGGCTCTGCAGTCGCCGTTAGCATGTTTATAAGCCGGTTTGGAGATAAAGCTCCGCCATTATACAAGTTGTTGAACAAATCCGATAAATTTGAATGGACAGAAGAAGCGGACAAAGAATTAACCCGGTTGAAAGAAACTCTGATGAAAGCTCCGTTTTGGCATCCCCAAAAGACGAAGAACCCATGTTACTGTATCTTACAGTAACTAACAGGGTTATCAGCGCAATGATAATCGTGCAAAGACGGATACACAAACAAAGTATTCCAGATCAACATCCGGTGTACTACGTTAGCAAGGTATTCTCCGAGTCAAAACAAAGGTGTCCACATTATCAAAAGCTGGCATATGGCGTATTTTTCACATCCCGAAAGCATCGTCATTATTTCCAACGACATTCCATAACAGTGGTAAGCAAAGCACCACTGGGGGATATTATAAACAATGCGGACGCAACAGGCAGAGTAGCCAAATGGGGCATTGAACTTGCTGCGTTCGACATTAAGTACCAACCCCGGAAAGCGATTAATTCCCAGGTGTTGGCAGATTTTGTGGTTGATTGCAGAAAAGCAATGGAAAACACACCAATGCCGGAGTCTGAATATTGAATCATGCATCTTTATGGATCCAAAATGAAAGAAGGAGCTAGAGCCGGTGTGGTGCTTAAATTTCCAAAAGGCGACAGAATGGAATATGTATTACAAATACACTTCAACGCTAGTAACAATGTGGCAGAATACTAACCATTGCTTCATGGCTTGCATATTGCAAAGAAGATAGGTGTCAAACGTATACTTTGCTATGGTGACTCGGACTTGGTACAACATCAGCTGAACCAAACATGGGATGCTAAAAGCCCCATGATGGCCGAATATCAGGGAACAGTCGACGAGTTTGTCATTGGCTTCCTAGGATTTGAGATACATCACGTCAAAAGGGAATATAATTGGAACGTGGATGCTTTAGCTCGCATGGGCTCGGAAAGAGTGAAAACTCTACCACCTGGTGTGTTCGTCCAACATTTGCATGAACCATCAATAAAAGGCGGAGATGTTGACTATCCACTAGTTTCCGAGTCAATAGAAGTTTTGCTCGTTAACCCGGATTGGACAATTCCATACTTAAACTTCCTAGTTGATCAGAAGTTCCCGGATGGAGCAGAAGAAGTCTTGCAGAGGCAGATACAATGTCGATACAAAGGGTACACGGTAATCAATGGTTGCCTGTACAAACACAATACTATTGGAATTTTTCAGTGATGTATTTCGCCAGAAGAAGGACGAGAAATTCTGCAAGAAATCCATACAGGAGATTGCGTACATCATGCTCAATCGAAAAGCATAGTTAAAAAAGCATTCCGTGCAGGGTTTGTCTGGCTCACAGCCAAGACAGATGCAGAGCACATAGTGAATACATGTGCCGGATGTCAGTATTACGCCAAGCAGACAAATATGCTGGCTCAAGCACTCAAGACTATCTCATTAACATGGCCATTTGCGGTCTGGGGGCTAGATATGATGGGGCCACTCAAAACTGCATGAGGCGGACTTACACATCTAGTCGTTGCAGTAGATAAGTATACCAAGTGGGTGGAAGCAAAACCCATAAAAAACTTGACGGTGTGACTACCATAAATTTCTTCATTGACGTAGTCATGCGATACGTCATTCCACATAGCATAATCATGGATAACAGGACAAATTTCTCAATTGGAGAGTTGGCAAAATATTGTCGACAAACGGGAATTCGCCTCGATCTTGCATCTGTGGCACACCCACAATCCAATGGCCAGGTTGAACAAATGAATAGTTCAATCCTGCAAGGAATCCGCCCAAGACTCGAATCTCCTCTTCATAGAGCAGCTGGAGCATGGGTAGAAGAATTGCCTTCTATGCTTTGGAGTAGTCGAACGACGCCAAATAGATCAACAGGGCAAACGCCTTTTTTCCTGCTTTATGAGGCAGAAGCAGTGCTTCCTATGGACATGATCCATGATTGCCCAAGAGTGCAGGCGTACAATGACTCGTATGCCGAAAACGCACGTCAGAATGTTGTAGATCTATTAGAAGAAGAACGAGAGCTTGTGTTGCAAAGATCCGTCATCTATCGGCAAGGTCTAAGACGATATCATAGTCGGAAAATCAAACACCGATCTTTCAAAGAAGGTGATTTGGTGCTAAGATTGGTACAGGATAGGAAGCACAAGTTGGCCCCAATCTGGGAGGGACCATTTGTCATTAGCAAGGCTATGAAAAATGGGTCATATTACCTTGTAGATATTCGAGACACGGAAGACGATCCGAAAAATCCGAATTGCAAGAGAAAAAGAAACATAGATGTAGAACTAGGAGAGACAAAAAGGCCCTGGACCATCTAACAGTTACGTCCTTTCTACACTTAGTTCAAATTCTATGTAAACATCATTGAGATAATGAAATAAAGTTGTCGAAAATTCATACATTTTTGTCTTGTTTTGTACTCTCTGTTCCAAGCATATTTCTGTCTTATCTATTTCCCAATGATCTTTCAGTTTTGCTTCAATGTTACCCGAATTGCACCTGCGTGCTCGGAGTTATAAAACTGAATCCTTTTTGTCCTAAGGAGGCTTCAAAACCCCAAATTGTGCCTGCGTACCTGAGGTTCATACTTTTCAAATTCATTACTATTCCTAAGTATTATTTGATTATTTGTTGTGTTGGGTCACTAGATTTAGTAAGTAAAAGTGCCAAGGTATAATCCATGACTCTGAGTTTCGACTGATTGGTTTCTTAACCCGTTCGCTTGGCATGAAGATTACATACCTTTGAGCCACTTTAACACTAAAGAAAGTTAAAGCATACAAACCAGAGAACTTATAAGAAAAGGGATGAAAACTCTGAAAAACTTGCAAAGCTAAAAAGTTTACTGCAAAAGGATAGAATCTTGTTCATACAAAAGATAGAATGCATTACAATTGAGTTTGCATTTTAAGAATAGTAATGCGTTCTATTTGGCTAAAACTATGCAGGATTAGGGGGCATTCACAAACTCCTCTTCGTTGTCCTCGTCGGTGTCGCTCGGGTTCTCCGCAGCTACTGGGATTTCTTCCTCCGGTTAGAACGACGAGGTAGACACCATCCGAGCTATCTTGGAGTCATGCCCCTTGATAGAATCGAAGATCTCTGCCCACTGCGCTTTGGTGTATCCTTGCGGAATACCGGTGGCAATGCGCCAGGATTTGTCTGGTTTGCCACTTCTGCAATTAACTCTGGGAGCTTGCTGGTTTCCGAGAATTCGCCAGCTTTGTCTGGAATGCGCTTGTTGATAAGTAGCATTGATGGAGGGGTGATAACCCGGTAGGCCAACTCCAATGTGTAATTCGGCCCAAAGGACGATGCGCAAGATCCGGCTAAAGATAAAAGAACTTCTAGAAAGCCCAAGATTGTAGGCCTCGTAACCCGGATTGTGGGTTACGGTACGGGAAGTTAGGGTTTAATACGCAGTGTCCGGGTAGGATTCAGGGTGCGCCTTGGAGGGCAAGCCAGGGGGTTCGGGTGCTTTATAAACCGGCCCCTAAGTTAGGTTAAGAGAGATCCAAGAGTTCTAGAAATATCGCTTGATATCGAGCATCCAGTGTAACACAAGAGTTGAGTTAATATATCGAGATCGGAGACTCGGCGACTTGATTGCCGGCTACCAGATCGAGTTCCATCATGTTTTCCTCTGAGCTAAACCCTCTCCCAAACGCCTGTGTCGTCTTGCCCCAAGATCAGTTACCCCCGGTAACGTCTGCCGTGATTATCCCACGACAGTTGGCGCCCACCATGGGGCCTGCGTCCAAAGGTGTTTACATCACGGGAGAAGCTCGGAAGAACATGGAGAATCTAGTCATCGGCGAGATCTACATCGACCACGAAGGAAAGAAGACGATGGACGATTCTGGTTGGGGGCCGGAGTCGGATCACCTCGCATCCGGGTCTATCGTGACAATCGGCCAGATCAGCATCTTCATCGGTATGGTACGTACATCCGGTTTCAAAGGACAATATCATGTGCATACTACAGGAACTTCTAATAGGGACAAAAAGATACTGAAGCAAGCGGTAAACTCGGTTTCCTCGGCTGTTCCAAGATACCTGAGGTGGTCGGAACAAGATGTAACATGGAGCAGAAGAGATCACCCGGAAAGAATAGAACACCCGGGAGTCTTAGCATTGGTAATCGCACCACAGGTCAATGGCTACGAGTTGAAAAAGGTCCTGATGGACGGCGGAAGCAGCATCAATATTCTATATTGGGAAACCTTTTTACGCATGGATCTCAAGGAGTCTCAGCTACAGAAAAGCTCAACAATTTTTTATGGGATAGTGCCGGGTCACTCAGCGTGCCCCGAGGGAAAAATCGCACTGGAGGTAGCTTTTGGAGAATCGAAGGATAATTATCGAGTCGAGTGGCTCACTTTCGAGGTGGTTAAATTGCGCAGTCCTTATCACGCGCTGTTCGGAAGGCCGGCTTATGCTAAATTCATGGCTAGGCCGTGTTATGTATATTTACAGCTAAAAATCCCGGGTCCTAAACAAACCATCACCATACATGGAAGCCGGGATATAGCAGCTGAGTGCGATGAAGGAGATTCGGTAATGGCCGAGCAGGCTTGCAGAAAAGAGGAACTCGAGTATTACCGGTCTCAAGTAGACCCGGATGACAGAACGGCATTGAAAAGACCAAACACTGAAGACGAGAGAGCGAAATTCAAGGCAGCACAGGACACTAAGATGATAGCTTTTGTTGAAGGTGATCCCACTAAGCAATTTACTATAGGGTCTAACTTGGACAGCGAGCCGGAGAAGGCACTTGTGGAGTTTATTCGTTCAAACGCGGACGTGTTCGCCTGGACGCCTAGCGATATGCCGGGTATCCCTACAGAATTGGCAGAGCACAGTTTGCACGTGGACCCCAAGTCCAGGTCGGTGAAGCAGGGCCTGCGGAAGATGAATGAGGAAAGAAGGAAAGCCGTAGGAGAAGAAATCGCACGGCTGCTGACAGCCGGCTTCATAATGGAAGTATTTCACCCGGAATGGTTAGCAAATCCGGTTCTCGTGATGAAAAAGACTAATGAGTGGAGGATGTGCATCGATTTTACGAGTCTCAACAAGCATTGCCCAAAGGATCCGTTTGCACTACCAAGGATAGATCAGATCATAGACGCAGCAGCTGGAAGTGACCTATTATGCTTTCTGGACGCATATTCCGGGTATCATCAGATTAAGCTCAAGAGGGAGGATTGGGAGAAAACATCATTTATAACCCCTTTTGGGGCCTTTTGTTACAAAACTATGACGTTTGGATTGAAGAACGCTGGCGCAACTTATCAACGGTGTATATAGAAGTGCTTTGAGGACCAAATTGGACGCAACGTCCATGCTTATGTGGATGATGTGGTTATCAAGACCAGGAAGGCAGAGACATTTATCGACGATCTAAAGGAGACGTTCAAGAACTTGAGGAGGTATCAGATGAAGCTTAACCCGACGAAGTGTGTATTTGGAGTTCCAGCTGGGAAATTACTCGGCTTTATCGTTTCCGAGAGAGGAATTGAGGCAAACCCAGATAAAATAAAAGCTATCCAGAATCTGAAAAAGCCGGAAAATTTGAAGCATGTTCAAAAGCTCACGGGCTGTATAGCAGCCTTGAGCCGGTTTATATCCAGACTCGGAGAAAAAGCAATACCCTTGTACCGGCTCTTGAGGAAATCCGATAAATTCGTGTGGGATCAAGAGGCGGATGAGGCGTTCGAGGCACTAAAGAAGCAGTTATCTGAAGCACCGGTCCTAGCGGCCCCGGGCCCTAAAGAGCCCATGCTGCTATACGTAGAAGCGGGTCCCCGAGCCGTTAGTGCAGTAGTGGTTGTGGAGCGTAAAGAGGATGGGAAAGGTCACCCGGTCCAGAGACCGGTTTATTACGTCAGCGAGGTATTATCACAGGCAAAGCAACGCTATCCGCATTGGCAAAAGCTGGTTTTTGGGGTCTTTATGGCCAGCCGGAAACTGAAGCCGTATTTCCAGGAACATCCCATAACAGTGGTAAGTTCGATACCAATGTCGGATATCATCAGAAACTCGGATGCGACAGGAAGAATAGCCAAGTGGGCAATAGAGATGGGGGATTATCACATCAACTACGAGCCCAGGTCAGCAATTAAATCTCAGGCTTTGGTCGATTTCGTTAATGACTGGACACACACAGGCATGACCACCTTTGCTCCAAACTCCGAATCTTGGATCATGCACTTCGATGGATCCAAGCAATACGAGGGATCAGGAGCTGGAGTGGTGCTAACATCACCTAAAGGAGACAAATTGAGTTACGTGCTACAGATTCACTTTGATTGTTCCAACAACGTGGCCGAGTATGAGGCCCTATTGCACGGCTTAAAGGTAGCCAAGGAGATGAACATTAAGAGGATACGATGCTTTGGAGATTCGGACCTTGTGGTACAGCAGGTATCAGGAACTTGGGATAGAAAGGACGCAACCATGGCAGCATACCGCAGAGAGGTTGATAGGGTTGCAGGATGTTTCTACGGATATGAGGTGGAGCACATAGACAGAAGAAAGAATGAGGCAGCAGACGCCCTCGCTAGACTCGGCTCGCGCAGAGAGCCGGTTCCACCTAATGTCTTCCTGGATGAATTATGGCGACCATCAGTTAAAACCGAGTCTGAAGAAGAACTGGCAACTCAAGAACCGGATTTGGAGCTCGTGGCCACTGTACGCAACGTTCCCGAGTGGACAGAACCGTTTTTGGCCTACCTATCACGAGGCGAGTTACCACAGCAGGAGGTGTTAGCAAGGCAAATTTTGAGGCGAGAAAAGGGATATTCTATCATCAATGGGGAGTTGTACAAGAGAAGTGCAGCAGGAGTCTTTTTGCGCTGTGTAGCACCAGAAGAAGGCCGACAGATTCTTAAAGAAATCCATGAAGGTGATTGTGGGCATCATGCATCCACAAGATCCCTTGTGGCCAAAGCTTATCGACACAGATTTTTCTGGCTCACGGCTCTAGCAGATGCAGAGCGCTTAGTGGCAAGGTGTGACGGATGTCAAAGGTACGCTCGTCAAACCCACGTGCCGGCTATGGAATTACGAACTATTCCGTTAACTTGGTCGTTCGCTGTTTGGGGTATGGACATGGTGGGTCCCTTTCACATGTCACCTTGCAAGAAGACACATCTTCTGGTGGCCATTGACAAGTTTACTAAATGGGTTGAGGTTATGCCAGTCACCAATTGTGAAGCAGTTACAGCAGTCAAGTTCCTGAAAAGAATTATCTACCGGTTCGGGTATCCCCACAGCATAATTACCGACAATGGAACCAACATGTCCCTTGGCGCGATGGAAAAGTTCTGTGGCAACAATGGGATCCGGCTTGACGTAGCATCAGTGGCTCATCCGCAGGCCAATGGACAAGTGGAGAGGGCAAACCAAGAGTTACTTCGTGGACTAAAACCACGACTGCGAGTCCCTTGCATCAGGGTTGCGGGTGCATGGGTTGAAGAACTACCTTCCGTGGTTTGGGGTATCAACACTACACCTAACAGATCTACTCAGATGACACCATTCTTCATGGTTTATGGTGCGGAAGCGGTGTTGCCGAGTGATATTATTCATGATTCACCTCGAGTATCAGCTTACGTCGAGGTAGAGAACGAGAAGACCCGGCAAGATGTCGTAGATATGTTAGAAGAACAAAGGGAACAAGCCCTGGAAAGGTCAACCATATATCAGCAAGATTTACGGAGGTATCATAGCCGGCGCGTGAAAACCCGGGTCTTCCAGGAAGGAGACTTGGTCCTGCGTCTGGTATAGTCAAACGAAGGGAAACACAAGTTATCACCACCATGGGAAGGGCCGTTTATCATAAGCCAGAATCTGCACAACGGGTCGTATTACTTGATAGATGCAAGGGAAGAGTCGGCTACAGTTAATGACACCGCTCATACCACTTCGTCTATGCAGGAAAGAGACAGACCATGGAACGTGGCTCAGCTACGTCCCTACTATACTTAGTATAGACTATATTGGCAAGTGGAGTTGCACGATGTAACAGGCGGCAGGTTTTCAGACGCACTCTTTTCCTATCTAGGGCACCCTTGGGGACTGGATGGGTTTTTAATGAGGCGGCCTGCTGACCTAACTTTCGCATATCAAGTAAAGAGGTGATTATTCTTACGTTCTTCACTCTCCGTATGTTGTGTATATCTAGGTCTTGGGGGCTGATTGCTTGAATAGCACAGTTACAAACTCAAAGACCCGGCCTTGATGCCTATGAGTTATAAGGGCCGATTACTCGCAAACGAGTACGGCTGCAATCTTATAACCGGACAAAGGAGCCAAATTTTCTTGACTTTTCTTGCTTAAGCTCGATGTGACTCGCACTAAAGTGGCATGATTTGCTCGCTTACGATTACAATCAGCCATGAAGCCCAATGGGACTTGCCTGACCCTGTTTTCGTATAGATGTAACAACATGGTATCCACGCGAAAGCCGGCTTACAGTACAAGATAGTCAAAAGGGTCATCTAAACCACAAGTTATGCAGAGTACAGGGCTAATAGCCGGAAACTCAACGTTTATCAAGCATAACTTCAATACCTATGTGAAACGGCTCTGGGCTTGGGCTTAGCAGCAAACAACTTGTTCCCTTGGAAAAACCATACATCCCAGACTCGGCATTTTGGGTCTCGGGGACTGGGGATTTTGATAAAAGGAAAAGTTGCTTAGTTGCTAAAACTCAAAAAACCCAAACATCCGAGTCTTGGGGACTTGGGGACTTAAAGAAAAGTCCGCTTGTCAAAATCCATGAAACTCGGAAACCGAGTCTCACAAAAGGAACCATAAAGAAAGTCGGATATCAAGAATAAACTCAAAAAACCATATAAATATCAAGTTCATCCAGAGGCCAGAAGAGGCACAAGGCGTATCAAGAACTTAAAGTGCATTACAAATTTCGGTACCAGCATCAATGGTTCACAGGCGCATCATCAAGTAATAATTGTTTAAACGGCCTATTGACCGACTGACGCATATGGCATAGCATTAGGTAGCAGGTATCACTCGGTATTCTGGGCTGCGGCGTCCATCTTCTCCTTGCCCTTGCTATTACTATTGGTGGCAGCAGCACCCGGATCAGCAGCATTGCCGGCTCGCGCAGGAGGAGGGACGATTGGTGTGGAAGTAGCAGGCGCAGAGTCGGCTTCAGCCTTCTTTTTTGCAGCTTCCTCCCTCAACTTGGCGGCTTCCTCCTTCCATCGGGCTAGCATATCGTACGGCTTGGGAAGATCCGACTTAATCGCTTCACCATCAGCACCATAGGAAGGGACAATGGAATTAAGCTCCAAGCTGTCAGCAATCACGCTTGCCGAGTAACGGACTTCTTTCTGGATGGCCTTGAAATCCTTCGGGGAAAATATGGACCCATCTTGGTTGAATTCCGGAAACCCGACCATCAGCTTGGCCAGCTCTAGCTTAGGAAAGTAAGCTTTCGCCAGGGCTAGCCCCCGGGTTACCCCGACCCGGCAGGACGAGCGTTTCCAATGCCAAATCCACTCGGGAATAGTGGAGCAGGCATCCAGCATCCTCTTCAGGTCGACGTGCCCAACACCCGGCCACCGTAGTTCTTCAAGGATCCATTTGGTTCCGTCACATAGTTGCCCGATGACGCTCTTGATGGTCTTCAGCTTGGCAATATCATCTTCTTCCGGCATTACTTCATCCGGACCTGCAGAAGGAAATGAAAACACAAGTAAGGAAACCCGGCTATGTGTCAGACGGATGACCCGGGTTATGAATATTATGATAAGACTCATACCGAGCAAAGCGCGATACGTATCAGCAATCTGGACAGAAAGATTCACTAGACTATCTTCGGCTGCATGAGCCCTCCTCCTATACTTTCTCATGATCTTCCCACTCCTCCTGGCCTCAGCCTCGGCCTCCTCACGCAGAGCCACCTCCTTTTCAATACGCTTGGTGGCCTTAGCCAATTTTTTCTCAGACTGGGTCACGAAGTCCTGAGTGGAGATACAGGGATAAATTAGTCGGAAATACTGTGAAATTCCAGGCAAATTATCAAGAAATTCACCCGGAACTTGGGGACTAGATAAGGATACAAGCAATGTTATTCGGATTTACCTCATGTTTTGCTATCAAAGCTTCCAGGATATTCTCTTCCTTGGCCCTTAAGGTGTGAAGGGCACTAAGAATCTGGGGGAATGTCATGTCTTCAGGCTTGGTGCCAGAAGAACCGGCAGCTTGAGCCTCTGGATGAAGAGTTTTTCCTGATTTTGGGGTCGAGACCCGGACCGTCTGGTTCTCCGGGTTTGGGGAACCTGTCCTCGTCTCTTGGATCTGAATCTCTTCATCCACGTCTTCAGACGATTTTGGAGACCCGGCTTCTTGTCGGGCCGGGTCATTAAAAGGATCTTGTTCTTGGGCGTCTTCAGCCTCATCACCAGCCGCCGCGTCCGCATTATCAGCTGGTTCCTCCGTCTTCTGGTTATCTGTTTCCATGTTCTCCGGGTCACTAACTGTGACTTGAGCGCTAAAAAAGGGAGAGAGGTAGTTAGCAACGGTGATTGAAAGTTTTCAGGTATGAAAGGATGTCAAATAGAAAAGACCTACCCGGTATTTACAGCGTAATCCGGTGGGAGCTCGCTGCTGGAAGCAGATGAAGTCGACAAAGGGACCGATAGCGGAACCCGAAATTGCCCGGCACGTGGATGGTTGGGAGATGGGTGACGCTGAGGGGATTTGGAGGATTGAGGTGGAGGAGTACCGACCCGGTGGACTGGTGAGGTGGTGATACCGGGATTAAGGGGATCATCACCCGGAGAACTTCGGGTCACCCTACGTTTGGCCGGGAGAGGGTCCTTCAAGTGTGACGAGTGTGACAACTGTTGGTTAAGTCTACGCATGATATCGAAGGAGTAAGGTTCAGAGGATATAGAAGAGAAAGGAACCTTGGAAACCACTCCTCTGGCTTTCCTCTTGGCCCCGGCTGTTACTTCCTGACCAGATTCGGTGGCCTCCGGGTCGTCCTCATCCTTCTCTTCTTCGTCCTCCAGCCCTGCGAGCCGAGTATGTATTGATGGAAAAAGTTAAAATGGGAGGAAAATGATACAAGTAAAGATGATACAAGATCCGGATAAGAACCTTCATCATTGGCCGGCTCGTCTTCCTCTTCCGGGTCTCTGGAGGGGGGAGGTTTCAACTTTCTAGAAAGGGTCATCAGCCTGAGACAATAAGATGAAAGTAAGAATTAAAAGCAGTATCTAGTCAAAGTGTGGAAATAAGCTTATGAGTATCGGGTCTTACCGCTGGAGCCGGATTTTCCCGAGTAAATGGAGGTAACCCGGCGATGTTCTTTATGACTTCCAGTTTTTCCGTCAGGAAACCTTTGATGGTTTTGTTGGTGTCGCCGGCTGCAAAGCTCTTGGTAGAATATTGGAGCGCGTCCGTGGCGTGCCCCGAGTACTCGCACATCAATTTGGTGCGGATAGAATTGGGTTGGATCCGGAAATCAACCCAAGTTTTCACTAAATTGAGCCCAAGAAGACCTTAGGCGGAGAGGATGGCTATTCTAGCTAGTAAAGGCAGGATTGCTTCCCTGTCCGAGTCAGGGGCGAAAGCATTGAATTTTTCAGAAATATCGAGGAGACCCTCCGAGTAACCCGGCAGTTTCTTTTCACCGGGTGGGGAAGTGTCGTGGCAGTAAAAGAAGGATAATTGCCAGTGTTTAACATGGGAATTCAGATTAAGGGTTGGCATTGGTGAGTTCTTGCGGCGTTGGATGGATACCCCGCCGCAAGTGAGAAGTGCCCCGTCACCGCTTTCGCGGCACGGCTTGCACTGGAAAAGTTCGATGAAGAGGGCCAAACTCGGCGGAGTGCACAAGTATGACTCGGACAACCCGTCACCGCTTTCGCGGCACGGCTTGCACTGGAAAAGTTCGATGAAGAGGGCCAAACTCGGCGGAGTGCACAAGTATGACTCGGACAAAACAATGAAGTGAGTAATATTCAACATAGAGTTAGGCCCTATGTCAAATATCCTGAGGCCATAATGGCTTAGGACCTCACGAAAGAAAGGGTGACCCGGAGGACGGAATCTCCGGGTCACGTGCTCTATGAAACAGATTACCTCGCCGTCGGCGGGTGTGGGTCGGGTCTCGTCACCCGGCGCCCTCCAATGAATGTCCTTCTGAGAGGGGAGGACCCCCAACTCGGCCAGTTCTTCCAGCTTGGCCTTTGTGACTATGGATCGCCCCCAATTGGCGGATATGGATTGGGTTGTCTTCGCCTGGGCCGGCTGTTTCCCTTGCCTTTTGGGAGCCATGGGATCAACCTGCGAAACACGAGGAAAAAAGATACAGGAAATGAAACTCGGAAATATTGGGTTACCCGAGTATATACACGAAGTATCGAGAAGATATGAAAACTAAGAATTATCCGGGTATCATGCCATGAGGTGAAGATTACAAGGTATCCGGGTATCGAGTGTAATTGTAGAAACTATTGGTTACTTACGTATTGAAAGGTGTTTGAGGAAGACGGATGATTGCCCATGTATCTACTGCAAGCAAAAGAGCCGGAAGAGGAGGATTTTCCGAGTGTCAATGACATGCGCGGAAAATTGGGATGAAATGGATCTAGATTGGAAAACTTCCGGACGGTTCTACGAAGAAATTGATGATTAATAATTGTAGGAGGGTGGTGTGTGATCATCAATCAGGCTATTGGACGAGCTAGCAAGCATCTAAGCCATCTAATCCGGCGCCACAAGAAAAGCGGCCCGCGGATTGACCTAGATCCAATCCAGAGTAAATCAAAAAATTGCAAGACTGAATTAATGGATACAAGGAACTTACTGGAAGGAGTTGGAGTCTAACGCGGCGGCGGCAGATGGTGTGATCTGAATGCCCCTTTGCAACCTCCGATGGGCAGGATGAGGGCGCGGCGGCGGAGCTTGGCGGCGACACGGAGTGGTTTGAGGACGAACGTGGCCGGCGGCGGTTTGCTCCGGTGGTGAGCTCGGAGTTCCTGCGGCGGTGTTGCGCGGGCTCGAGAAGTGAGAAAGGAGAAGGAGTTGGAATGAAATGTTGGGGTCTAGGTTATCCTCTGGGCATCTATTTATAAGGTGCGGGCGGATAAACTTGTTCCAACGGGTGGAAGCCGGAAATTTTGGGATAACGGTTATTTGCGCGGATTTTGTGAGATATGCTTTAAGTGCTAGCCGAGATATCCGGACAAAAATGAGAAGGAGATCTTCTCCGTGATATCAGGGTCAATTATCGAGTAAAGCAAGCCGGATCCTTGACATTTTTGTCAGGGTGCTGGCCCGGAAAGTTAGGCAAGGGATTTGGAAAAAGCCGGGTTACTATATGGCCGCCGTGGAGTTAGGCCTAGCTGTTTATCAAAGCAATGTAACCCGGCCTCCATTGAACTTGTAAGTTTGATAATTTTGCAGGGAATAGTGTGCGCTTCAAAGGGGATCCTGTGAAACCCAAGCTATTCTGGGGACTACTGATGGAGGGGTGATAACCCGGTAGGCCAACTCCAAGGTGTAATTCGGCCCAAAGGACGCTGCGCAAGATCCGGCTAAAGATAAAAGAACTTCTAGAAAGCCCAAGATTGTAGGCCTTGTAACCCGGATTGTGGGTTACGGTAAGGGAAGTTAGGGTTTAATACGCAGTGTCCAGGTAGGATTCAGGGTGCGCCTTGGAGGGCAAGCCAGGGGGTTCGGGTGCTTTATAAACCGGCCCCTAAGTTAGGTTAAGAGAGATCCAAGAGTTCTAGAAATATCGCTTGATATCGAGCATCCAGTGTAACACAAGAGTTGAGTTAATATATCGAGATCGGAGACTCGGCGACTTGATTGCCGGCTACCAGATCGAGTCCATCATGTTTTCCTCTGAGCTAAACCCTCTCCCAAATGCCTGTGTCGTCTTGCCCCAAGATCAGTTACCCCCGGTAACGTCTGCCGTGATTATCCCATGACAAGCATCCCGACATTTTTTAGCTTGGTGACGAATGTCCCGAAAGCCCGGATTTGATCAATCTGAGTGATCAGAGGATTCCCTTCTATTAAGAAAATAAAAAAAAATATCAGGCAAACAGAAGGAGGAAAAGAAGGCATTATGCAAAGTGAAAGAAAACTTGGTAAAAGTAAAAAAAAAACTTACCAAGGATTATGTCTATCTCAGCACCTTCCGCAAGGCGTTGGTGAAGGGAAGACTCCAAGTCCTGGATGGTCTTCTGATCTTTCACGGCTTGTAAGGAAGCACGGGACTCGGATAATCCCAAGGCCAGCCGGCTTGCCTCCAGATCCTTCTGAAGATTTACAGTCATTTTGTAAAGCTCCAAGTTTTCCTTCCGGAGAGTTCCAGCGTTCCCAACATCCTCGGAAATTTGCTTGGCCTTAGCAAAAGAAGCTGAGAAGGAAGAGAAGGTCAAGGATTAAAACCCACAAAAAGTCCTTGGAGGAAATTTAGAATCAGAATCAAGGAAAGAAAATGTATGCTTACCAGCAGTCTCCTTCAGCTGCTTCTGGATCTCGGACATTTCCGAGTCTTTCGCATTAAGAATATCAATAAGAGATTTCACTTCTTGGTTCTAGATGGTCAGCTTCTCGGAAACTTCCACATTTATGTTTTCGGCAGTTCGCTATAAATAATAAAAAGTAAAAGATTTGTGAAAACAAAAACAGGCAGGCAAAAAAGATAAGTATTAATACAAAAAATATGCTTTTTGTATTAATACCTGGGGGCTAGAGATAATACCTGGCTCATCTTTTGCAAACTACCTAGAAGCTCCGTAAACTCCTTGGCGTGTTCCGAGAAGGTAATCCACATATGGTGGATACCGTCTTGGAGAACCTGCCGAGGTGAGAAGACGTAATTATTCCGGACCAATAATCCACCTTTTGGCCAAGGGCGTATCAAGGGGCTCGGGCAAATTACTTTTTTTCCCCTGGATGAATGTATCCGAGTTCATCAAAGAAGGCCTCTTGTTTTACCTTGAACTTCGCGTCAAATGTTGGAATTGGTTCTACGTCCGGAAGCGCTGAAGTTCCGTCTTCTTCAACAGCCGCCCTTTCTCGCACATCCGTGTCGGATGCAACTCGTTGGCTGGACTGCAAGGGGTATTCTTCCCGAGCTGTCGTGTTCTTTTCTCCAGCTGCCACTGGAGTTTCTAGGGCAGCTGTAGGGGATGGCTTTGGCCCCCTAAGAGCAACAACTTTCATTTTCTTCCTGCTTTTTCCCTTCAAAGGGACAGGAGCAAGGCTAGAAAAGAGAAAAGAATGAAAATCAGAGATTAAAAATCCGAGAAAGAAGATGCGCAAGAAAAGGCATATGAATATAAAACTCTGGGTTTTACCTGGAAGTGGCGAAGGGTACTCCGTCAAGGTCGATTACTTCCTGGCTGGAAGATATGTTCTTGCGCTTCCACCCTCCAGCTGACTGAAAGCGAGCTTTGAGCTCTGCAAGCTCAGCATCAGTGGCAAGTTGATCTTCTGGGAGATCAACAAGCTGAAAAGGAGATGAAACCCGGATGAGTATCAAAACATCCGAGAAAAGACAAAGTTCGAAAAATTACCTAAGATGCAGAAAACAGATCGAATACCTTGGGTGCGGGGTTCTGCGCATTGTACATTTGCAGGCTTTCCTCGTATTGGTCACGAGTAACCACAAGATGGTTCACGCATTTCTTGAATTCCTTTTGTGACAAAGCGGACTTTGTCACCCTCATTGTGTCATCGGGGCATGTGTATTCGCAAAGAAGTTGGCCGTCGTGGTGCGCGAAAGGATGAATCCTCCTTCCGAGCCAGCATAAAACTGTAGCCATGCCGGTCAGAGGAGGAGAAGAGGAGACAAGTTTTGTGATCCATCTTTTGATTCTCATCAGGTCTGAAGGCAGAACCTGGACCGCGTCCAATGCCCAATTATCTTGAGGCGTGGCCGCAAAATTGATGAAAGGTGGAATTCCCGTATCCTTTCCAGGATAGGGAATATCCGAGTGGTAGAAGGAACCCGTCCAGAATTTGACGGATTCAAAGGTTTTTATTTTCGGAAACCACTCCTCCCTAAACCTACGTAGGTTGAAGGAAATGATCCCGCATGTCGGAAGGACACCTTCTGTGGTGTTGCCTTTCACGTTGAAACAATACTGGAACAAATCTAGACGGGGTTCTATCCCAAAGTAACCCTCGAAAAGGGCATGGAACCCGTATATGTATAGTATTGCGTTGGGAGGAAGGTTGTGGGGTTGGATGTTATAGTGGTTGAGAACCTGGATGAAAACGCGGATGGCAGAAAACCCATACCTTGATTGATATGGGAAGCCAGAACCACCCATTCTCCGTCTTTCGGAGAGGGCTCGGTGTCGTCCTCGTCCAGGCGCCATTTTTCCTTCACAACGAACCCGTCCTTCTCCATGGAATTGAGAAGAGCCGGGGCCATGTTGTAGTAGCTCCAGTTTCCGGCATCTCCTGCGTCATCTTCCTCGCCTCCGGCGGTGACAACGGTCGTCGTGTTCTCGTTGTCGCGAGTTGAAGTTTCCCCCTCCTCAGTATTGGGGAAGGGAGGAGGAGGAGGAGTGGCCAAGGGCGGTGGCATAGTTTCGGCGACGGGATTGAGATCCCCGCTCACCGGCACGCTCGCGGACGCCTCCGCCACATTTGAAGAGGAATTTGGAGAAGCTCCGACGACGGGGTCGAGGTCCTAGATAAGGTCCTCGATGGTGGCGTCGATGTTGGCAGTCTCGGTGGTGCGCAGAGAATTTCCGGTATCCATTTATGGGCGGCACAACCAGGAGCAAGAACCACTGATGGTTTCCTCAGGTGAGGATTCGGGGCTCGGGTTCGCGTTTTCTCTGCGTACTTTCGCTCGAAGACTGGGAGTGGCAGTGCTCTGGGCTCTGGAGCACGAGGAGGAACATGATGCGGAAGGTGAGCCGGAGACCCCGTGGCGGCTATTTATAGCCAAGATGTGTTGAGATTGGTTCCAACGGCTCTTTTAGCCATTGTATGCTCGACGCATGTAACGCCTGAAAATCCGAGAAACAAGGAGGCGGGGTGATTATTGCTATCTCCTCGTTTCTCGCGCGTAACATTTTAACGAATAGTTTGTCACTACAACGTAAGAAAACCTATTCTTAGTATATATAAATACATAAGGATCTCTCCCACTGTAGTCCAATCATCATATGAATGATCCTGCTATAACACTTTATAGCATTCATCTGGTTGTGTACATATCATGGAACACATGTCTTCTAAATCTCAATGTCAATTTTTATCATCAAGCATCAAAACACTTGAATATTGATCAATTCATTTCCATGCAGCAAGAACCCCTTCTTGTCGTTTCGATATTAACTTACTTCAATGCTTCATCTATGTACTCTGGCTCAACCATATCAGGCACTTCAATCTATATCTATAGATATCGATGCCTAATATCTCTATAGCCTAAGCCTTTCATCAATATGAAATCTTAACAGTGTTAATTTAATATACATATTTTTCAATCAACTATATGATCTACATAAAGTATTAGAAATATGTCTTAGCGCTCCCAATTAATTTCTTGTAACTCTACAAGCATCTTTACCGTTCATGATGGAATCAAACCCTTTTGATAACTCCATTAAAGTAAAGATTCCAACTTCGTTATGCTTACTTCAACCATTGAAGTTTGCATACCTTTCTAGCAGCCTTTTGGATTTCGAAAACTTTCAGACTATGTCAAGTACACATCCTTGATCAAACTTCCTAGAGAGAAGAGTTGGTTTTTTTTTATTCAAATGTCATATCAAAACATGTAACTTTTGCTAGAACTATTCACAAATACTAAAGCATCACTACGCAAGATCAAAAATCGTGTCCTAGTAAACTCTTTGAACTTTGTTGAAAACATATTTTCGACAAGCTGAACTTTCAATGGATGTAAATATCCATGTCTTTGTTGCTATACATACTTGTTTGCTATCGTTAGGCATCATGCCTTTCGAAAGGACTACCAAGTCACATACTTGATATTGATAGAGGGTACTATCGTGGATATAATGACTCATAGCCAATTTACGAAGTCAGGGCCCATCATTTTCTTCCTTTATAAGTTGTAGGTCCTTTGTTGTCAAATAAACACTTCATTCTCAGACCACAAGTTGGTCGAAGTCAATGTTCAAGATATCGCTTATCGGAAACTTATCGGTTGACCCCCGATAAGTGGTTAATCGGCCGATTTATCGGAATATCGGCCTAAATATCGGAATATCGGCTGAGATATCGGAATATCGGCCGAAATATCGGCCCATTTATCGTATCGTCCAGACACCGATAAGCGATAAATCGGCCGATTTATCGGAATATCGGCCGATATTTGGAACAGAGGTCGAAGTACAAAATTTTACGACCTTCGTGGTTCAGTTCACAAACTCATTCGAAGTATCTACAATACATGTAGTGTCTTCTATGTATTCAAAATAGGAAACCCTAGAACAACTTCGAGTGTTGCGCTACTCTTGACATGATAACGAAGATTCTCTAATCTCGTAGAGTTTGTACTGTCATCCCACTCACTTCTTTCGCAAGACTACTTTCTCGAAAAATCAACCCTTTCTGACAAACAGTATTTTTCTTTGGTTCGGTGATAGGAGAAATACTCAATGGTTTTTTTTTGGGATAACCTTATAAACAAATATGTATCCTATTTTGGTTGTAAACATTTTACACATGCTATGCATACTAAAATTTAAGAAAAGACAGTTTGGGTCGCTACCCAAGCCATAACTTATATGGTGTCAATTTCAACAGATCATGACAGTGCTCTTTCCAGTGTAAAAGCGGTTGTCTCTAATGTATAAACTACAAAATATAATGGCATTTTATTTATCTTACCATGTCCAACAAGGTTTGATTATGTCTCTCGAACACTCCATACTTATGTGGGGTATTCGAGAATGATAAGTTGTAGAACAATTCTGCAACTCCTCCGATGTTTTGCTACACTTGTAACTCAAACTTTATATTTTATGATCCAGTCATAAATATTTGATTATCTTGTTACGATGATTTTTACTTCATATTAACAATACTTTGAACTAATGCAAAAATTTCAAACTCCTTTCTCATTAAATAGATATACTCATATATCTACTCAATTCATCGATGGAATTTTATGAAGGAAATTTAATCCACCACACACGACTACACATAATGGACTATATACATCAATATATATAATCTCCACTAAATTAGTCGTCCATTCTATTTTGTCCTATGAATGGAGCTTTAGTAATATTTTGGAAGAGATCTCACAAGCGTCAATTTATTCAAAACAAAATGACTCCATAAGTCCATTGACATGGAGTTTCTTCATTTTTTCATTTCCGATATGAATTAAAATGTTAGTGTCACGATTTAAGTGAAATTATTTAATTTTTACATCTCGCGACGTTTAGCATTTAGTATTATAGATGTTTCTTTTACCAACACGATTTATATTAACTCATCCATCAATTATGGAATATGGTCATAGTTTGAACAATCTTATTTGTTCTCACAAAAGGCCGGAACAAAATAACAACTTATTAAATTCTTTAAAATAAATCTTGAACGTTTGGTTCGGTATGACAATGAACACAATAAAACTTTATTTTCGTTCTTGTCATGATCGATTCCACATATTTTACTAGTCCCTTTTAGGCCCTTTTATTTTTTGCGTTGCGTTGCTTTGTATGACAATTCATACCAACTAATCTGATATCAAAATACCCCCAAAAATACGTCGTTAACTATCAATATATCGAGAACTTGTATATCAAACATATACTCCCAAGCTGGATTTTTTCATATATTTTCTTTTCTGCCATATGCCTTTTGTAATTCTATTTTCAATATTCCTTTTACTTTACAGAAGAATCATTCAACAGCAAACAATGCTACTCGAACTAGCACATTTTTCTTGGCGTGTTAGTCATATACTAAAACCCATTGAGTCATACTTTGAGTTTGATTGTTCTACTAATATCACCATATTATTAGCATTCTTTCGGATTCCACTCTTATCAATCTTTAAGAAAGGTAAACGACTTTACCCATACTTTTAATCCAACCCATCATAACAATTTTGTGATGAAGCTACTATAGCTCGAAGGAAGGAATTTAGAGGATAATATTAGCACCCAACTTCTTGGAAGATTCAAACGCCTACCGTCTTCAATCATTGCGTATATTCAAATAATATAAGCACACATTGTCATGCTAAATCATACTTAGTCATGTTGCCACAAATAAGTTTCTATATATCAATATATATTTCAATTGCTTATTTCTGAAAATAATTCTTTTCAGTTCCTAAATCAACTTGATTCTCAAAACATTCTTTTCAAAATAAAGTATTATGGAAGCAAGCATGGCAATGGATTCTAAGTAGGAATAATCTGCTCCCTAGATCAATCATCCATTAATCATATGGAGCTAGGTAGGTTATACCAAAAATCTCCAATAGGATTGAATTTTAAATTTCACTAATACGGTACCGGTCCAAAATGGTTTTACCAGACCATAACAATTATTCTCAATTAAGAATCTAAGTGTAAGGTAGTTCATGGATGCCAATGACTACTATAATTTATGAAAATTCACTTTGATTGGTGGTTCATGATAGATTAAGTTCAAGTTAATTCAAAATTACCACGTGAACTCCCACTCAGAAACAATATCCCTCATTACACAAACCAAATCACTACACCAAAACTGATCATCACTTGAGATGTTGTAGCTGCAGAGGCGAACGTCGACATGTTCATCATATCATCCATATGACTCATGCTTTACCTTTCGGTTATGTGTTCTGAGGCCATGTTTGTACATGCTAGGCTCGCCAAGTAGAACTGTAGTATTTGCGTGTGTTCCGAGGCCATGTCTATACATGCTTGGCTCGTTAGCACCCGTTGTATGCGAACGTTGAGTCTATCACACCCGATCATCACGTGGTGCATCGAAATGATGAACTTTCCTAATGGTGCATACTATGGAAGAACGTATTATTATCTTGATATTAAGTGAGAGGGGTCATCTTATAATGCTAATGTCATTATGTAAGCAAAATAAGATGCATAAAAGAATTAACATCACATGCATGCCTAATGTGATATGATATGGTCCTTCTTTCACTTCATCTCCATCTTGAGTATCATGGTATGATCTCCATCATTCCACCATCTTGACACCAAGGTCTGTGGCACCTGCAGGGGGATTTTCCATCAAAATTACAACATATCACATGGATATGATATATTGCACGCATGTCATAAATAATAAGACAACCATATGGCTCCTGTCGGTATGTCAATAATTTACAAAAGAGATCATTGCATACATCAAATTTGTAACATTGACCATATCACATCACATTCCCTGCAAAAACAAGTTAGACGTCTCTAATTTATTTTTGCATATTTTACATGGCTTAGGGATTTCGAAGATAGAACCGTTCATACCTACGAACATGAACCACAACGTTGATAAACAAATTATTAAAAACCCATTGTAGATTAGATCTTAACTATATTAGGAGATACTTGACACCCTCTTAGCCACTTATCATTGTGGGACAAGTCCGCGTACAAGTACATGTAAAGTTAGTCCAGGGCCGCTTCATCCCACTATGCCACTAAGATAAAAAAATACTCAAGGAGAAATAACATGATCATCAACGCCCACATACACCTATGTGTTCTACCCGCACAAAACATCTACTCATAGATCCACTCTGATACCACTGATGGGTTCGTGGCATAGAAAACGAAAAAATTCCTACACGGAGGACACCTGAAGGTCCAAGATCTAATCTAGGAGATGTAAGCAACAAGGATAAGGAGTCTTAAGAAGAACATACCCTCGAAGAAACAAAGTGTTACGAGATCAAATCTCATTGGTGATGTAGTCGAACTCACATCAATCTCAAGATCGCGAAGAAGAGCGCTGCAATCCGGCAGCACTTCCGCACTCGGTCACATGTACAGCTTGATGAAGACCTCTGTTCCCTCGATCCAGCGGGGCAGCGGAAGTAGAGGATCTGCCGTAAAATCCAACAAGACGACGGTGTGGTGTGGTGGATAAATTAGAAGGCCATGGCTTCGCCAAGCGGATGACCAAGAGGTGGAGCAGCAGGAGGAGGGAGAGAGAGATGACAACAAGTTGTGTGGGGAGAGGGAACTCCAACCCCTCTTTATCTAGGAGGGGTAGGTAGCCACAAAATTTTAGTGCCTCCATCTCTCCCCTGATCATGTGGGTGGAGTCTTCAGTCAACCCACTCATTCTCTCATCAATTCCCACTCGAAATTCCAATGGTTTTCTTTAATAAATAAATAAATTTCTTTATTTTAATATTTTTTAATCCTATTAACAAAGATTAACACTTACCACCTTGAACTATTTGTTAATAAAACATTAACATATATCACCTTGAACTATTTCAATATTCCCCGAAACAATTTCGGTGTTGTCCAAACTTTTCTTTGATATTCGTATCCACTCAATCGTGTCATCAAACCTTAAGTGTGTCACCCTACCGTTCATGAATAATGTAGACATGATCGAGACACCTCTCCGATCAATAGTCAACAGCGGGACCTGGAGATCTGTAATGACTCCTACACATTCAACGATGAATCTAGTGATCGTGTGAACCATAAACGTCGTAACCAATTCCCTTTGTCTCGTGATATTTTACTTGTCCGAGATCCGATGATTGGTATCAACCATACCTAGTTCAATCTCATTACCGACAAGTACTCTTTTACTCATTCTGTGGTATGACATCCTTGTGACCTAGTCACGTGCTTGCAAGCGGTGTCTATGTGATATCACCGAGAGGGTCCAGAGTATATCTCTATGTCATTTCGATGACAAATCTCACTCTTGATTCATGAGGCTCAACTGATACTTTCCAAAATACCCAACGACACATTTATAGTCATCCTGTTACGATGTGACATTTGATGACATCAAAGCACTCTTCCGGTGTTAGTGATTGACATGATCTCATGGTCTAAGGATTAGATTTACTTCGACTGGAAACTGGAAACTGATTATTACACCTTTGAGATAGGCAGATATGGTGGTAGAGTAACTTTGACTTGAAACTGGAAATGATTATTACACCTTTGAGGTCCAAAGATAACCGACGACCCACAAGTCTAGGGGATCAAAACAGTCTTTGAAGGAAGTAACAACCACATTTATTGATTCGACACAAGGGGAGCCAAAGAATATTTATAAGATTAACAGATGAGTTGTCAGTTCAGCTGCACCTGAAAATAGACTTCTCGCAAGAATTTATCAGTGGTAACCATTTTATAGCAGCAGTAGTAGTAAAATGATAGCAGGAGTAAAATAGTAACAATAGTAGCAATTGCGGAAAACAACAGGATGAAAGTACCGTAGGCAAAGGGAATGGATGAAAGGGCGTTGCATGGATAAGATAGTTCATGTAATAATCTAGACATGGGCATTGCAAATAATAATAATAAAGCATCCAAGTTCTAGGAAAACCATAGGGATGTGTTCCAATATAGCCATGCGTGCTCGCAATGAGAAACTTGCACAACATATTTTGTCCTAGCAGCCCGTTTGCAGCGGGGCCTCTAGGGAAACTACTGGTAATTAAGGTTCTCCTTTTAATAAAGCATCAGAGCAGAGAATTAACACTCTGTGCACACACGTGATCCTCACATCACAATCATCCCCTCCGGTTGTCCCAATTAATGTCACTTTGGGGCCTCGGGTTTCGGACAATGACATGTGTAAACAACTTGCAGATATGATCAAGAAACACAATTATAATCATGAAACAATAACATGTTCAGATATGAGATCGTGGCACTCGGGTCCAAAGTGAAAACTATTAAGCATAACAAGTTGCAACAACGGTAGAAAATACTAATAATGGATACTAGGCACTATGCCCTAACAATATGGCATTATTACATGATCGATCTCATCCAATCCCTTCCATCCTTCTCAGCCTACAACGGTGTTTACTCACACATGGACGGGGGAAACATGGATGGTTGATGGAGAAGAGGTGGTGGTGACGATGGCGATGATCTCCTTCGAATCCCCGTCCCGGCAGGGCGCCAGAACAGAGACTTCTGATCCCCGATTGAGTTTCGAGGTGGCGGCGGCGCTCTGTTGTGTTTCTGTGGAATATGATGAACCCCCTGTTGTTTTTGGGTTACGGGCGATAAGTAGTCGAAATGGGAGCCCGAGGGGGTGCCTGGGGGCCCACACCACCAGGTAGCGCGACCACGGGGGGGCAGGGGTGGTGTGGCCCCCTCCTGGTCCCTCTCTAGGACTCCTTCTGGCTCCGGGGGTCTTCGGGTGTTTTAAGATCTTCGGGATCTTTTCTGGGCATTTTCCCGAAAGTTGATTTTTCTACACAAAAACAAGACACCCAGGCAATTCTAGTGAAAACAACGTTAGTACGTGTTAGTTGTATCCAAAACTCACAAGTTTAGAGGCAAACAATAGCAAAAGTGTTCGCAAAAGGAGATACATTCTGGACGTATCAATAACCAGGAAGTATACATTCTTAGTTTTCCTTCCAAGTCTTGCTTAAACATTTTGAGTAATAAAAGCCCTTTAAAAAGAGTCTGACGCACTCTAGATCGAAAGCCTCTCTTTGGCTTTTCTCTTTTTAAGGATACATCATGGAAAGACGTATCAGTTTCATAAAAGGGGGCCAAGAGGCCAATTATACAACACGGTCGGTACAGACGCCGTAAATGCAATCTACCATGTGGGCTATCACATCTGGGGACTACTCGCTAAACCTCCACCTATCCACCTGTTGTGGCCCTGTTCTAAAGAGTCTAGCTAGCCTCCAAATTTCTGCTTCATCCTGGATGGACTTGATCACCTCCGACGGAGAGGGGCTTGCCCCCCTCGAAAACAACACTGTTCCTATGGCCCCAGAGGCGCCAACAGATTAGGGTAAACGTCGTCCACAGGTCACGGTTGTGACCCTGTCCTGTTGCTCTCGCCGGCAACCAGTCAGCCAGCCTCTTGTCCATGTTGGGGGTTGCTACGCCTCGATGGTGCTAGGAATTCTTGCTGCTTGTGATGGCGTGTTGGGAACCCAAAGAGGAGGGTGTGATGACTGTAGCGGTAAGAACTTCCCTTAGTTAAGAACCAAGGTTATCAATCCAGTAGGAGAAAGAGGATCTTTGGAAGGTTGATGCCACTAACGGTGGTGATGGCTCACCAGGTGTCAGCAACAGCACGGAACCTGCACACAACACAACCAAAATACTCTGTCCCAGCGTTACAATGAGGTTGTCAATCTCATCGGTCTTGCTGAAAACAAAGATTAGACGTATAGTGTGGAAAATAGTGTATGCTTGTAGTAAGTAAAGAAAGCAGGAAACTGTAGTGGTTTGTTTAACAGTGTAGGAAAATGGACTGGGGTTCATAGGTTCACTAGTGGTGTCTCTCCATAAAAGATAGCATGCTGGGTGAACAAATTACAGCGGGGCAATTGAAAAATAAAGGTTGCACCGTAGTGAATATTCATGACATGATGACTACTATGATATTTAGTGCAGGCATTACAACAATATACATAGACCTTAATCCAACTGCATCTATGATTAATAATCCACCCTCAGGTTATCATCCGAACCCCCTTAGGTATTAAGTTGCAAGCAACAGATAACTGCATTAAAAAAAGTGTGTAATGTAAGCAATGATTGTACACGCGGGCACTCACACCGCTGTTTTCTCCCTAGTGGCAACAGCACATCCTCCCCCGTCACATTTCTGTCACTCGAGCACAGGCGAAAAGGAGGCATGAACCCACTATCGAGCATAAATACTCCCTCTTGGAGTCACTAGCAACTACTTGGCCAGAGCAACCACTAGCAATGGAAAGCATGCAAGATCACAAATAGCATATGCAATAAAGACTATAATCAACTTGGCATAATTTCAATATTCATCGATCCTAGCAAACACAGCACATAGACTTACATAAGATCAATCTCGATCATGTTAGGCAGCTCACGAGATCTAAACATGGAGGCATGTGAGGAGGAGACAACCATCTAGCTACTGCTATGGACCCGTAGTCCAAGGATGAACTACTCACACATCACTCCGGAGGCAGGCATGGTGATGAAGAGGCCTCCGGTAATGATTTCCTCTTCGGCAGGGTGCCGGGAGACAGCTTCAGAACCCCTGTGATCTAGGGTTGACGATGACGGCGGCTGCGGAACTTTTTGGGATATTTGATCAGGTGCCTAGGGTTTTCCATCCGGGGGAATAAATAGGCGAAAGGGCAGAGGCGGTGGAGCCCTGGGGGCCCCACACCACCAGCTGGCGTGGCCAGAGGGAGGGAGCGCCACCCCATGGTTTGGACCCCCGGTGCCCCTCTTCGACTCCTCTTCGATCTTCTGGATGCTTCCGGGGAAAATAGGCACTTCGGGATTTGTGGGGTCCAATTCTGAGAATATTTCCAGAACAACTTTTCTGAAATAAGAAACAGCAGAAAACAGGGAACCGGAACTTGGCGTCTTGTTAATAGGTTAGTCCCGGAATAAGTGTAAAAATGCTATAAAGAAGGGAGAAAACATGTATCAATTGGCATAATATTATCATGGAGCATAATAAATTATAGATACGTTTGAGACGTATCAAGCATCCCCAAGCTTAGTTCCTACTCGTCCTCGAGTAGGTAAACGATAAAACAATAATATCTGAGGTGACATGCTACTAACATAATCTTGATCATGAAAATGTAAGGCATATGTAAGCTTAGATCATAGAACTTCAAACACAAACATGATAATAGAACTTTAATAATAAAGCAAAGCAATTACTTTTCATCATGAAGAATATCTCAAATAAAGGATCATGAATAATAATACAAAGAAAAATAAACGTTTGTTTCAGGTATAGAGAAAGTATGGCAAAGTGATATTTCGCTAGTCCTTAAGAGTGGGGCAAAACATAAATGCCAGGACACCTTCAAAGTTCATGAGGAAGACTAGAGCAAATAACTTAAGAACAAATAATATCACATCCTGAAGTAATTATTGATGTTTATGGGACAAATGCACATAGAACTCACAATGGCAAAAATGCTCTCTCAACTGTGCATAAAGTTAGAAGATGGAGACTCAACATAAAAATAAAAGAAAGGCCCTTCGCGGAGGGAAGCAGGGATCAACTCATGTGCTAGAACTTTTTATTTTATTAAACAGAGGTATTAAAAGTTTGACACTCCTCCCATCCATCTTTCACAAACCATGGCTAACCGAATCCTCGGGTGCCTGCCAACAATCACATACCGTGGAGGAGTGTCTATATTTTGGGAGATGTATGCTAATGTCAACGAATGGTAAACTACGGTACGTCACAAGCCAAGTGGATTCACAAGAGCGGCTCCCATGTGAAGAACGCATCTGGGTAGAAGGTCATCCCTCTTTCTCTTTTGTTTACACAATTATGCTTTGACTGATAAATCAGGGGGAAAATAGTGAAGAGATTTTGTGTGTATTAATTTGGGGCTGGGCACCCCGCTGCCAGCTCTTCTATCATTTGGATAAGCGGATGAAGCCACTAGTCCAGGGTGTGAAATCCAATCAACAAGTGAGATAAAGATTCTCTATTTATGTCCTCATGAGCAAAAACAGGAAAATAAAACAGGTGTAAGTTTGAAGGTTTTAAAGGTAACACATGAGCAATTTACTTGGAGTGGCAGTTAAATACCACATGTAGGTAGGTATGATGGACACAATGGCAAAAACTTTGGTTTAAGGGCGTTGGATGCACGAGTAGAGCTCATACTCGGTACAGGTGGAGGCTAGCAAAAGACTGGGAGCGACAAATCAAGAGAGCATAAGAGAAATAATCATGCATAGCGACATAAACATCATTAATTAAAGCATAAGAGGTATCATAAGTTCAAAAACTAAGTGGTCATGCAGGCTATCCGTGGCTGGTTCATAGTCATAAACATGGTGTGAGCATGCGCCAAGTCAACCAAATAAAACATTCGAAAGAGAATACCATAAATTTATGCTTCCTTATGACAAGAACAACTCATGAATCTTTCAATGGAATATTAAACAAACTCAGCTATTTGATGCTATTCATGCTACTAAATATCCACAAGTCTTTAGAACTAAAATAACATTTAGCATGGCATGAAAAAGCTCTAGCAACAGCCTATACAAGCTTCTACTTGCACCGATAAAAAATTCTACTTTAAACAGGAGTTTCTTCTCCCAACAAGCACCATACAAGATATGTTTTAACCAAAATACTCTTTATTATACAGAAAACAAACATGAGAGTACTCACATAACACTACTAAAACTAACAGCTCTGATAAGAGATGCATGCAAAACAGGAGCTAAATAAATGCAGTAGCCAGACAAAGATTAAGAATACCAAGTATTCCCATGAAAAAGCGGAGCGTGTAACTCTCCAATAAAAGAATGCTGGGGTCCAACCAAGCTTATTGCAAAAATAAATAAAAACTTAAATCAAAAATAAAATACGCTCCAAGTAAAGCACATAAGATGTGACCGAATAAAAATATAGTTTCACTAGAAGTGACCTGATAATTTGTCGATGAAGAAGGGGATGCCTTGGGAATCCCCAAGCTTAGACGCTTGAGTCTTCTTGGCATTTGCTAGGATGTACCACCGGGGCATACCCAATATTAGGCTCTTCACTCTTCTTGATCACGTCATATCATCCTCTTCTTTTGACCCTTGAAAACTTCCTTCACACCAAACTTCTCACAATCTTCATTAGCAACGTTAGTGCAATCGAAATAATAAATTCACATGGTTCAGTTTCAACACATTCCTAACACTAAATAACACATTAGCTACTTTCACAACTTATTTTAAAACTCTTTTTCTCAAAAGAACACCAATAGAAAGAGATTAATATGCAAATGCAATTATTGCAGAAATCTGTCAAAACAGGACAGCAGGTAAAGATAATTTTTTCCGAAAATCTTATGTTGCTCAAATAAAAAAGTGATCAACTAAGAAAAGTTTCTTATACATCCCAGGATCACGCACAAAAAACTCAGGTCATTTTGAATTTTCTGTGATTTTATACGGAATAAACAGTGGACAGCAGAAATCTGTTTCCTGCGCAGAAATCTGAAATATAGCCTCAACTTTCCACTAGAGGCTTTACTTGGCTCAACAAAAACACAAAAGAAAAGATACAGCGGGGTTGCTAAGGGAATAGAAAACACCCAGGTGCAAAGAAAACAAAAGAAAACGAAGGAAAACAGGTTGAAAACAGAGAAATAAAACGGGTTGTCTCCCGGTAACGCTTTTCTTTAACGCCTTTCAGCTAGGCATAGAAAGCAACTCAAGTATCTTCAAGTGAAGAAGCATCAACATCATAACTTGCTATAATAATAGAGTCAAAAAGTAGCTTCATTCTCTTTCTAGGAAAGTGTTCCATACCTTTCTTGAGTGGGAATTGATATTTAATACTCCCCTCTTTCATATCAATAACAGCACCAACAGTTCTAAGAAAAGGTCTTCCCAAAACAATAGGACAAGAAGCATTGCATTCAATGTTCATAACAAAAAAATCATCAGGGACAAGGTTATTGTTAACCATAATAATAACATCATCAATTCTACCAAGAGGTATCTTCTTAGTATTATCAGCAAGATGATTATCCAAATAACCGTGTTCCAACGGTGGTAGATCAAGCATATCATAAAGCTTTTGAGGCATAACAGAGACACTAGCAGCAAGATCACACAAAGAATTGCAATCAAAATCATTTACTTTTATCTTAATGATAGTCTCCCAACCATCATCTAATTTCCTAGGGATAGATGTTTCAAGTTTCAACTTTTCTTCCCTAACTTTCATGAGAGCATTGGTAATATGTTTAGTAAAGGCCATATTCATGGCACTAGCATTGGGACTTCTAGCAAGATTTTGTAGGAACATAATAACTTCAGAGATATTGAAATCATCAAAATCAATGTTATTATCATCAAAAGTAATGGGACTATTATCTCCCACATCTCTAAATATTTCAGCACTTTTATCAGAAGCAATTTGAGGCAATTTAGCATGTTCCACTAAAGGGGTGGAGCCTTTGTTAACACCAACTAATTTACCATTGATAGTAGGAGGTTTACTAGCACTTGGATCTTCAGTTTTACTAGTTGTGGTGATAGTGCAAACTCTAGCAATATTATTCTTTCTAGCCAATTCATCTTATCTTTCCTACCTAGCACGTAATTCATCCATCAACCTAACATTATCATCAATTTGAACTTGGATGGCATTGGTTGCAGCAAAAGGATTATCTTCAATGGTTTCAGTTTTAGCAGCCATTTTATTGATCAAAGAAAATTGTGCCTTCGACAGGGCCGAAATACTAATCCCAGCACTTGAAATTTTACCTTGCAAACCAGAGATTTCTCTATTCAAATTCCCAATTTGTTGGCTAATAGTTCTCAACATAGCATATTGTTCTTCCATAGTTTTAGTAAACAACTTATTTTGTTCATATTGCATTTGCATAAAGTTCTTAGTTGCGTTTTCAACTTCTACAATCCTTTCCTCACTAGGCATTTCAGATCTACCATAAGAATAACCACTACCACTATTAGGAGGATAGGGCTTATAATTGTTTCCACCAAAATTATTTCTATAAGCATTGTTGTTAAAATTATTATTTCTAATAAAGTTCACATCAACATGATCTTCTTGAGCAACCAAAGAGGCTAAAGGAACATTATTTGGTTCAACTTGAGCTTTACCATTAACAAGCATAGACATAATAGCATCAAGCCTTTCACTCAAAGAGGAGGTTTCCTCAACAGAATTTACCTTCTTACCTTGTGGAGCTCTCTCAGTATGCCACTCTGAATAATTTATCATCATATCATCAAGAAGCTTTGTTGCATTTCCCAAAGTGATGTACATAAAGGTACCTCCAGCAGCTGAATCCAATAGGTTCCTTGCGGAGAAATTCACTCCTGCATAAAAGGTTTGTATAATCATCCAAGTAGTCAGTCCATGAGTGGGACAATTCTTCACCATAGTTTTCATTCTTTCCCGATCTTTAGCAACATGTTCATTATCAAATTGTTTAAAATTCATTATGTCACTTCTCAGGGATATAATCTTAGCAGGAGGATAATATTTTCCAGTGAAAGCATCTTTACACTTTGTCCATGAATCAATACTATTTCTAGGCAAAGATAGCAACCATTCTTTAGCTCTTCCTCTCAAAGAGAAAGGGAATAACTTCAGTTTAATAATATCTCCATCCACATCTTTATATTTTTGCATCTCGCATAGTTTAAAAAGATTATTAAGGTGAGCAGCAGCATCATCAGTACTAACACCAGAAAATTTCTCTTTCAAAACAAGATTTAATAAAGAGGTTTAATTTCATAGAAAGCAGCAGTAGGAGAAGGTGGAGCAATAGGTGTGCAAATAAAATCATTGTTGTTTGTGCTAGTGAAGTCACACAACTTAGTATTCTCAGAGGGACTCATTTTAGCAAAATAAAAGCAAGCAAATAAATAATAGCTATAAAGTAAACTAATTTTTTGTGTTTTTGATAAAGAGAAGCAAAACAAAACAAAAATAAAAACAAGACAATAAACAAAATAAAGAGGTTGAGAGTGAGAGACTCCCCTTGCCAGAAGACTTCTTCCTCCCCGGCAACGACGCCAGATATTCTTTTGCTATGGCTCGATGGTGCTAGGAATTCTTGCTGCTTGTGATGGCGTGTTGGGAACCCAAAGAGGAGGGTGTGATTAGTGTAGTGGTAAGAACTTCCCTCGGTTAAGAACCAAGGTTATCAATCCATTAGGAGAAAGAGGATCTTCGGAAGGTTGATGCCACTGCCGGTGGTGATGGCTCATCGGTGTCAGCAACAACACAGAACCTGCACACAACACAACCAAAATACTTTGTCCCAACGGTACAGTGAAGTTGTCAATCTCACCGGTCTTGCTGAAAACAAAGATTAGACATATAGTGTGGAAAATAGTGTATTCTTGAAGTAAGTAAAGATAGCAGGAAATTGTAGTGGTTTGTTTAAAAGTGTAGGAAAATGGACCGGGGTTCATAGGCTCACTAGTGGTGTCTCTCCATAAAAGATAGCATGCTGGGTGAACAAATTATAGCTGGGCAATTGACAAATAAAGGTTGCACCGTAGTGCACATTCATGACATGATGACTACTATGATATTTAGTGCGGGCATTATAATAATATACATAGACCGTAATCCAACTGCATCTATGACTAATAATCCACCCTCAGGTTATCATCCGAACCCCCTTAGGTATTAACTTGCAAGAAACAGATAACTGCATTAAATAAAGTGTGTAATGTAAGCAATGATTGTACACGTAGGCACTCACACTGCTATTTTCTCCCTAGTGGCAACAGCACATCCTCCCCCGTCACGTTTCTATCACTCAAGCACAGGCGAAAAAGAGGCATGAACCCACTATCGAGCATAAATACTCCCTCTTG
The DNA here is from genome assembly GCA_028641055.1 of Alopecurus myosuroides. Taxonomy (NCBI): domain Eukaryota; kingdom Viridiplantae; phylum Streptophyta; class Magnoliopsida; order Poales; family Poaceae; genus Alopecurus; species Alopecurus myosuroides. Next base: position 287,626,292 of record CM054059.1, read on the forward strand.
GAGTCACTAGCAACTACTTTGCCAGAGAAACCACTAGCAACGGAAAGCATGCAAGATCACAAATAGCATATGCAATAAAGACTATAATCAACTTGGCATAAGTTCAATATTTATCGGATCCTAGCAAACACAGCACATAGAGTTACATAAGATCAATCTCGATCATGTTAGGAAGCTCACGAGATCTAAACATGGAGGCATATGAGGAGGAGACAACCATCTAGCTACTGCTATGGATCCGTAGTCCAAGGATGAACTACTCACGCATCACTCGGGAGGCAGGCATGGTGATGAAGAGGCCTCCGGTGATGATTTCCTCTCCGGCAGGGTGCCGGGAGACAGCTTCAGAACCCCCCTGATCTAGGGTTGACGATGATGGCGTTTGCGGAAATTTTCGGGGATATTTGATCAGGTTCCTAGGGTTCCATCCGGGGGGAATAAATAGGCGAAAGGGCAGAGGCGGTGGAGCCCTGGGGGTCCCACACCACCAATTGGCGTGGCCAGGGGGAGGGCGCGCCACCCCATGGTGTGGGCCCCCTGGTTCCCCTCTTCGACTCCTCTTCGGTCTTCTGGAAGCTTCCGGGGAAAATAGGCACTTCGGGCTTTGTGGGGTCCAATTCCGAGAATATTTCTAGAACAACTTTTCTGAAATAAAAAACAGCAGAAAATAGGGAACTGGCACTTGGCATCTTATTAATAGGTTAGTCCCGGAAAACGTGTAAAAATGCTATAAAGAAGGGAGAAAACATGTAGCAATTGGCATAATATTATCATGGAGCATCAGAAATTAAAGATACGTTGGGACGTGTTAGGGGTCCACTCGGCGAGGTCCCAATGCCGGAAGGCTATGGCCCAGACTTCTCTCGCGAGGGCGCAACCCAGCAGAGGGTGTTCTATGCTTTCGTCGTGTTGGTCGCAGAATGGGCATGCTGAACGTCGAGGGAGGCCACGCCTGCGAAGCCTGTCCGTCGTCCAGCATCTGTTACGCATTGGCAGCCACAAGAAAAATTTGCATTTGGCTGGATCCCACTATTTCCATATTTGGTCGGCGCCATCCATGGTTGTGTTGCCCTCGAAAAGAGCCAGGTAGGGCCTGTGGCCCCCGTCTGGGTCCAGTTCCACCGAAAAGTGTCTGCTTCACCTTCCACTGGAGTGACAGCAGAAATCCTCTCGGCGAGATCCAGCACCTCTCTTAGAGCCATTGCACCTAGGTCGGGCGTAATGTCCCACATCCATCCACCTGCCAAGCCTTCATGGACCTTGCGTGTCTTCAGTGCCTGTTTTGGTACCTTGGTGAATAAATTTGGTGCAATATTTTTTATGCGGCCCTCCGGTAGCCACCTATCCGTCCAAAAGAAATTGTCTATGTCATCGCCGATTATGAACATGGTCGATGCTTCGAATAACTGCACTGGATGTTGAATTCCCTTCGGGGTTTAGCCATGTCCACCCTCACAAGCCACAACCACCGGTGTCGAGACATCGTAGTAGTTTTCATAGACGGGGGTGCCATGAGACTACGGTAGAGACGTGGGGTAACGGGATCGCGTGGTAGACAGTAAACACAGGATTTACCCAGGTTCGGTACGTCGCGACAGTACGACGTGCCTACTCCTGCACTTCTCACTAATCAGGACTAAAGCCTGGAAACAGGATTACAATGTGAGGTTTTGGATCTAGCTACTCGCAGAGGATCAACTTCTCGGCGAGTTGGTCTATTTCTTCTCTGTTATTCGTTGGTTTGTTTATCTCCCGTCCGGCTTTATATAATAGCCGGATTAGGGCTTACAGAATAGGAAACCTAGAAGACTATGGTAGCAATAACTTGGAAAGTAAGGAATCCGTCTTCTCCTCCAAGCCAGATCACATGGGCCGTGATCCGGGTTCTTCTAGAATCCGGCTTCTATGCGTCAGGTTACTGGGCCGCCCAATGGACCACAGCCCACTACCACTTGGGCCACCCTGGAAACCAGGCACTTTTACTACCATCTTATATACCCCTATACGATATATATCCGACAGTAGCCCCCAAGAAGGATTAAAACTCTGATTTGCCGTCTTCCGCCAATGTGCTTTGTCCGAGAAATTTCAATCAGCAGTCTTGATTCTTCTTATTCTTCTTCTTTTGAAAAAGATGGTAACGTGAAACTCGGAATCCTGAAAATCCGGCTTTTCTCTCACGATCCTTCGTGGAGAAGGAACTTCTTATGTCAGCGCACTTAATCATGCTGACGTAAGGGACGTTTGGGTTTTACTCGGAAAACCCAGAAACATATCTCTGACAGATTCTCACGGGAAACGAGGAGATAACCATCATTACCCTGTCGTTTCATTTCCCAGATTTTCCGGCGAGTGACACGCGTTGATCATCCAACGGTCAAAATAGCCGTTGGCACGTATCTTGACGGATTTCTGGCCATAAATAGCCGTCTTCGTCCTCGTCAAAAACCTTCCGCACCCTCACTGTCACGCCATTGCTGCGCACAAGCTCCCGAGCGAAGAACCATCCCGAGCGCACGAACGCACCCAGAGCACACGAACGTAATCGCGCCGCCACCAAATGGCTACCTCACTGTTGACTCCCACTCGCTCCGCCGCGCTCACCGTCGACGACATAATCAACGATCTGGATCCGCAGCTCGGGTCCCCAAAGCACGCCGGCGACGAGCCGGAAAAAACCGTGGCCTCTGCGGCGGGCGAAGAAGATCTTTCTGCCGCCGCGAACGCTGCGGGCTCAAGCTCCGCACCTTCCCCGCCGTTTGCTCCCGAAGCGGCGAAGGAGCAGATCTTATCCCGTGACGATGAGCACTCCGCTACCGGAGCCAACGAAGAAACAGAGTTTGTCGGCAACTGGAGTCCGAGTAATACTCCTCTCGTCCTTCTTCGGTGGATGTCAAACGAGGGATTAATAGTTAAAGGCAAATGGCGGAACTCGGAAGGTGAATCCGAGCCCAAGCCAAAAGACGGAGAACGCGTCCTCCTTACCTCTCATATCGCGAGAGGTATGGGTTTCCCTCCTTCCGCCTTTTTTCTAGACGTCCTTAACTTTTATGGCGTTCAACCACACAACCTCTCTCCGAATTCCATCCTCTATTTAGCCAGTTTCCAAGCCCTTTTCGAAGGATATCTCGGGATAACCCCTAATCTAGATTTCTGGCAACACTGTTTTGAGGTAAAACATAACATCACAGATGGTATTTCGCCTATCTGTGGAACTATATCTTTCACCCTTCGGAAGTTTAGAGAGGATTGGTACCCAAAGATAAAAATGCCGGAACCTGCCCAATCTTGGCTGGGTTCTTTCTTTTACCATCAGGATATTCCATTCCCAGGCAAAGAAACCGGGGTTCCTCCATTCATTAATTCTGCCGCTACTCCTCGTGAGAGTTGGACAGTCGCAGCAGTAGAAATATTGCCAGAAAACCTGATGAAGATAAAGCGGCGCATCGCCAAGCTTACTTCCTCTCAGCCTTCTTTTACTGGGAAGGATATCGTTTTATTCTGGTTCGGACGTCGTATCCAACCTCTCTCTTTTCGTTCCCGGCTCCTTTGCGAATACCAAGGACCAGAAGATAGCATGAGAGGAACAGATAAGGCTTATACCAAAAATGATTTTATAAAACGACTTCACCAACTGGTCGCCCAGCAGTCAGATTGAAGAAAATCTGGCAATTTATCATGTGGAGAATCTGGCCCCTAAGGTATTTATACTTTCCTTGCTTCCAGTTTTCTTCAGATTGGCTTCTTTTTCTGACTTTCGACATAATCGTGAATTCTTTCCTAGTTCAATGAACTTGAAGGAGCTGATCTTGCTTCCGACATCGAGCTTAGCGAATTACATGCTAGCTTTTATAATGATCGGAAACGTAAAAAACAGGCAACTTTTGGCAAGACGGTGACTGTTGACGGAATTCCTATCGCCACATCCAGATATCTTACTGGAGCCTCCCTAATTGTCATTCTCCTTCGGTTCTTCGAGATTTTTAACTCTCGGATATTCTTCTTTCAGTCTTGCCCCAACTCCTCTGAAGACAAAGAAGCTGAAGAAACATAAGACTACTATCAAAGAAGAATCTTCTTCTGCGGCCATGGGCCTGAGGGGTAGAACGGAAACACAGACGGGTGGAAATCTCCGGTCATCTGTTGGAAACGAACCCATCTCCAATTTGAATAGTAACATCCGGATAAAGGAAGAACCGTTCGACGACCTTGGATATATTCGTCCGGAGGCTAAAAAATTCTTTGCTCCTGCCCCTCTAATTCTTCCTTGGCCACAAGGCGGATTAGTTGTTCGCAATGATATTACATTTTCCCCTCGCCAGGTCATACAAGATGGCCTTCATCACGTTGGGATTCTTTTCTCGGAATATGCCAAATAATTCAACGAGACCTTGGCCGACTTGCGAGAAATGAGCCAGGTAATACTTCTAGCCCCCAAGCATTAAGTTGAAAACCTGAATTCTTCTTAATGTTTCTTTGTATGCTTGTTCATACTTAAGCATTTGGCTTTCATTTCCGTGTTCAGCATTCCGCAGATGCCATAAACTTGGAAGGTATTAAGAAGCTTAATCTCAAGAATAGAGAAGTTAAAACCCTTCAATCTATTATTGAGTTAAGAAGCAACGAGCTGGCGTCATCTCAGCTACAATTATCGGAAACAACAGGTATTTATTCTCTGCAGTTTGTATCCGGATAAAAATTTTCCCGAATTTTTGTAAACTCGAAATGTTTTTCGTGCCCTCTAGCTGCTTTAGCTAAAGCCAAAGAAGTAGCGAAGGACGCCATCAATGCATCTCGACTCCGTGCAGAAAACTTGAGCCTTCGCAAGGAGCTTATGAAAGTTCAAGAAGACCTGGAAGCCAGTAATCTGGCCCTTGGGATTGCTCAATCCAAGGCTTCTTTGCAAGTGGCAGAAGATAAATCTATTATCCATGATTTGGAAAGTATGCTATTCCCGCGCATGAAAGAAGGCACCGAAATTGACAAGGTTCTTGGTAAGTTAGTTCCTTTTACCAATTTCTCCATGTCTCCGTATTTTGTCGCCTAACCTTTTTTGGTTGCTTTTGTCATCAAAACAGGGAATATTCCAGGAATTTCTCGGATTGAGAAAATCCGAGCTTTTGGGAGGTATGGAATCCAATCAGAAATGCAAGAATGCAATTGATTAACAAATTCCTTCCCACAAGTACTATAAAATTCTCGGAAATTTACAAACTTCCGGGTGCCATCATGGAGGTTGCGGGATCGAAGGAATCCATCCTACGCTCCGCCGCACGAGGTGGTGCACGCATGGCCCTAGGCCTTATGCGTCTGCATTATCCTGATGCGAAATCTTGGCGCTTGGCATCTGGTGTCCCTCAAGGGTATACAGAAAACCAGCGAACCGCCATCTTTGATGAAGTCAAAGGTCACGCCACCAAGATTGCTTCTATGGTTAACATTTCTATCACTTATCCAGAAGAAGAGATTCCCGCAGCCCCCGAAGACGAAAGCAGCGAGGAAGACTCGGATGTTTGAAGGACTAAACTTGACCTAGATGGTGGATTTGTATAATAGAAGCACTATTTTACAACGTAATTCATATTGTAATGCTTCTATTTCGTTTGTCAAAACAAGAACTCCGCCTTTTGCAACTTTGAATTATGAAATTCCTTGCAAGATTGTCGGGTTTAACTATTCCTTTATCTTCTAAGTTCCTCTGGCATATGTGTTTTAACTGTCTTTAGCGTTTTGAAAAAAATTGCTCAGTAGCATCATGCTGAGTAATTGGATATAACCAATCAGTTCGAACTCAGAAACATGGATCATACTAAAGACAATTTTTTACAAGCTAGCTTCAGTGACCCGACACACATTCGATCAGATAATGCCTAGAGAGTTTTAAGGAACTTTTTTGAAACTTGGGCACGCATGCACAATCTGAGTTTCCTTTAGCCATTAGCAGGCCGAAATCATTCAGTTTTTTAACGCCGAGCACGCAGGCACAATTCGGGTTAACATTGAGTATTTTGTAAGATCACTGGGAAATAGATAAGGTGGAATCATGCTTTGTACTATAGTGAACTTGTAAAAACATGGATATCAGAATTCCAACGACTTTATTTCATGATCTCAAAAGATGTTTACATAGATATTGAACTAAGTATAGAAGGGATGTAACTGCTGGATGCTCCAAGGCCTTTTTGTCTCTCCTAGCTCATCATCTATCTTTCTCTTTCTTTTGCGATTCGGCTTCTCGGGATCATCTTCCGTATCTCGAATGTCGACAAGATAATACGATCCATTCTTCATGGCTTTACTTATGACAAATGGCCCTTCCCATACTGGGGCTAATTTATGCTTCCTTTGCTGCACCAGCCTCAGCACTAGGTCACCTTCTTTAAAAGAACGATGCCTGATTTTCCGACTATGGTAACGCCGCAAACCTTGCTGGTAAATGGCGGATCTTTGAAGCACAAGCTCCCGTTCCTCTTCTAGGAGATCAACTGCATCCTGTCGTGCTTCTTCGGCATCTGATTCGTCGAAATCTTGCACTCTTGGACTATCATGGATCATGTCTGTTGGGAGAATAGCTTCCGCGCCGTAAACTAGGAAGAACGGGGCTTGCCCAGTCGACCTATTTGGCGTCGTTCGAATACTCCAAATCACGGAAGGTAGCTCTTCTACCCATGCTCCGGCCGCTCTGTGAAGAGGAGTTTCGAGTCTTGGGCGTATTCCTTGCAGGATTGAGCTATTCATTCGCTCAACCTGTCCATTGGATTGCGGGTGTGCCACAGATGCTAGATCTAGGCGAATTCCCGTTTGTCGGCAATATCTTGCCAACTCTCCGATGGATAAATTTGTCCTGTTGTCGGTTATTATGCTGTGTGGAACACCGTATCTCATCACCAAGTCGATGATGAAATTTCTAGCAGTTGCACCATCCAGCTTTTTGATGGGTTTGGCCTCCACCCATTTGGTGTACTTATCCACTGCTACTAGCAAATGAGTAAGTCCGCCTGTTGCAGTTTTGAACGGTCCCATCATATCTAGCCCCCATACCGCAAACGGCCATGTAATGGGGATAGTTTTAAGCGCCTGGGCCGGCAAATTAGTCTGTTTGGCGTAGTATTGACACCCTGCACATGTATTAACTATGTGCTCAGCGTCTGTCTTGGCTGTTAGCCAGAAAAACCCCGCTCGGAATGCTTTCTTAACTATGCTTTTTGATTGAGCATGATGTCCGCAATCTCCGGCATGGATCTCTTCCAGTATTTCTCTTCCTTCTTCTGGTGAGATACACCGCAGAAAGATTCCGGAAGTACTGCGTTTATACAGGCAGTTATCAATTACCGTGTATCCTTTGCATCGACGCTGTATTTGTCTTTTTAAGACTCCATCTGCTTCTTCCGGGTACTTCTGATTAACTAAGAAGTTTAAATATGGAATCGTCCAATCTGGTTTAACGAGCATAACTTCAATGGATTCGGAAGCCAGAGGATAATCAACATCTCCACCTTTTATGGATGGCTCATGCAAGTGCTGAACAAACACCCCTGGTGGTAGAGTTTTTACCCTTTCTGATCCCATGCGGGCTAATGCATCCGCGTTCCAGTTTTCCTCCCTTTTGATGTGGAGTACCTCGAATCCAAAGAAACAAATGGCGAATTCGTCCACCGTTCTTCTGTATTCGGCCATTATAGGGCTTTTTGCGTCCCAAGTTTGGTTAAGCTGATGTTGTACCAAATCCGAGTCTCCATAGCACAAGATGTGCTTTACTCCTATTTCCTTTGCAATATGCAAGCCATGAAGCAGAGCTTCGTATTCTGCCACGTTATTACTGGCGTTGAAGTGTATTTGCAATACGTATTCCATTGTATCGCCTTTTGGGGATTTTAAGACTACACCAGCTCCAGCGCCCTCCTTCATCTTGGATCCGTCAAAGTGCATGATCCAATACTCGGACTCCGGCATTGGTGTTTTCTCCATTGCTTCCGTCCAGTCGGCGACAAAGTCTGCCAAAACCTGGGATTTTATTGCCGTCCTTGGCTGGTACTTAATGTCGAAGGCTGCTAGCTCGATACCCCATTTGGCTACCCGGCCAGTTGCCTCCGCATTGTTTATTATATCCCCTAGTGGTGCTTTACATACCACAGTTATGGAATGCCCTTGGAAGTAATGGCGCAGTTTTCTAGATGCGAAAAACACACCATATGCCAGTTTGTGATAGTGCGGGTACCTTTGTTTGGATTCAGAGAAAACTTTGCTTATGTAATATACCGGATGCTAATCTGGTATGCTTTGTTCATCCTTCTTCCGTTCCACAACAATTACGGCACTAATAACCCGGTTTGTAGCCGTAAGGTACAATAACATGGGTTTTTCGTCTTTTGGGGATGCCAAAATCGGAGCATTCATCAAAGTTTCCTTTAGTTGGGTTAACGCTGCATCGGCCTCTTCTGTCCATTCAAATTTGTCGGATTTCTTCAGCAACTTGTAGAGTGGTAGGGCTTTATCCCCCAGCCTACTAATAAATCTGCTGACGGCAGCGGCGGAACCCGTCAATCTTTGGACATCTTTTACGCACGTAGGTTTCGAGATGTTCAAGATGGCTTTTATCTTTTCCGGGTTAACTTCTATTCCTCTGTGAGAGACGATAAAACCCAGAAGTTTTCCTGAGGGAACCCCGAATACACACTTAGATGAATTTAACTTCATCTTGTAAGTGCGCAAGTTTTCGAAAGTTTCTCGCAGATCTTCAAGGAGTGTATCTTTTTCCTTGGTTACGACAGCAATGTCGTCCACATAAACATGGACATTTTTGCCAATCTGACTATGCAAGCAACGTTGCATGCAACGCTGGTAGGTTGCACCTGCGTTCTTTAGGCCAAATGGCATGGTTACGTAATAATACGTCCCGTACGGGGTTATAAAAGAAGTCTTAATTTGATCTTCCTTTTTCATGCGTATTTGGTGGTACCCGAAGTATGCATCCAAAAAGCACAAAAGCTCAGAGCCTGCAGTGGCATCTATTATTTGATCGATTCGCGGTAACGCAAACCTATCTTTTGGACACAATTTGTTCAAGCCTGTGTAATCTATACACATTCTAAGAGCAGTAGTGTCTTTCTTCGGTACTAATACCGGATTTGCGGACCATTCAGTGTGGATTACTTCCTGGATGAAATCCGCTGCTAAAAGCCGGATAATTTCCTTGCCAATAGCCTTCCGTCTTCTTCCGTCAAATCGACGGAGACCTTGTTTAACGGGTTTTGATCCTGGAATCACCTTGAGTTGGTGCTCAGCAAGTTCCCTGGGTACGCCTGGCATGTCAGCTGGACACCAGGCAAAAATATCCCAGTTCTCATGGAGGAACTTGATGAGCTCGCCTTCCTATTTGTCGGTCATCCCGGTCCCTACAACGACGATTTTTGTCGGATCTTTGGGATCTAGGATTACCTGTCTTGTATTCTCGGATGCCTTGAAGCTGTCTGTTGGCTTCCGGGTTTCTTTTCCTGCCGGCATTTCTGTCGGCGATACCTCCTTGGCCAATTCCTTCAGTTCTTCCTTTGCTATGACTCTTTGAGCGCAAAGGGCGTTTTCTTTCTCCAACTCATTTGCTAGCTTAAAATCACCAGCTATGGTGATTACTCCTCCTTCGGGTCCTGGCATCTTCAGCTTGTTATAAATATAACAGGATCTTTCCATGAATTTGGCGAAAGCTGGACGTCCGAGTATTGCGTGATACACGCTTTCGAACGGCACTACTTCGAAGGATACTTTTTCCTGCCGGAAATGATCTTTATCTCCGAAGGTGACATCTAGGGAAATTTCTCCTAGGGATCGTGCTTGTCTACCAGGAACAATACCGTGGAAGCGTATGTTGTTGTGATTGAGCTGGGACTCGGAAATCTTCAGATGCTTCAGTGTATCCAAATACATTATGTTAATGCTGGATCCTGCATCCATCAGCACTCTTCTTAGCCTAGTGTTCTGGACAATAGGGCTTACGACAAGAGCTTGTGTGCCGGGTTCAGGGATATTCCCGGGATGATCAGACTGATCCCAGGTAATTGGTGTGTTGGAGTACTTCGAGAATTTCGGGGTTGCCGGAACAACCGCGTTTATTTCTCGAAGTGTTCTTTTGGCCACCTTTGCTGACGGAGTTGCTAGAAATGTTAGCATTGCTTCTCCATCAACTCTCGGAAATTTGGGTTCGCCCTTTCGCTGTTGTTCCTGTATTTTTTCATCAGTGTCCGATTCACTGTCTTCTTTGTCAGCTTCTGGCTTTTGTTTGGCGGGTTTCCTTTTGGAACCCTTCCCCTTATTTCCGGATCCTGCACTGCCTTTCATGTGCTTATTCAGCCGGCATTGTGCGTTTGTATGGGTGGGTTTCCCAAATTGTGAATGGTGGACACAAGGTTCCGACTTAATCCCCTCCCACTCCTCAGGAGTGTAATTGATTGGATCTGGGCTGCGTCCTTTCCACTTATTCCCTTTTTCGCTTCCAAAGGCTATGTTGACTTCCTTGGGTTTTGTCGTTGTTTCTGGAGTTCCTTTTTTGTCAGAACGAGGAGTTTTCTTAGCAAGTATCAGTGTATCGATATTGCATCCTCTTGCTCTGATGTCGTCTTCAGCTGCAGCGTGCTCGTTGGCGGTTGTAAGCATAGATCCGAGATCTTTGTGCTGCTTGGAACCAACCATGAACGGTACAAGTCCGGGTTTTAGGCCATTAACGAAAGCATGCATTGCTTGTACGTCAGTTACTCCAGAGCAACTATTCTTCATTGCTGTCCATCTGGAGATGAAATCCACGTATGGTTCATCCTCGAATTGGGTGCAACGGTTCAGCTGGTTGATGTTGTTCGGGCGTTTGTATGTTCCCCGGAAATGCTGAGTAAATACTCTAGCCATATCATCCCAGTTGTCGACAGTTCTTGATGGTAATCCATTGATCCAATCTCTGGCTCCGTCCAGTAACATTAGGGGAAGAAACTTGACAGCTTCCAGGTCTGTCCCGTTGTTAATTTGGACGGCTGTATAATAGTCTGAGAGCTAGGTGTCCGGGTTTGTGCTACCGGTATATTTTTGGTAGGTTGGAACAACTTTGGCGAAGCCAGAATGCAGGGTTATCCTTCGGATCCTGTCAGTGAAACACTTAGGACCAAAGTATAGATCATCCTTTTCCGCTCTATCAATGTGTGCGGAATATCTTCCGGCTGAATGGACAGAAGGGGATCTACTCCTTTCTTTTCCATTGTTGCGCGGGCGCGTTTTTCCGGGATTGTACCTATCTCTTCCATGATCACGTCCTTTTGGATTAGGCGGAGTCCTGCTCCTGTTCCTTTCTTTACCCTTAGGGGGTGTTCGGGATCTCTCACGCCTGTGAGGTGTATCGTATCTTCCGGCTTTCTCAGCTGGGTTTCTCGGAGGTGGCATTATTTTGCCGTCATTCCGGTATTTTTCTTCCCGATCGTGGGGTTTAAATCCACCTTTCGGGGGATGGGATCCGGTTCGGGACGCTTCATCCCTATTGTCGGGGTTTTTCTTGTCTTTTCTCGGATCCTCTTTTTTATCCTTTGAATTGTCTGAATCTCCAGGTTCTTCTGGTCCAGGTGCTACAGCGGCGCAAGTAGCTGTTTTGCATAGGGCGGAGTTATCCTGTAGTCTTCCTGATCGCTCCTGGGCCCGCTGTTGTTGTTGCAATGCTTTTCCTAGGAAAGCATACACCCCTTGAAGTTTTTCACCATTGGAGTATAGATCATTGTTCAGGATGGCGAATGCTGCTTCCGCGTTTTCTGCTGCGGTTTTATAAATTGGTTCGCCTCTGGCATCTTTGCCGTTTACCTGCTTTTGCCAAGATGGGTTGTGAAAACTTTCTTTTGGCGGCAGTACTTCCGGTCTTACGATTCCGGGTAACCTTGTAGGTTTAATGCCTGATCTATTCTTTCTCTCGTACTCCTCTATTTCTTCCTTCATGAGCTTAATGTCATCCTGGGTTTTTTGGAGGTGTTGCCGAGATCTGAGTAGATGTTGTTGTTGCCTTTGGAAAGCTTGTCTCCTGGCTTCCAGCATCTCAGGGGGTTCATTTGCTCCCACTGGCGTTTGCAACAGCTCTTGCTCTTCCTGTTCCGTCATTGGTGGAACAAGGATTTCTTTGATTTTCTTCTCCGCAGCTTTTGTTCCGCTAGCATCTCCTACTTCCAGGTTTTCATCAGCTTGATCAGCTGATTTTTTCTTCCGGATTTTGTATTGGAGTTTCTTAGCAGCACGATGCTTTTTCTTGGAAGAGGGAGGTTTTTTGACAAGCTCATCTTCTGTTAATTCCTTAACATTGGGAAATACCGGAGAAGTTTCTCCGTCTTCTCTCTCTTCCTCTGGCGGAGGGGTTTTAGGGCTTTCCTGGATGCCGGCATCCGTGGTATCAGCTGGTTTCGCCATTAGCACTTCATGGAATCCCTCTTGAAAAGATTTAACTTTCCTTTCGAAGGCGTCCGCGTCTTCGTCTTCGGAATCAAAATCCTCTGATCCGGTTTCCGACTCTAATCTCGCCTCAATGGCGGCAAGCACGGATTCTGCTTCCGAGTTCACCGTCTCGTTAACGGATGTCGGATCTTCCGCCCTTATGACGGGTATCGGGTCTTCCGTTGCTGTGACGGGTGTATTTTTGTCTGCCTCTTGCACGGGGTTTACATCATCCGTGTTTTCGGCGACTTCGGACTGCACCATGCCGATAAAGTGTGTGTCACTTTTTTGTCGGTGATCCGAGCAGAATCCGGCATCATAGTCATCCTCGACTGGGTATAGGGCGGGTGGGATAAATTTGCTTCCACCGCAAAACCCCATTGCTTCTGCAGTTAGTCCGATAAAGATGTTAGCAGATCCTATCGGTAACACGCAGGCACTTACCAGGTGGTTTTGCGCCGGTATGTAGGATCCGTTGTCGAGGAAGCGTCCGACATCATCGTTGAATTCCAAGCTTCCGACAGTGATTGATCTTCCAATTCCGCCAAGTATCCCAGATCGAAACTTCACGCCTGACGTCGTTTGCCCCACGGTGGGCGCCAACTGTCGAGACATCGTAGTAGTTTTCATAGACGGGGGTGCCATGAGACTACGGTAGATACGTGGGGTAACGGGATCGCGTGGTAGACAGTAAACACAGGATTTACCCAGGTTCGGTACGTCGCGACAGTACGACGTGCCTACTCCTGCACTTCTCACTAATCAGGACTAAAGCCTGGAAACAGGATTACAATGTGAGGTTTTGGATCTAGCTACTCGCAGAGGATCAACTTCTCGGCGAGTTGGTCTATTTCTTCTCTGTTATTCGTTGGTTTGTTTATCTCCCGTCCGGCTTTATATAATAGCCGGATTAGGGCTTACAGAATAGGAAACCTAGAAGACTACGGTAGCAATAACTTGGAAAGTAAGGAACCCGTCTTCTCCTCCAAGCCAGATCACATGGGCCGTGATCCGGGTTCTTCTAGAATCCGGCTTCTATGCGTCAGGTTACTGGGCCGCCCAATGGACCACAACCCACTACCACTTGGGCCACCCTGGAAACCAGGCACTTTTACTACCATCTTATATACCCCTATACGATATATATCCGACAACCGGGTCCATAGAGACATGTTCATTAGGTGGAGATTGGGTATTCCAAGACCCCCTAGGGATCGAGGCATGCAGACCCTGTTCCACGCCACGAGGCAATGTCCACCATGCACATCTTTCTGGACTTTCCACAGAAAACCCCTGACTATCTTCTCCACCACAGTGAAGGTCTTCACGGGAAAATCTAGGGACATCATGGAAAAAATTAGGACCGCCGAAAGGGTGGTCTTAACCAGCTTGAGTCGCCCCCCTCTGTTCATCAGGTTTGCGCGCCAACCGGGCAGGCGTTCCGCCACGCTATCCAGCAAGAATTGGAGCTGCGCGACCGTGAGTTTCCTAAGTGACAAGGGTAGGCCCAGATATCGGAACGGGAAGGGGTTTATCGGGAAACTGAGCTCCTGAGCGACCAAACCCTCCATCGTCTCCCCACACCTAATAAGATGCACAGAACTCTTGTCCAGGTTAACCTGTAGCCCTAATGCTGAACCAAAGTCAGCAAGAATCGCGGCGAGCATCTGAAGGTACAATAAGGAGGGCAGCAGGAAAGTGACCACGTCGTCCGCATACAAGGACGTCCGACTCTGCAATCCAGAGCTCGCGAGGGGGCTCAAGAATCATGTCCTGGAAGCCAATTCAATCAGGTAGTGTAGCCCCTCCATGAAGAGAATGAAGAGCTGGGGGAGAGGGGGTCCCCTGCCTCAAACCACGCCTATTGTCAATGCGACACCTTAGCATCCCATTCAGGAGGATGCACATTGAAGCGGTGGCAAGCAACGCACAGATCCACGCAATCATACAATCGCCAAAACCAAGCTTCCGTATGACCTCGACGAGGAAGGCCCAGTCCACCGTGTCGAAAGCCTTTGTGATGTCTAGCTTGAAAAGCACTATTGGCGTGGAGGAACTATGGAGCTTGCAGGCCATCCCTTGGACCAGCGTGAAATTGTCGTGTAAGCACCTCTTACGGACAAAGGAGATTTGATGTGGTCCAACCAGCTCGGGGAGGCAAGGCGTTATCCTACGCGCCAAGACTTTTGCCCCCAGCTTCGCAAACCCATGGATGAGACTGATGGGTCAGAAGTCACGGATCTCCTCTACACCTTCCCTCTTTGGCAGAAGTGTAACAAGGGACTCGTTCACTGATCCGAATCCACATGTGTCAGGCCTCGAGAGAGAGTCGAAGGCTGCCATGATGTCCTATTTTACTACATTCCAACAAGAGACGAAGAATCTGTTGGAGAAGCCATATGGCCCTGGGAATTTATCCATGGGCATGTCTTTGATTGCCGCTCGGACATCGTCCACTGAAAACTCTTAATCGAGGTGGCGCAATTCCATCGTGGGTAGACCCGGGGTGTCAAGGTTCAAGGAGAAAGGACGATTAGGGCTTGCTTCCAACAGGTTGTCAAAAAAATCATTCACAGCCACCGCCTTGTCCACGTGCTCGGTTACTGATACGTCCAAAACGCATTTCCTTTTCCGAATACTTTTGCTATTGTTTGCCTCTAAACTTATGATTTTTGGATACAACTAACACGGACTAACGTTGTTTTCAGCAGAATTACCTTGGTGTCTCGTTTTGTGCAGAAAAATCAACTTTCAGGAAATAGCCCAGAAAAGATCCTGAAGTCCTTATTTTACCTGAAGACCCTCAGAGCCAGAAGAAGAGCCGAAGGGGGCAAGGAGGTGCCCACACCATAGCCGGGCGCGGGCCCCCCTAGGTCGTGCCGCCTGGTGGTGTGGCTGCCCCCGGGCTTCCCTTTCGACTACATAACACATGTAACTCTAAAACAGAGGGGGTTCGTCATATTCCAGAGAAACACACGAGAGCGCCACTGCCACCTCGAAACTCAATTCGGGGATCGGAAGTTCCTGTTCTGGCGCCCTGTCGGGACGGGGATTCGAAGGAGATCATCGCCATCATCATCGCCACCACTTCTCCATCAACCATCCATGATTCCCCATCCATGTTGAGTTATCGCCGATGTAGGATGAGAGGGATGGAAGGGATTGGATGAGATCATTCATGTAATAATGCCAGATTGTTAGTACATGGTGCCTCGTATCCGTTGTTAGTGCTATATATCGTTGATGCAACTTGTTATGCTTAATGCTTGTCACTAGGGCCCGAGTGCCATGATCTCAGATCTAAACATGTTATTGTTTCATTAGTATAATTATGTTTCTTGATCATATCTTCAAGTTTTTTACACATGTCATTGTCCGGAACCCGAGGCCCCAAAGTGACAATAATTGGGACAACCGGAGGGGATGGCTGCAATGTGAGGATCACATGTGTTCATGGAGTGTTAATGCTTTGCTACGGTGCTTCACTAAAAAAGCATCTTACTTACCAGTAGTTTCCCTTGAGGCTCCAATGCAACGGGCTGGTAGGACAAAAGATGTTGTGCAAGTTTCTCATTGCGATCATGTACGACTAAATTGGAACACATGACTATGGTTTGCCTAGAACTTGGATGCTTTATTATTATCTATCTGCAATGCCCATGTTTTGATTATTATATGAACTAACTTATCCATGCAATGCCCATTCATCCATCCCTATGCCTACAGTATTTTAATCATGTTGTTTCCCACAATTGCTACCATTGTTGCTATTTTACTCCTACTTTTATTTTACTACTACTACTGCTATAAAATTGTTGCGAGCAAGTCTACTTTCAGGTGCAACTGAACTGACAACTCATCTGTTTAGGTTTATAAATATTCTTTGGCTCCCCTTGCATAGAATCAATAAATTTGGGTTTTACTTCCCTCGAAGACGGTTGCGATCCCCTACACTTGTGGGTCGTCAAGACTATTTTCTAGCGTCGTTCCCGGGGATCATAGCTTTATTTATTTGTTCACTTGAACGTGATATTGTTCGTTGCAAGCTTTTCATCATGGGTAAAACTCGTGATGGGAAAGTCTCTATACTGCCATACACTACAATGAGAGGTACAACTCTGAACACCTATGTTGCTCTTGATTCACCATCTGTAATGAGTAAGCTTCTCACACCACCACATGCTACACATACTGCTACTTCTACTGAATCTGGAAATGTTTCTGATACTTTTGACGATGTTTCTACTGTGCTTGATGATACTGGTTCACTAGGTCCTTTCCTAGATGCTACAATTGCTAAAGCTAAAAAAAATTGAAAACACTGAAATTCATGTTGAAAATGTTGGTACACCTGTTAATTCACCTGAGTCTAGAGAAATTCCTAGTGATGATCTTGAGGAAACCTACATTGAACTTAATGATGACTTTATTAAAGAAGTTCAAGATACTACTAGTGCAAGTTATCTTAAGAGTCTTCTTGCAAGACATGCTGTTAAATATAAATCTTCCCCTGATACTAGGTTTGCTACATCTCCCATATACATTAAAGTTAAGGATTATGATTTCTCTCTAGATTTATCTTACATATCTATTGTTGAGAAATAACCTTTTTGTGGTACTGAAAGTAAAAGTGATATGGAACATATGAATGAGCTTTCATCTTTGAGTAGTTTATTTTCTGATGATATTAAGAAACACACTTAATTTGTTACCAAGATCTTCCCTTTCTCATTGAAAGATGAAGCTAAAACTGGGTTTAACAATTTTTCACCTGGATCTATTGATAGTCCTATTGGTTTGGTTAATGGTTTCTTTAAAAAGTATTTTCCTGCTAGTGCTCAACATGCTGCTTTGCAGAATGTCTTTAGCTTTAAGCAAATTGAAGGAGAAAAAATGCCTGAATCTTGGTCAAGGTTTTTCTCTTTGATAAGAGCTAGCCCTGGAAATCCATTACCTAAAAATGAGCTACTAGATATATTTTTATAATGGACTAACTTTTGAATCTAGGACCTACCTGGATAGTTGTGATGGTTGTGTTTTCAGGAAAAGAACTTTAGAAGAAGCTAAAGAATTATTGGCTAAAATAGCCAAAATTCGTGATGATTGGACTATACCTAAGCCTACACCAACACCAGAACCAACACCAATACCAACACCCAAGAAGAGGGGAATGATTGAATTAAATGATGAAGTGTTGAGGGAAGCCAAGAAATCTCTTAAAAGGCGGGGTATTACATCTGAAGATGTGAAGAATCTACCACCTATAGAAGAATTGTGTAAGCCAATTCCTCATCCACCCACATTTGAGTTACACTCTCTCCAACTTTTGATAATAGAGATATTCCGTGTTTTAAACCACCTGATCAATTCTTAGATGAATTTGATAATTATGTTGTTAAGAAAGACAAATTTAATATGAGAATGCAGAATCATCTAATGGAAAACTCTAGAGCTATTGATAATTTGCGTGGTATTATTGAAAGAACCTCTAATGATGTTAAAATGCTTTTTAAACATTTTCATATGGTTCAAAGTCGAATTGATCAACTTACTAAAGTGCAAAAGGATTTGCTAGCTAATGCTTCTAGAGAAAAACATGTTTGTGAAACAATTACTAGAAGTGGTGTTTCTACTCAGGATCCGTTGTATCCTGAAGGACACCCTAAAAGAATTTAACAAGATTCTCAACAACCTAAAAACAATAGTTCTCCTTCTAAGAAAAAGAAGAAGAGACATAAAACTGTTGTAGAATCTCCTGAACCTGCTAAAGATCCTAATAGTATATCTATCTATGATGCTAAAACTGAAACTGGCAATGATAAAAGTAATGCTTCTGATAAGGAAGAAACTGAAGTTGAACCTAAAAAGCAAATCTAAAAATGCAAAGTATACTAAGGAGGATTTCATTGCTAATAAACATGGTAATGAAAGATAACCTTGGGTACAAAAAAAATGTCTTTTCCTAATAAGAAACACAAATCAAAAGAGGAAGAACATTATAACAAGTTTTGTGAATGGATGGAGCCTTTGTTTTTCGCAAATTCCTTTAACTGATGCTATTAAGTTGCCTCCTTATTCTAAATATATGAAAGATGTTGTCTCTAACAAAAGTAAATTCCTAATGAGGAAATTTCCACTATGCTTGCTAATTATTCTTTCAATGGCAAGGTTCCAAAGAAGATTGGAGATCCTGGTATTCCCACTATTCCTTGTTCTATTAAAAATAATTATGTTAGAACTGCTTTATGTGATTTGGGAGCACGAATTAGTGTTATGCCTTTTTCTCTCTATAAGAGGCTCTCTCTGGAAAATTGATACCAACTGATATATCTTTGCAAATGGCTGATAAATCTACTGCTATTCCTATTGGTATATGTGAGAATGTTCTTGTTCAAGTGACTACTAACTATTTGATATTAACCGACTTTGTTGTGTTGGAAATTCCTGAAGATGATAATATGTCTATTATTCTTGGGAGACCTTTTCCCACTACAGGGGCTATTATTGATTGCAATCAAGGAAAACTAACTTTTAATGTTAATGATAAACAGCACACAATTTATTTTCCCAAGAAGATTGATAAGAGATATGGTCTAAATTCAATTGAAAATATTGAGACCATCAAGATTGGAGAATTATATTGTCCCATTCCAATGCCACCAAAATAATATAAAATTATTATGATTGGGACTATGTCTATCAAAGTTGAGGTAACATAATCATTTAGTGTTAAGCAAAGTTTTGCTTCATATAAAAAAAAATTGGTAACAAGACTTGATCAACCTTGTTAACAAAGTGATTTTGAATGAAGAGAACAATGTTTTCACTTTTACCTTTATGTTTTCACCATGTTCTCACTATGCTACTTTAGTATAATTATGTTTCCACCATCCATAGTCATTTTTTCATCTTGATTATTGTGGTTACTCATGTTTTCACCACCCACATTTTTGTTTTCACTATGTTTTCCTTTGTTCTCTTCGGTTATTTGCCTATTGGAGTGTCTTAGAACCTCTGTAGTTCTGGTTTTGGTTTTTTACACCTTTCTACATTTGTTTTCTGTTTTTTATCCATTTATTAAATTCTGGAAGTTGCTCAAAAATGAAGTTTCTCTAAAAAATCCAGAAAAATTATATAAAATTTTGACGTAAAAAATGAGGCAGAGAGGCACCTGGGAGACCCAGGGGACCCACCATGCAGGCACACCACTAGGTGGCGTGGCCTGGCCCCTGGTGGTGCCAGCACATGGTGTTGGCCCCCCTGGCCCTCCACTTTCTCTCCTCCCTGCCAAACACTCCACTCTCTCTCCCAAACTCAAAAACATTCCTGGAACCCAAGCTCTTGTTGTTCTTCTTCGCGAATTTCTCGATCTCTTTGCTCAACCCATCTTTGTTGCTGAAATTTGGTGCATTTGCTCTCCGGTATGTGAATCCTCCAAGTATCCAAGTAGAATTTTATTTGGTGGAGTATTTCTTGAGTATTTTGGTACTGTAGATGACAGGTTGTGTGAGTTAGCATGCTTGATTTGTATGAAATAATTTAGTTTTGATGCATGTTCAGACCTCCTACAAGTCTCTATAGTAGTTCCTATCATATAGTTGCTTGAAATCTATTTTTGTAATGCTTGTTTAAAAATTTCAGAAATGGAGTACAATGTGTCGAGACATCGTAGTAGTTTTCATAGACGGGGGTGCCATGAGACTACGGTAGAGACGTGGGGTAACGGGATCGCGTGGTAGACAGTAAACACAGGATTTACCCAGGTTCGGTACGTCGCGACAGTACGACGTGCCTACTCCTGCAGTTCTCACTAATCAGGACTAAAGCCTGGAAACAGGATTACAATGTGAGGTTTTGGATCTAGCTACTCGCAGAGGATCAACTTCTCGGCGAGTTGGTCTATTTCTTCTCTGTTATTCGTTGGTTTGTTTATCTCCCGTCCGGCTTTATATAATAGCCGGATTAGGACTTACAGAATAGGAAACCTAGCAGACTACGGTAGAAATAACTTGGAAAGTAAGGAATCTGTCTTCTCCTCCAAGCCAGATCACATGGGCCGTGATCCGGGTTTTTCTAGAATCCGGCTTCTATGCGTCAGGTTACTGGGCCGCCCAATGGACCACAGCCCACCACCACTTGGGCCACCCTGGAAACCAGGCACTTTTACTACCATCTTATATACGCCTATACGATATATATCCGACAGTAGCCCCCAAGAAGGATTAAAACTCTGATTTGCCGTCTTCCGCCAATGTGCTTTGTCCGAGAAATTTCAATCAGCAGTCTTGATTCTTCTTATTCTTCTTCTTTTGAAAAAGATGGTAACGTGAAACTTGGAATCCTGAAAATCCGGCTTTTCTCTCACGATCCTTCGTGGAGAAGGAACTTCTTACGTCAGCGCACTTAATCATGCTGACGTAAGGGACGTTTGGGTTTTACTCGTAAAACCCAGAAACATATCTCGGACAGATTCTCGCGCGAAACGAGGAGATAACCATCATTACCCTGTCGTTTCATTTCCCGGATTTTCCGGCGAGTGACACGCGTTGATCATCCAACGGTCAAAATAGCCGTTGGCACGTATCTTGACGGATTTCTGGCTATAAATAGTCGTCTTCGTCCTCGTCAAAAACCTTCCGCACCCTCACTGTCACGCCATTGCTGCGCACAAGCTCCCGAGCGAAGAACCATCCCGAGCGCACGAACGCACCCAGAGCACATGAACGTAATCGCGCCGCCACCAAATGGCTACCTCACCGTCGACTCCCACTCGCTCCGCCGCGCTCACCGTCGACGACATAATCAATGATCTGGATCCGCAGCTCGGGTCCCCAAAGCACGCCGGCGACGAGCCGGAAAAAACCGCGGCCTCTGCGGCGGGCGGAGAAGATCTTTCCGCCGCCGCGAACGCTGCGGGCTCAAGCTCCGCACCTTCCCCGCCGTTTGCTCCCGAATCGGCGAAGGAGAAGATCTGATCCCGTGACGATGAGCACTCCGCTACCTGAGCCAACGAAGAAACAGAGTTTGTCGGCAACTGGAGTCCGAGTAATACTCCTCTCGTCCTTCTTCGGCGGATGTCAAAGGAGGGATTAATAGTTAAAGGCAAATGGCGGAACTCGGAAGGTGAACCCGAGCCCAAGCCAAAAGACGGAGAATGCGTCCTCCTTACCTCTCATATCGTGAGAGGTATGGGTTTCCCTCCTTCCGCCTTTTTTCTAGACGCCCTTAAATTTTATGGCGTTCAACCACACAACCTCTCTCCGAATTCCATCCTCTATTTAGCCAGTTTCCAAACCCTTTTCGAAGGATATCTCGGGATAACCCCTAATCTAGATTTCTGGCAACACTGTTTTGAGGTAAAACATAACATCACAGATGGTATTTCGCCTATCTGTGGAACTATATCTTTCACCCTTCGGAAGTTTAGAGAGGATTGGTACCCAAAGATAAAAATGCCGGAACCTGCCCAATCTTGGCTGGGTTCTTTCTTTTACCATCAGGATATTCCATTCCCAGGCAAAGAAACCGGGGTTCCTCCATTCGTTAATTCTGCCGCTACTCCTCGTGAGAGTTGGACAGTCGCAGCAGTAGAAATATTGCCAGAAAACCTGATGAAGACAAAGCGGCGCATCGCCAAGCTTACTTCCTCTCAGCCTTCTTTGACTGGGAAGGATATAGTTTTATGCTGGTTCGGACGTCGTATCCAACCTCTCTCTTTTCGTTCCCGCCTCCTTTGCGAATACCAAGGACCAGAAGATAGCATGAGAGGAACAGATAAGGCTTATACCAAAAATGATTTTATAAAACGACTTCACCAACTGGTCGCCACCAGCATTCAGATTGAAGAAAATCTGGCAATTTATCATGTGGAGAATCTGGCCCCTAAGGTATTTATACTTTCCTTGCTTCCAGTTTTCTTCAGATTGGCTTCTTTTTCTGACTTTCGACATAATCGTGAATTCTTTCCTAGTTCAATGAACTTGAAGGAGCTGATCTTGCTTCCGACATCGAGCTTAGCGAATTACATGCTAGCTTTTATAATGATCGGAAACGTAAAAAACAGGCGACTTTTGGCAAGACGGTGACTGTTGACGGAATTCCTATAGCCACATCCAGGTATCTTACTGGAGCCTCCCTAATTGTCATTCTCCTTCGGTTCTTCGAGATTTTTAACTCTCGGATATTCTTCTTTCAGTCTTGCCCCAACTCCTCTGAAGACAAAGAAGCTGAAGAAACATAAGACTACTATCAAAGAAGAATCTTCTTCTGCGGCCATGGGCCTGAGGGGTAGAACGGAAACACAGACGGGTGGAAATTCCGGTCATCTGTTGGAATCGAACCCATCTCCAATTTGGATAGTAACATCCGGACAAAGGAAGAACCGTTCGACGACCTTGGATATATTCGTCCGGAGGCTAAAAAATTCTTTGCTCCTGCCCCTTTAATTCGTCCTTGGCCACAAGGCGGATTAGTTGTTCGCAATGATATTATATTTTCCCCTCGCTAGGTCATACAAGATGGCCTTCATCACGTTGGGATTCTTTTCTCGGAATATGCCAAAGAATTCAACGAGACCTTGGCCGACTTGCGAGAAATGAGCCATGTAATACTTCTAGCCCCCAAGCATTAAGTTGAAAACCTGAATTCTTCTTAATGTTTCTTTGTATGCTTGTTCATACTTAAGCATTTGGCTTTCATTTCCGTGTTCAGCATTCCGCAGATGCCATAAACTTGGAAGTTTTTAAGAAGCTTAATCTCAAGAATAGAGAAGTTAAAACCCTTCAATCTATTATTGAGTTAAGAAGCAACGAGCTGGCGTCATCTCAGCTACAATTATCGGAAACAACACGTATTTATTCTCTGCAGTTTTTATCCGGATAAAAATTTTCACGAATTTTTATAAACTCGAAATGTTTTTCGTGCCCTCTAGCTGCTTTAGCTAAAGCCAAAGAAGTAGCGAAGGACGCCATCAATGCATCTCGGCTCCGTGCAGAAAACTTGAGCCTTCGCAAGGAGCTTATGAAAGTTCAAGAAGACCTGGAAGCCAGTAATCTGGCCCTTGGGATTGCTCAATCCAAGGCTTCTTTGCAAGCGGCAGAAGATAAATCTATTATCCATGATTTGGAAAGTATGCTATTCCCACGCATGAAAGAAGGCACCGAAATTGACAAGGTTCTTGGTAAGTTAGTTCCTTTTACCAATTTCTCCATGTCTCCGTATTTTGTCGCCTAACCTTTTTTGGTTGCTTTTGTCATCAAAACAGGAAATATTCCAGGAATTTCTCGGATTGAGAAAATCCGAGCTTTTGGGGAGGTATGGAATGCAATCGGAAATGCAGGAATGCAATTGATTAACAAATTCCTTCCCATAAGTACTATGGAATTCTCGGAAATTTACAAACTTCCGGGTGCCATCATGGAGGTTGCGGGATCGAAGGAATCCATCCTACGCTCCGCCGCACAAGGTGGTGCGCGCATGGCCCTAGGCCTTATGCGTCTGCATTATCCTGATGCGAAATCTTGGTGCGTGGCATCTGGTGTCCCTCAAGGGTATACAGAAAACCAGCGAACCGCCATCTTTGATGAAGTCAAAGGTCACGCCACCAAGATTGCTTCTATGGTTAACATTTCTATCACTTATCCAGAAGAAGAGATTCCCGCAGCCCCCAAAGACGAAAGCAGCGAGGAAGACTCGGATGTTTGAAGGACTAAACTTGACCTAGATGGTGGATTTGTATAATAGAAGCACTATTTTTACAACGTAATTCATATTGTAATGCTTCTATTTCGTTTGTAAAAACAAGAACTCCGCCTTTTGCAGCTTTGAATTATGAAATTCCTTGCAAGATTGTCGGGTTTAACTATTCCTTTATCTTCTAAGTTCTCTGGCATATGTGTTTTAACTGTCTTTAGCGTTTTGAAAAAAAATTGCTCAGTAGCATCATGCTGAGTAATTGGATATAACCAATCAGTTCGAACTCAGAAACATGGATCATACTAAAGACAATTTTTTACAAGCTAGCTTCAGTGACCCGACACACATTCGATCAGATAATGCCTAGAGAGTTTTAAGGAACTTTTTTGAAACTTGGGCACGCAGGCACAATCCGAGTTTCCTTTAGCCATTAGCAGGCTGAAATCATTCAGTTTTTTAACGCCGAGCACGCAGGCACAATTCGGGTTAACATTGAGTATTTTGTAAGATCACTGGGAAATAGATAAGGTGGAATCATGCTTTGTACTATAGTGAACTTGTAAAAACATGGATATCAGAATTCCAACGACTTTATTTCATGATCTCAAAAGATGTTTACATAGATATTGAACTAAGTATAGAAGGGACGTAACTGCTGGATGCTCCAAGGCCTTTTTGTCTCTCCTAGCTCATCATCTATCTTTCTCTTTCTTTTGCGATTCGGCTTCTCGGGATCATCTTCCGTATCTCGAATGTCGACAAGATAATACGATCCATTCTTCATGGCTTTACTTATGACAAATGGCCCTTCCCATACTGGGGCTAATTTATGCTTCCTTTGCTGCACCAGCCTCAGCACTAGGTCACCTTCTTTAAAAGAACGATGCCTGATTTTCCGACTATGGTAACGCCGCAAACCTTGCTGGTAAATGGCGGATCCTTGAAGCACAAGCTCTCGTTCCTCTTCTAGGAGATCAACTGCATCCTGTCGTGCTTCTTCGGCATCTGATTCGTCGAAATCTTGCACTCTTGGACTATCATGGATCATGTCTGTTGGGAGAATAGCTTTCGCGCCGTAAACTAGGAAGAACGGGGTTTGCCCAGTCGACCTATTTGGCGTCGTTCGAATACTCCAAATCACGGAAGGTAGCTCTTCTACCCATGCTCCGGCCGCTCTGTGAAGAGGAGTTTCGAGTCTTGGGCGTATTCCTTGCAGGATTGAGCTATTCATTCGCTCAACCTGTCCATTGGATTGCGGGTGTGCCACAGATGCTAGATCTAGGCGAATTCCCGTTTGTCGGCAATATCTTGCCAACTCTCCGATGGAGAAATTTGTCCCGTTGTCGGTTATTATGCTGTGTGGAACACCGTATCTCATCACCAAGTCGATGATGAAATTTCTAGCAGTTGCACCATCCAGATTTTTGATGGGTTTGGCCTCCACCCATTTGGTGTACTTATCCACTGCTACTAGCAAATGAGTAAGTCCGCCTCTTGCAGTTTTGAACGGTCCTATCATATCTAGCCCCCAGACCGCAAACGGCCATGTAATGGGGATAGTTTTAAGCGCCTGGGCCGGCAAATTAGTCTGTTTGGCGTAGTATTGACACCCTGCACATGTATTAACTATGTGCTCAGCGTCTGTCTTGGCTGTTAGCCAGAAAAACCCCGCTCGGAATGCTTTCTTAACTATGCTTTTTGATTGAGCATGATGTCCGCAATCTCCGGCATGGATCTCTTCCAGTATTTCTCTTCCTTCTTCTGGTGAGATACACCGCAGAAAGATTCCGGAAGTACTGCGTTTATACAGGCAGTTATCAATTACCGTGTATCCTTTGCATCGACGCTGTATTTGTCTTTTTAAGACTTCATCTGCTTCTTCCGGGTACTTCTGATTAACTAAGAAGTTTAAATATGGAATCGTCCAATCTGGTTTAACGAGCATAACTTCAATGGATTCGGAAGCCAGAGCATAATCAACATCTCCACCTTTTATGGATGGCTCATGCAAGTGCTGAACAAACACCCCTGGTGGTAGAGTTTTTACCCTTTCTGATCCCATGCGGGCTAATGCATCCGCGTTCCAGTTTTCCTCCCTTTTGATGTGGAGTACCTCGAATCCAAAGAAACAAATGGCGAATTCGTCCACCGTTCTTCTGTATTCGGCCATTATAGGGCTTTTTGCGTCCCAAGTTTGGTTAAGCTGATGCTGTACCAAATCCGAGTCTCCATAGCACAAGATGCGCTTTACTCCTATTTCCTTTGCAATATGCAAGCCATGAAGCAGAGCTTCGTATTCTGCCACGTTATTACTGGCGTTGAAGTGTATTTGCAATACGTATTCCATTGTATCGCCTTTTGGGGATTTTAAGACTACACCAGCTCCAGCGCCCTCCTTCATCTTGGATCCGTCAAAGTGCATGATCCAATACTCGGACTCCGGCATTGGTGTTTTCTCCATTGCTTCCGTCCAGTCGGCGACAAAGTCTGCCAAAACCTGGGATTTTATTGCCGTCCTTGGCTGGTACTTAATGTCGAAGGCTGCTAGCTCGATACCCCATTTGGCTACCCGGCCAGTTGCCTCCGCATTGTTTATTATATCCCCTAGTGGTGCTTTACATACCACTGTTATGGAATGCCCTTGGAAGTAATGGCGCAGTTTTCTAGATGCGAAAAACACACCATATGCCAGTTTGTGATAGTGCGGGTACCTTTGTTTGGATTCGGAGAAAACTTCGCTTATGTAATATACCGGATGCTGATCTGGTATGCTTTGTTCATCCTTCTTCCGTTCCACAACAATTACGGCACTAATAACCCGGTTTGTAGCCGTAAGGTACAATAACATGGGTTTTTCGTCTTTTGGGGATGCCAAAATCGGAGCATTCATCAAAGTTTCCTTTAGTTGGGTTAACGCTGCATCGGCCTCTTCTGTCCATTCAAATTTGTCGGATTTCTTCAGCAACTTGTAGAGTGGTAGGGCTTTATCCCCCAGCCTACTAATAAATCTGCTGACGGCAGCGGCGGAACCCGTCAATCTTTGGACATCTTTTACGCACGTAGGTTTCGAGATGTTCAAGATGGCTTTTATCTTTTCCGGGTTAACTTCTATTCCTCTGTGAGAGACGATAAAACCCAGAAGTTTTCCTGAGGGAACCCCGAATACACACTTAGATGGATTTAACTTCATCTTGTAAGTGCGCAAGTTTTCGAAAGTTTCTCGCAGATCTTCAAGGAGTGTATCTTTTTCCTTGGTTACGACAGCAATGTCGTCCACATAAACATGGACATTTTTGCCAATCTGACTATGCAAGCAACGTTGCATGCAACGCTGGTAGGTTGCACCTGCGTTCTTCAGGCCAAATGGCATGGTTACGTGATAATACGTCCCGTACGGGGTTATAAAAGAAGTCTTAATTTGATCTTCCTTTTTCATGCGTATTTGGTGGTACCCGGAGTATGCATCCAAAAAGCACAAAAGCTCAGAGCCTGCAGTGGCATCTATTATTTGATCGATTCGCGGTAACGCAAACCTATCTTTTGGACACAATTTGTTCAAGCCTGTGTAATCTATACACATTCTAAGAGCAGTAGTGTCTTTCTTCGGTACTAATACCGGATTTGCGGACCATTCAGTGTGGATTACTTCCTGGATGAAATCCGCTGCTAAAAGCCGGATAATTTCCTTGCCAATAGCCTTCCGTCTTCTTCCGTCAAATCGACGGAGACCTTGTTTAACGGGTTTTGATCATGGAATCACCTTGAGTTGGTGCTCAGCAAGTTCCCTGGGTACGCCTGGCATGTCAGCTGGACACCAGGCAAAAATATCCCAGTTCTCACGGAGAAACTTGATGAGCTCGCCTTCCTATTTGTCGGTCATCCCGGTCCCTACAACGATGAATTTTGTCGGATCTTTGGGATCTAGGATTACCTGTCTTGTATTCTCGGATGCCTTGAAGCTGTCTGTTGGCTTCCGGGTTTCTTTTCCTGCCGGAATTTCTGTCGGCGATACCTCCTTGGCCAATTCCTTCAGTTCTTCCTTTGCTATGACTCTTTGAGCGCAAAGGGCGTTTTGTTTCTCCAACTCATTTGCTAGCTTAAAATCACCAGCTATGGTGATTACTCCTCCTTTGGGTCCTGGCATCTTCAGCTTGTTATAAATATAACAGGATCTTGCCATGAATTTGGCGAAAGCTGGACGTCCGAGTATTGCGTGATACACGCTTTCGAACGGCACTACTTCGAAGGATACTTTTTCCTGCCGGAAATGATCTTTATCTCCGAAGGTGACATCTAGGGAAATTTCTCCTAGGGATCGTGCTTGTCTACCAGGAACAATACCGTGGAAGCGTATGTTGCTGTGATTGAGCTGGGACTCGGAAATCTTCAGATGCTTCAGTGTATCCAAATACATTATGTTAATGCTGGATCCTCCATCCATCAGCACTCTTCTTAGCCTAGTGTTCTGGACAATAGGGCTTACGACAAGAGCTTGTGTGCCGGGTTCAGGGATATTCCCGGGATGATCAGACTGATCCCAGGTAATTGGTGTGTTGGAGTACTTCAAGAATTTCGGGGTTGCCGGAACAACCGCGTTTATTTCTCGAAGTGTTCTTTTGGCCACCTTTGCTGACGGAGTTGCTAGAAATGTTAGCATTGCTTCTCCATCAACTCTCGAAAATTTGGGTTCGCCCTTTCGTTGTTGTTCCTGTATTTTTTCATCAGTGTCCGATTCACTGTCTTCTTTGTCAGCTTCTGGCTTTTGTTTGGCGGGTTTCCTTTTGGAACCCTTCCCCTTATTTCCGGATCCTGCACTGCCTTTCATGTGCTTATTCAGCCGGCATTGTGCGTTTGTATGGGTGGGTTTCCCAAATTGTGAATGGTGGACACAAGGTTCCGACTTAATCCCCTCCCACTCCTCAGGAGTGTAATTGATTGGATCTGGGCTGCGTCCTTTCCACTTATTCCCTTTTTCGCTTCCAAAGGCTATGTTGACTTCCTTGGGTTTTGTCGTTGTTTCTGGAGTTCCTTTTTTGTCAGAACGAGGAGTTTTCTTAGCAAGTATCAGTGTATCGATATTGCATCCTCTTGCTCTGATGTCGTCTTTAGCTGCAGCGTGCTCGTTGGCGGTTGTAAGCATAGATCCGAGATCTTTGTGCTGCTTGGAACCAACCATGAACGGTACAAGTCCGGGTTTTAGGCCATTGACGAAAGCATGCATTGCTTGTACGTCAGTTACTCCAGAGCAACTATTCTTCATTGTTGTCCATCTGGAGATGAAATCCACGTATGGTTCATCCTCGAATTGGGTGCAACGGTTCAGCTGGTTGATGTTGTTCGGGCGTTTGTATGTTCCCCGGAAATGATGAGTAAATACTCTAGACATATCATCCCAGCTGTCGACAGTTCTTGATGGTAATCCATTGATCCAATCTCTGGCTCCGTCCAGTAACATTAGGGGAAGAAACTTGACAGCTTCCAGGTCTGTCCCGTTGTTGATTTGGACGGCTGTATAATAGTCTGAGAGCCAGGTGTCCGGGTTTGTGCTACCGGTATATTTTTGGTAGGTTGGAACAACTTTGGCGAAGCCAGAATGCAGGGTTATCCTTCGGATCCTGTCAGTGAAACACTTAGGACCAAAGTATAGATCATCCTTTTCCGCTCTATCAATGTGTGCGGAATATCTTCCGGCTGAATGGACAGAAGGGGATCTACTCCTTTCTTTTCCATTGTTGCGCGGGCGCGTTTTTCCGGGATTGTACCTATCTCTTCCATGATCATGTCCTTTTGGATTAGGCGGAGTCCTGCTCCTGTTCCTTTCTTTATCCTTAGGGGGTGTCCGGGATCTCTCACGCCTGTGAGGTGTATCGTATCTTCCGGCTTTCTCAGCTGGGTTTCTCGGAGGTGGCATTATTTTGCCGTCATTCCGGTATTTTTCTTCCCGATCGTGGGGTTTAAATCCACCTTTCGGGGGATGGGATCCGGTTCGGGACGCTTCATCCCTATTGTCGGGGTTTTTCTTGTCTTTTCTCGGATCCTCTTTTTTATCCTTTGAATTGTCTGAATCTCCAGGTTCTTCTGGTCCAGGTGCTCCAGCGGCGCAAGTAGCTGTTTTGCATAGGGCGGAGTTATCCTGTAGTCTTCCTGATCGCTCCTGGGCCCGCTGTTGTTGTTGCAATGCTTTTCCTAGGAAAGCATACACCCCTTGAAGTTTTTCACCATTGGAGTATAGATCATTGTTCAGGATGGCGAATGCTGCTTCCGCGTTTTCTGCTGCGGTTTTATAAATTGGTTCGCCTCTGGCATCTTTGCCGTTTACCTGCTTTTGCCAAGATGGGTTGTGAAAACTTTCTTTTGGCGGCAGTACTTCCGGTCTTACGATTCCGGGTAACCTTGTAGGTTTAATGCCTGATCTATTCTTTCTCTCGTACTCCTCTATTTCTTCCTTCATGAGCTTAATGTCATCCTGGGTTTTTTGGAGGTGTTGCCGAGATCTGAGTAGATGTTGTTGTTGCCTTTGGAAAGCTTGTCTCCTGGCTTCCAGCATCTCAGGGGGTTCATTTGCTCCCACTGGCGTTTGCAACAGCTCTTGCTCTTCCTGTTCCGTCATTGGTGGAACAAGGATTTCTTTGATTTTCTTCTCCGCAGCTTTTGTTCCGCTAGCATCTCCTACTTCCAGGTTTTCATCAGCTTGATCAGCTGATTTTTTCTTCCGGATTTTGTATTGGAGTTTCTTAGCAGCACGATGCTTTTTCTTGGAAGAGGGAGGTTTTTTGACAGGCTCATCTTCTGTTAATTCCTTAACATTGGGAAATACCGGAGAAGTTTCTCTGTCTTCTCTCTCTTCCTCTGGCGGAGGGGTTTTAGGGCTTTCCTGGCTGCCGATATCCGTGGTATCAGCTGGTTTTGCCATTAGCACTTCATGGAATCCCTCTTGAAAAGATTTAACTTTCCTTTCGAAGGCGTCCGCGTCTTCGTCTTCGGAATCAAAATCCTCTGATCCGGTTTCCGACTCTAATCTCGCCTCAATAGCGGCAAGCACGGATTCTGCTTCCGAGTTCACCATCTCGTTAACGGATGTCGGATCTTCCGCCCGTATGACGGGTATCGGGTCTTCCGTTGCTGTGACGGGTGTATTTTTGTCTGCCTCTTGCACGGGGTTTACATCATCCGTGTTTTCGGCGACTTCGGACTGCACCATGCCGATAAAGTGTGTGTCACTTTTTTGTCGGCGATCCGAGCAGAATCCGGCATCATAGTCATCCTCGACTGGGTATAGGGCGGGTGGGATAAATTTGCTTCCACCGCAAAACCCCATTGCTTCTGCAGTTAGTCCGATAAAGATGTTAGCAGATCCTATCGGTAACACGCAAGCACTTACCAGGTGGTTTTGCGCTGGTATGTAGGATCCGTTGTCGAGGAAGCGTCCGACGTCATCGTTGAATTCCAAGCTTCCGACAGTGATTGATCTTCCAATTCCGCCAAGTATCCCAGATCGAAACTTCACGCCTGACGTCGTTTGCCCCACGGTGGGCGCCAACTGTCGAGACATCGTAGTAGTTTTCATAGACGGGGGTGCCATGAGACTACGGTAGAGACGTGGGGTAACGGGATCGCGTGGTAGACAGTAAACACAGGATTTACCCAGGTTCGGTACGTCGCGACAGTACGACGTGCCTACTCCTGCACTTCTCACTAATCAGGACTAAAGCCTGGAAACAGGATTACAATGTGAGGTTTTGGATCTAGCTACTCGCAGAGGATCAACTTCTCGGCGAGTTGGTCTATTTCTTCTCTGTTATTCGTTGGTTTGTTTATCTCCCGTCCGGCTTTATATAATAGCCGGATTAGGGCTTACAGAATAGGAAACCTAGAAGACTACGGTAGCAATAACTTGGAAAGTAAGGAATCCGTCTTCTCCTCCAAGCCAGATCACATGGGCCGTGATCCGGGTTCTTCTAGAATCCGGCTTCTATGCGTCAGGTTACTGGGCCGCCCAATGGACCACAGCCCACTACCACTTGGGCCACCCTGGAAACCAGGCACTTTTACTACCATCTTATATACCCCTATACGATATATATCCGACACAATGTGTATCAACTTAACCAGCATGAGTTGGAGTTGCATGAGGTCATGCAAGTACACCGTGCAGAAATAGTATTTCCATCCATTTATCCATGCCAGGAATTCATGCACGCTACAGGAATTCTACAAGATTTCCAAACTCTTGTGCCTAATGCAGGATTGGATCGTTTTATTGAGGATGAACCTACCCAACATATTAAACTAACTATATCTGTGGTGCAGGATTTTCACTTTAGCTAGTCCTCGCCTAACCCCATGGTCCATTATAAAATTTATTATAAAGCTGTCAACTTGCCTTTCGATGATTTTTGTGCAGCTATTAAAGTGCCACAATAGGGATCAGGTGGAAAGATAAGAGGGCATCCCAAACCATTGATGGATCTATATGAAGAAATTCGCCAAGGTAGAAGCTTCACATGAGAGAGTGGTAAAATTCGAGACATTCAACTCCCATCTGTTCGATATTTTGCCTACTTTATTGCCAAGTGTGTGATTGCTAGAAAAACTGCCAACAAGTTATCTATGTATGATCTAGCTTTTATCTCAACTACTTTGAGGCATGATAGGTCTTATAATTTTGGCGCTTTAATTGCTTTCCGTCTCGCACTTAACCGTGAGAAGAGCGGAATTTGTGGAGGTCTTGTTGCCTCTCGTTTGCTAGCTTTGCATGGTGTGGAGCCACATCATTTAGACCTTCAATTTCAATTACAGAGGTTGGATCTTAGTTCTATGATACAACATAAGTTTGTTTCCTCTTTTGCTAACTTGAACAATTTATCCTATGAAATAACTTTCTCCAAGAAATCAAGGTGGAGAGTGACTAAATCTGATAGAGTAGTACTTTTGCCTGCACCTCTTTTGTTTAACCTTCATGGAGGGGAAGGATGGTCACCCTCGGAGAGTGAGTTAGCTGCATACATTGAGGAACATCCCCAGCATGTAGAGGATGCTGGAGAGGGGGACAAAAATAATTTCGTCCAGCCCTCCGACACTGCGGGGTTTCCATACCAGCACCCCGGTCATTATTATGCGCATGTTGCTTCATCTTCTTCATGGGCGCCTGAGTACGATCATGGTAGGGACGACCCACCAGCGTGGGGTTACTTCCCGCGCCGTGATTGATCTCCACTTAGGAAAAAAGCCTAAGCTTGGGGGAGGTATGCCGACATCACGCTCATCTATATATCATGCTTCTGTCGGTTCTTTGTATATCCATGTTTTCGTTTCTTTCGCTTCTTTTTGTTTTTATTGTTTTGTTCTTGCTTTCCAAAACACAAAAAGACCAAAAATATTTCTATTTTTTCTCCTTATTTGATTCTTTTGTTGATTTGCTTTACTTCCTCATTTCGGTTTAATATTCAAAAATCCAAAAATATTTTTCTCTGTTTCTTTGTTTCCTTCTGTTCTTGTTTTAAATTCGAAAACCCAAAAATATTTGTTATTCTTCTTTGGTTTTGTAAAGTTGCTGCAGAGTTCATCGGTCTTCCGTGTATCCGTTGGATCTTGGTTATCATTTTATATTATTCGATCCACACGAGTGAAGAGCAATAATGACAATTTACGACAATTCAAGTTGTGGTGAGAGGCTGGTATGAACTCTATTTGTTTTCATTTTTGTACATATACTCATCCACGTGGACATGCTTAGTTTGTTCGTGTAAGGTGTATGTTATTTAATGGATGCTTAGTAGTTTGTGCTCTCTCATGATCAGTTCTAATTTACTAACACTAGATAGCATGTCGTATAAATGTTTCCTTGCATTGTTTTATTCATAAAAGGGTATGACATTGTGGTATCTCCCTTTGAATGTTTTGCTTGAATCGACTTGGCACATGCTCACGAATGCATAAGACTGAAAACAAAATGTCAGTTAAGCCTCGATGATTTATTTTGCCTCGGAGTATTTGTATAACTTTTATGCCCCTGTTAATTTTGTTCTGTCGCAAGTATGATTATGACAGTTGCTACTCTCTTGATTGTCGCTCTCAAGTCTATTGATAGTCTTCACCTGTACTGAGTATGATCTCTACTCGTGCATCCAACTCCCAAAAACCAAAGTTTTCCAAATGTGTCCACCATACCTACCTATATGTGGTATTTCACCGCCACTCCAAGTAAATTTCTCATGTGCTACCATTAAAACCTTCAAAATTATTCATGTTTTGTGCCCCTATTTTAGCTCATGAGGACGTAAATAGAGAATCTTTATCTCACTTGTTGATTGGACTTTGCACACCTGGACTAGTGGCACATCCACTTATCCAAATTGATAGAAGAGCTGGCAGCGGGGTGCCCAACCCCAAAATTGGTTACTATAAATTCTCTTCACTATTTTTTGCCCCTGATTTATCAGTCAAAGCATAATTGTGTAAACAAAAGAGAAGAGGGATGATCTACTACAACAGTAGCGTACTTCAATGGGAGCCGCTCTTGTAAGGTTTAGTTGGCTTGTGACATACTATATTGTCTGTTTACCATTCGTTGACATAAGCATACACCTCTCTTAAAAATTGTTTTCAATACCTCTGTTTATAAACTAAAAAGCTCTAGCACATGAGTTAATCCCTACTTCCCTCTACGAAGGGCCTTTCTTTTACTTTTACATTGAGTCTTCACCTTCTCACTTTATGCACCTTCTCGAGAGCATAGGTGTCATTCTTAGTGTAATGTGCTTGTCCCAGAACACGGTTGATTGTGGTATAACTTTGATGCTTTTATCTTTGATATATTTACTTCTAGTCTTCACTTGAACCTCAGAGGTGCCCTAGCATTTATGTTTTTCTCCATTATTAAGGGCAAGCGAGATACCACTTTATCATATCTTATTATGAACATTGCAATCCTGCAGATTCATATATTTCATGTTTGTTTATTATTAGTGTGTTGATATCTCTTCATGGTTTGCATAACTATTAGGTGACTTTATTTGCATACTTGTTATTATGAATTGCCTAAGCACTTGATCATATAGTGAGAATATTTACATCATATGAAACAAATGTGTTCGTAAAAGTTCTTTTATCGCACTCAGTTGTTAACTGAATTGTTTGAGGACAAGCAATAAGCTAAGCTTGGGGGGAGTTGATACGTCCAAAACGTATCTCCTTTTCCGAACACTTTTGTTACTGTTTGCCTCTAAACTTGTGAGTTTTGGATACAACTAACACAGACTAACGTTGTAATCAGCAGAATGACCTTGGTGTCTCGTTTTCTGCAAAAAATCAACTTTCGAGAAATTGCTCGAAAAGATCCTGAAGTCCTCATTTTACCCGAAGACCCCTAGATCCAGAAGAAGAGCCGAAGGGGGGCAAGGAGGGGTCCATACCATAGCTGGGCGCGGCCCTCCCCCTAGGCTGCGCCGCCTAGTGGTGTGGCTGCCCCAAGCACCCCCTCAGGCTCCCCTTTCGACTTCATAACTCATGTAACTCTAAATAGAGGGGTGTTCGTCATATTCCAAAGAAACACACCAGAGCGATGCCGCCACCTCGAAACTCAATTCGGGGATCAGAAGTTCCTGTTCTGGTGCCCTGTCGGGACAGGGATTCGAAGTAGATCATCGCCATCGTCATCGCCACATCAACCATCCATGATTCCCCCATCCATGTGTGAGTAATTCCCGTTGTAGGCTAAGAGGGATGGAAGGGATTGGATGAGATCGTTCATGTAATAATGTCAGATTGTTAGGGTGTGGTGCCTAGTATCCGTTGTTAGTGCTATATATCGTTGTTGCAACTTGTTATGCTTAATGCTTGTCACTAGGTCCCAAGTGTCATGATCTCATATCTGAACATGTTATTGTTCCATGAGTATAATTATGTTTCTTGATCATATCTGCAAGTTATTTACACATGTCGTTGTCCGAACCCGAGGCCCCAAAGTGACAATAATTGGGACAACCGGAGGGGATGGCTGCGATGTGAGGATCACATGTGTTCACGGAGTGTTAATTCTTTGCTCCGGTGCTTTATTAAAAGGATCACCTTAATTACCAGTAGTTTCCCTTGAGACCCCGCTGCAATGGACTGGTAGGACAAAAGATGTTGTGCAAGTTTCTCATTGCGAGCACATACGACTAAATTGAAACACATGCATATGGTTTTCCTAGAACTTGGATGCTTTATTATTATCTATCTGCAATGCCCTTATTTTGATTATTATATGAACTATCTTATCCATACAATGCCCGTTCATCCATCCCTATGCCTACAGTATTTTAATCATGTTGTTTCCCACAATTGCTGTTGTTGTTGCTATTTTACTCCTACTGTTATTTTACTACTGCTACTGCTACTGCTATAAAACTGTTACCGCTGATAAACTGTTGAGAGCAAGTCTACTTTCAGGTGCAACTGAACTGACAACTCATCTGTTAAGCCTTATAAATATTCTTTGTCTCCCTTGTGTCGAATCAATAAATTTGGGTTTTACTTCCCTCGAAGACTGTTGCGATCCCCTATACTATTGGTTCATCAGTTACCCGAAGACCATCCACTACAAGGTGGTCCACAAAGTTTTGTCGACGATGGCGGCTCGCATGCATGTGGAAGAATTTTGTGCATGCATCATCCCCTTTAAGCCATAGCAAACGGGGTCTTTTTGTGGCATTAGAGCGTTCGAGTGAAGCTAGCCCCAACAGCTTCTTCTTTAGCAACATCCGAAGTCCACGCTCAGTTGTCGAGAGCTGCCTAGCTTCCGTTGCGGTGTCCAAACGAAGGATGAGCTCATTAGCCATCAGAATTTGAAGCTTTGCATTCCCAATGAATTTGTAAAGGCTGCTTTTTGGCCTTTCTCGAAATGTTGGTTGACGAAACAACTTCTTTTTTTTCCTTTGCTTAGGATGCTGATGACCGATACCAACTATTTTTTGATAGAATTGAAGATGCGAATACCTAGTGTCAACTCTTATATTTTTTCGCAAAAAAAAACTTTTATTCTTGGCAGTCTAGGCACAAGCTAGTGGTGTTGGATTGTTTGGAGAGCATGAATAGTTCATGACATAAATTTAAAAATTTCAATAAAATTCACCAACAAATGATTTGCAGGCTACGACACACACGAGACACAACTACGGTTTATTTTACGGCAACGGATGGAGCCGGCAAGCGATATATAAAATGAGCTCCCGACGATAACAACAATCCATTGTCGTCCAGCCCTGTTAGGATACCTTGCTTTCACCTAGGCGACCCAGGTTCAAATCCCTGCAATGGAGCCTTTTTGGTGTTGCTTTATTTGTATTTTTACTCTGTAAATAACCGCTTTTGATAGTGATGCTTTTTGTTGTTGCTTTATTTGTATATTTTTTCTCTCTAAACTAAACGCTTTTGATAGTGATGTTGTAACACATGAACTGAAGTCCATACTTTGTCTTTAATTAGCAGTTTTGTGGTATTTTATTTTTAGCGAGACACAACCCAAAAAACAAAGGTTGACATTTGTTAGCCGCGGAGCTATATTGACGTCGCGGGGGGGTGGAAGTGCACTATGGTCAACTGGAGGGGGTGAATATGTTGACTACCAATTTTTCTTCTTTTCCTTTTTAGTTTGGGATAAACAAGTAATACAAGATTCTCTATATGTGCAACTAGATGAGCAACTTATGTGATATAAAGATACAATACGCAACGGAAGCAATATGTAAGGTAACAAGATAAACCACAAGTGTAAACAAGGAGACAAGGATATGTTTCCCTTAGTTCTTTCTCAAGAGAAGTACGTCTACGTTGGAGAGGTGGGGAGCCACCTAGGCACTCCTCAATAGCACGGATGCGCACACCTTATTCTCCTTGAGCTTCTCCCGTGAGGGAGATTCTCGTTTCCACTATGAGGTCGACTTGAATGCGTTGACCAAACCTTTACACAAGGTTGAGGACACTCCACAAGATGGATGGATGCTCTCAATCAATCTGAAGCTTCTTGCAACAAGGTGGAAGCTCCAAGCATAAGTTCTACTAGGGTTTCTAGGCCCCAAGTAGGTTTCTAGATCTACTAGGATATGGTGGATGGATTTGCAATTCCTTTGGTGGAATCACGGATCTAGGTCTCCTCTAGCTCTCCACGAAGTATCAGAGTATTTAGGTGGTTGGAGAGGGAGATCTAAGTAGTTGAAGCTCGCGTTGATGGAAGGGAGAGAGAGTGTGTGTGAAGCTTAGCCAACTAGGAAAAAGGGTGGGTTCCTTTTATACTCTCTCCATTAATGTGGTTGTGCAGCACCCGCACAGGCCGGTACTACCAGACCAATTCCCGGTAGTACCGGGTCCTCCTTTTATTCCAACGGTCGAAACACAGAAAGCTCCTCCTTCCGTAGCCCCGGTAGTACCGGTAGGTAGGTCGGTAGTACTGACAAGGCAGTAGTATCGGCCTACTACTGGGGCCACTACCGCACCAGATCCAGTACCCATCTGTCCGAAATAGGCCAACCGCGGTAGTACCGCGGACCCCTGGTAGTACCGGAAGCTACGCCGGTAGTACCGCGAAGGCAGTACTACCGCGCCACTACCGCACCAATTCCAGTACTCAACTGTCCCGAAATATGCCAAACACGCTAGTGGCGGTGGTACTACCGCACGTCCGGTACTACCAGACGAAACTGCGGTACTACCGCAATTCAGAGCAAAAAGATTTCTTTGTGAAACTGAGCGCTCTTCTTTTTGGGAGGGGAAATCCCTGGTGAACCTGTAGACTATGAGAAGCACAGAAACCATTAGATACCCTAAATGTGTTGTCGTCAAACTTCAAAACGGGTATAACACAAAATGCCCTTTCAAGGGGCGCCGCCCTACCTTGTCACTTTACTTGTATTTTTTTTACTTTCTAAACTAACCGCTTTTGATAGTGATGTTGTAGCAAACCTTGCTTTTAGTTCACTTGACTCTATACTTTATCTTTAATTGGCAGTTTTGTGATAGTTTGTTTTCGGCAAGGCACAACCAAAAAAGAAACCAATGGTTGATGTTTGTTGCCAGAGGCGAGCTATGTTAACATCAGGGGGCCGCTGCCACCACGCTCGACACCTAGTTCGAGTCTCCGTCTCCATCAGTTCGTCCTCGAACGAGATCGTCGTCATCGTTGAAGTCGAAAAACGAGGACTCGTCGTCGACATCCTTCTGGAACACGGTGTCGTCGAACATCTTCCCGACCAGCACCCTCCCCCTCGGGAGAGCATGAAGGAAAGGAGGTAGCTCGGACGAACCCCATGAGCTCTCGAGAATTCGCGCCAGTCCTCTCCCAGAGTCATGTGGCCGGCACCATCAGTGAAGACCTTCACCGTCTAGCACGAGCAGCTGTTCTCCGTGAACAGTTCCAAGTGTTGCAGTTCACACCCCCGCGATGCGCGGGAGATCTTCTCCGGCAGATGGAGCCGGGGTCTAGGGGGCCTAGAGAAGCATGGCGATCTCGAAGCCGTGCAGATCGGCATACTCTCCCTAGTGCAGGGGGTAGGACAGGGCGGCGGAAGAAGGGGGCTGCACGATGTGTGGTCTCCTCTGCCTCGGCCGGTGACGCGGCCCTCGGCGACCCTGGCCGCGCTCTTGGGATGACGGCGCGTCAACACCCGCCAGATTTGCGGATGCACCGCGTCCACGACCGCGACCTCTGCCCCGATTGCTCCTAGCTGGGGAGGCGATCCATCGCTTGAAGAAGACACCTCCACCCGGAGGCTGCGTCTATGGACCGGGACGCGGGCCCATGACGCTAACCTGGCCCTTACGGGAATGCAAATTCCCTGCCAGTAGCAGAGAGGGAAGGGGCTACATGAGTCCAAATGAATACGTTTCTGGTGTCGTGCGAGCCACCGGAGCAGGCCATGATGACCCGGCCATGGATGCGGCCGCCGATGGCGCATCCGTAACTCCCCAGCTGATGCAGACGTGGACGGGCGCATGGAACATCCGTTGGAGCTCCTCGGTGGAGATGTCGTGCCCGATGATGTCGTCCACCCATCGGGAGTGCGTCGGTCGCTAGTTGCGGAAGAGTGGGTGGGGCAGTGCGGAGGTGGAGGAGCTCCGGCCATTGTAATCGGAGAAGGCGAGACGAAGTGAACGACGTGGGGAGTTAACCCGAAAGGTGGTGCCTCACGTGCTTCTCATCAGTGGGTCAGTGATGATGCTTCGCTATCCTTGCTAGATTCAACTGTCCTTCTTTAGCCCCTCGCGATCATGGACACCCGGGCAATCCAGCATGGAGGAGTGGCAGTTTCTCAGTTGCAGGTCGCATGGGACACAGTTTCACCTCCAATGACGACATGGGAAGATGCTCACACCTTGTTGCGGGGTTTCTTTCCTGGTGCACTCGCTTGGGGGCAAGCCGGTCCCCAAGGGGGAGGCATGTCATGGCCCGGCCCTATATAAGGCCCAAAGGGAAAGCTGTCCAAAGCCCATCTCCAAGCGCGGCATCGACCACCTAAGAAGCGGAGTATAAAGAGAGAGAAAGCTTCGCCTTAGAGAAGGACGAACAGATTAGACTCGAGTTTGAATTTCCATTGTAAAGCAATACCCCAAATCTTGTATAAACAATGTACTAGAATTCCAACTGGATTGGTAGTAAGAGCGTAACATATAGCCACACTTGGTCAGTGTGGTGCATCTCCGGTTCCATCCGGCTCGCATCAACAAAACAAAGACGCTCGACACAAAAAAGACCTTTCTATTTTAAGAGAGACGGTTCTTATAGTTTCTTTTTTTTGCCATGAACAGATTGTTAGATTGTATCACAAAAATTTTATCATTGGATTTATACTGAAAGTAGTTTTTAATAATATAATTTTTATGATATAAAACTTAAATTTTGTTGACTAAATTAATGATCTAAGTGTGTTCTTAAACTTGTTTGTGCCATGTAAACTGTGACGAAGGAAAACTGTGATGGAGGGAGTATTAGCTTTTTCTTACTTTGCATCTATAGTTCACTCTCTTTTGGCTTGTCTCTCTCCTCCATTTACACAAAACCGGGTTTATAGCCTACTACTGTACATGCATTGCAAAAACATATGTCATTTGGGGCAGGTATGACGGTTCAGTGCTATTCTTGGAAAAAAATTCATGTCAGTACCATCTTTGGGACTAACGATAACATATCACAGTGATTTCTGTCTAACTGCATTTTAACAGTCGCGCTGAAGGATGGAGCCCACCTATCAGGGTTGGCTAGGCAGCACACGTGGAGTGTGAGCTGACGTGGCCGTGGGGTGTGATC
Organism: Alopecurus myosuroides; assembly: GCA_028641055.1. NCBI lineage: Eukaryota > Viridiplantae > Streptophyta > Magnoliopsida > Poales > Poaceae > Alopecurus > Alopecurus myosuroides. The sequence goes on from CM054059.1 coordinate 287,667,711, forward strand.
TGACGTATCCTATTAAAATATTCTATGTGTTCCTGTGTATAAATATTCCATACGTCAGGAATAGCTTATCTTCATAGTATGTATCCCATGTATAACGTCCCTATATGCTATGTATAAAATATTCTTGTATACTATGTACAACGTTTCTATACAGTTTATTTAGACGTAGTATACTATTTGCATTCTGTACATAATATACATATTGTATACATTTCTAGAACATACTATACATATACTTTGTACATAGTATTTTATAGTTTTTATAGTATAGTACAGGGAATAAATATTATGGGGCTATTTTATATGTATGATGGCAAAAAAAAATTACATAACATAATATCGGAAATTCACATTGGAGCCCGGGCATATGCTCCTGGTAGTTTCAGGAAAATAAAAATATATAAAATCTTTTCACAAAAATCCAAAAAAAATCATAGGCAAACATGAGTACGTGTTTTACATTCGTGTGAATTTTCGTAACGAAATGATATTTTGGCTGCCTTGTGCAAAAAGACAAATTTCTGACAGATATGAGATCTAAAATTTTGAATTGCACATCTTTGATTGTCTTTTTTGCACATGGCAGCCATAATGTCATTTCGTTACGAAAATTCACACTATGCATGTTTGCCTTTGATTTTTTTCGGATTTTTTTTTAAGTTATTGTATTTTTTATTTTCCCGGAAATGAGGGCTGACAGGTGGGCCCCATGGCCACGTCATCTCACACGCTCACACTCTGTGTGCTGCCTAGTCAGCCCTGACAGGTGGGTCTCAGCGCCGCTGTTAAAATACAGTTAGACAAAAATCAGTGCAATCTGCTATCATTAGTCCTAGAGATGGTACTGACATCCAAAATTTTCCAAGAATGGCACACCCGTCACAACTGCCCCAAATGATCGTATGTTTTTGTAATTTTCTCCTCTTAGACAGCTTAGAGGCACAGGAGAAGGAATTCAGCGTCTTGTATTTTATCTGAAGCAGTTCTATCTTGTCTAAGAGGTGACTCATTAATGAACCATGTCTTGTAGGTTCTCTATAAGTCTATCCTTCTCTCAAAGAGAGCGTTAAATAGGTATAAGTATATCAGTGTCACCGTGTCAGACGAATAAATAGACTTTATAATCAGGAAGAAACCCTGTACCCAGACGCATAAACAGTTTTTTTTTTTTAGGCAAGGAATGTAACGGTCCAGCGCCCATAACACAGTCCCAGCAAACTCTACTGCATTCCAGCAAAAGCTATGGTACCAAGTAAAAAAAAAAACTGTGGTACTAAACTCGTAGACAACGAATTGCCAGTGGGCTGCTACTACTTAACTGCCTCGCTGCGCTCAATCTCATTTCTTCTTTTCAATGGTCTCCGGTGAGAAAAGGCCCATTTCTTCTTTTCAAACATTCACGGCGCCCAATCTCATTTCATTAGAAGCTCGATATCGGCCCCGACTTCGGCGATCTTCGAGTCCATGGAATCTTTTGCACTGCTTGCGACACTCTTCACGTCGAGGTCGAGGGCGATGGACTTTACAAGGCCATTTAGCATCTAATGGTTAAACAGGTTAAGGGAAGCACATCCAAAAGTAATGACATAAGCAACAATGCAATGCAAGCGATACAGAAGTTTCCCATAAGAAACGTTAATTATGAGATGTGGAAAGATGAAAAGGATACAAGAGAGCCGATTGCAACGAGGGCCCTGTATTTTGAATCACTATCTTGGGCATCATCTTCAGCAATCTGTGGATCCAGATAAGAAATGTCAACATGGGTGACTGTGAGAAGAGGAATGGCTACAAAGGTCAGGAGGATAGGAACTCACTTCAAGGGCTGCAGAAAGAATTTGTGCCTGACTCTGTTCATCCTTTGATTCAATTGAAAGAACAGAATAGCTGCAGAAAAAATATATATATTAGCGAACAAAGAAAGAAATGAGATCAATGCAGGGACATCAGCATTGCCAGATATGCATACTTAGTATGTTCCAGAATCACGACCAACAGCATCAATGGCTTACATAAAAGTACACTTCAACGCAAGACTTACTTGAGTAAAAGTGTGGTGTATGCCAAATGAGCGTTCTTGCTAAAAGAAGGCTTGCAGCTCGAGACAGAATCAATTATCTGAAATTAGCGAGCAAAAGTCAGTTTTCCACAAAAACTTAATAGCATGTACGTAGGTGCACTAAATTCACTCTAAATATCTTCTTCAAGAACTAATTTTGTCTTATGAACTAATCAAGCAATAAAAGAGGCCCGAAAATGATTTACACATAATTACTAAATCAAATTAATCAAAACAAACAGCTACTTCCATTCACTACATATAATAAATAAGCTGAAACCAAAAAATGAAATATATCTAGTGTGAGAACTAACCTCCGCATAATGGTTTCTCAACCATTGGTGTAAGCATGAGTTGTCAAATAAGTTTGTAATTGCCTTGAGGGTCGTAAGCACATTGGGTGGATGCACAGGTAGTGCTACAGCCTTACGGAAAGTGTCCACCAGTACATCTGATGGGTAACATGAGGAAAGAATCTAAGTCAGTATCATAAACAACATAAGGTTGCCTGTTTTCATAAGATTAAATCCAGCTATTCTTAAATGAACAAGAGAGGGAATGGAGATTATTAGACAATATGAGCTTCAAGATAACTCGGACAAAAAATGAGAAGCTTAACATAGACCACAAAAAATATGGTTAAAGAATTAACAGGCACAGCACGAAACTTACCATTTCCACTTTCGATGGTCTTGAGAAGTAGAGTAGCGCCGTCAGGATGCAACACAAACATCCTTAGGAAATCAATAACTGTAAGATAGAGATGGACAATTATTTCAGATGAACAGGAAACCATGTCCATCAAGGAAAACGGGATGCAGCTTATAATATTAAAATATAATACACTAGTTGTTAAACCCAAGAAACTGCCCACTATATATCAAATAAAAATTTAAAAAAAATTGCTGTCTGAAGCATCTGTAACAAATTCTAAAGACATGTATAAAATGAATCCAACGAGAAAACAAGCTAGAACATTCTCATTGTTAGTCGCCTTCTGTTATAACATTGGGAAACCAAAATAGACGATTTAGCACCTTCATTCATCATTTGAATCTATCTGATTTCTTTCGCAGGTACAGGGAATGAATAAGTGTTCCCAATATACTCATAATGTTTCTCGTCTTGATTAAACTACCATGGGAATTTAAGAGTCTACTCTGGTAATAACCATGTGAAACAGGTGACCAATTATAACTAACTGTGTTAATGGGGAAGCTTTTTAGAGAAGGGATGTACCTGGAAACAACATCTGTGAGGGCCAAGACTTCAATATTTTCAGCAACAAGGCCATGTCAGCTTCTGCAAGCTTGCTTGTGTGATAAAATGATGTATTTTTCAACACTTTCACTATTGCAGCTAATCTTGAAAAGTCAGCCTCGGACAAGGATAGATGTTTTTGTTCCTGAATAGACAAGTCAACTATTAAGCCTAAGTAAGACATTAAGGGTCCATACGGAAAGGTGAATCCATGAAAGTATGCAATGATATAGAAACCAAATCCCCTCATAAAATTGTTTCCATATAATTGTGACTCTAAACATCCAGTGTGGAGATATAACATATTGAACTAAGCAATGGTCAAATAACGATCCAGAGTTTTTTTTAGCTTTGTGCTAGATGAACCATACACATATGGCAGCAGTGTAGTTGATTATCCTCTAAAGATTTTTCCAACGATCTCAAGCAGTATACTACATAAGGTGCCAAAAACACAAGAAATTCAGAGTTAGCTAGCAAGGTCAAGTTATCCTACCCATACTTCATCACACATATAGCGCTCTAGCCTTCTATCCTAATACACAACCATGCTTTATCCTGAACATTTGGTAATAAACTACTAGCTCACGGTCATACATGCATCCATCACATGTCTGTGAACTTGGAATAGCTCAAAGAAACTTTGCTCAACTAGGCTGAGGACCTGAGGTATTCTAGTGGCATGTCTTTTCCACACTGCTCTTGCCTAAACAGGTTATATTCCTCTGCCAGCGACAAAATTGTCAGCACAAGCTCGCAGCTTGAGAAACAAATGGGCCAGTGAGTGACGGAGACACGGGAGCTGGTGGACCTAAAGCATAGTTTTAATCTAAACATTTGAAGTGTTGCGAGGTTCTGAAAAAAGTATTAAAATATATAATAAATACACCAAGAAATAAGCTACTAAGAAATTACCGAGTCAGACGCAAGTGTTGCATTGAATTCTGTAATTTTCTTCAGGATTCCCTCAAACTGGGCCGTCTCAAATGATAGCATTCCGGTCTGCAAACAAAAGAAAGATTCTTTTTTTAAGAGATTGCAATATGTCATAAATAAATCCGATGGTAGCTTGTTTCTAGTCAGCAATCATAAACCAACAACTGATCTCTCTCTGGTATTTTGTGTGTGAGTGCATGCGAGCACAATATAGTACACCATGGTAGTTAAGTTAAGATGCTAAGTGATACCTTTGGTATGTGCTTGAAAGTTTGTTTTGGGGCACTACCTGCAAAAAAGTGCAAATATGTATACATTATGGCAGGACATGGAAGAAGCGAAACAAAAAAAGTATCAGAGACATTTACATGTTGTGCAAGTAAAAAGGAAGAAGATAAAATAGTAACAGATCGAATCTATGTGCAAGAGTACATACCGTTCGACGAAGATGGTTGCCCAGGTACATATGCATTACCTGATACAGAATAAATTCAAGTGTCAACAGCAACAACCAAAACAGGCATATCTGATAATACTTTAAACGGTTGCCGGACATGTACAAAAGAACATGCTTACCCCCAGTATAGGGATCACGAAAAGATGGATCTGGAACAAAATTGTTCTGCCCAGAATTCTGCAGTATGAATTCTACAACTTGCTGGCGATATGTCAAAGGAAGATTTTCTTTCAGGAGCCATTGCTCTGCAACTGCATACGGATCATCTGCGCAAAAGCGTTCATAGGTTCGACTGTAAGATGTAATTAAAGTGGCAAAGGGACAGGTTCTAAAACCTCAAAGTGCAAGCAAGCTGAGAAAAAACTTCACACTGGATGGCCATTTAAATGATGATGTTTCTATGCATGACCATGTGGATCACAATCTACTTAGTTTACTCTGAAAACAATAAGAGAAGCATTTTTAAATACAAGACAAACGTGTAATATACCTGATCGATTGTATGGCAGTTTCCGTATGGGCTCGCCATCTCCAATGTCAACATCAAAAACTGCACGATATACAAAATACTATGAGCAAACAGAAAATGTTAATGCTAAAACACATCAAACAAAAATTAACTTACCAAAGTCGTAGCTAGCACCACCATAAACCTGACCTGATGCGGCACCCCCAGGTCCATCCACCACTTCACCAATCTAGCAATTTGGTTCACAAGAGAGCGTCACAGATGAACTCAAAAGTAATCAACTACATAAAAAAGGAAACAACGCCACTGCCAGGTCAAGTATGGTAGAAGTATATGGAGTGCTAAATGAGATTTCATTCATTGTGCAATGAATGAGTGTCACCGACCCTATACTATGAATTTAGACCATTACTGTTATAGGTATGGAAGTACAGAGTCATGGATACATCAAATTGCACAAGAACTTGCATTTAAGTTAAACAACTCAATTAAGAGCAAGTAGCAAAAAACAGCAAGACACTAAACCTTATCCTCGTCTTTGAAGATTATCTCATGCAACCGGGATAGTAACTTAATACAATATAATGCAACAAATGTACTTACTTTATCCCATTTTAGCTCGTTTAAATTCCATGAGTACGCAACACCATTATCACCTTCTCTAACAATTAGTGTCTGACCATCGGAATTTCCTGCGTAGGCCAAAAAAAGTTGCAAACATGACATTACTATGAAAACATAATACGCGACACTAGATATTTTCAGTTACTTTACATAATTACAAGTCCATAACATGAAGGATTTTATAGAAAATTGTGTTTTATTATTTACATGGTTATTCCCTTAAATCCCTTTGTAATGCGCTGAACTACGATGAAGCAAAAGTTTATTAGAAATATATGTGAATATTCTACAAAGCTTGGTATTATTTCTGTGCATGTACAGAACACTACATCTACAATCCGATTTTAATTTTCAAGCTCCATAATATGCTGACATTTTTGTTTTATAAATAGTTGGAGCGTCATGAAAATATTAACACAATACTTGTCTAATGTATCAGATATAAGACCTGGAATTTGCAGTGCCTCTACTCCTGGTAGATCCATCAACTTCAGTCCACCAACAGTTTTTCTGTAGAAGAAAAACAAAAGGCACATCATTTGATTATATTAGAACTAGTCAATGTATGAACAACCCCGTCATTCAGGAAAAAGGTTATTTTTTACATAGGAAGAGTAGGTCTTGCCTAAACAATAAAAGTTAACATAATAGAAAAATTACAAATACCTGCAATTGTTAGACGACAGAAAAAAATACTTTAAGCAGAAGATATCAAACCTCTTTAAGCAGAAGATATCAAACCTCATAGAAGTATGAAAAAAAAGGAAGCAGTAGGAGCCAACCTGCTAATTGTATATTGAGAAATAATATCTGTATAAGCTGCCAGTTCCTCATCACTGCAGAACCTATTATTGTTGGTTGTCCATATCCTCACAATTCCATCAGAACATGCTGTTACAATATCTCCGTTGTCCAGGAATTTAACATCCCATATACAACCAGGGTGTTCAATGCTTTGAACACACATTCCATCTGCATTACATTACTTCACAGTCATTACATGAACAAAAATCTGCATTCTGCTACGCACCCAAGACAATCACAACTTAAGTCACCATCCCAAGAACAAGAACAGGTTTACATCATATATACAGGTATGAAAGAAGATGCCAGTGTGTGTTTCAGGATTCTTATGTTCGATATGGAAGCAAAAGAATGGAACTCCCAAGGAAAGCCAATGGAGCAGCTGCTCATGGATTGGCCGAAGGAGGAATCAGAAATACAGATCTAAACAACAACCAGCAGATCTCTCTTTACCTTTTGTCATGATTTCCATTATGGTGCTAAATGCAACTACCCAATACATTTGAGGTGAAACTAGGTGTGATCTTTTGCCCACAATAGAATGGCCGCTTAATAGGAAGTACTATCAAAGACTAGGACTTTATTTTGTTTCGAGCAAATATTGTACTAGGGGCATAGGAAGGGAGACAAACGAGGTGAGGAATGGATAGTAGATGGAACTGTCAGAATTTATAAACTTTATTAAAGAATTGTTCAATAAAAAAGATGCAAGTATAAAAATTCCTACGCAGCAAGAAAGTGTCCTGCATTTTAACAAGAATTATCCAAAGCATACAAAATAAATCACCTTTCCATATCTTCACTGAGCGGTCTTCACTGCCACTAGCAATTAGACCAGATGAATGTGCATCCACAGAATATACAAGAGAAGTATGGCCAATCATCTCCAACAGGGGTTGGCCGGTTAATGCCCATAACTTGATAGTTCTGCGACCAAACAAAATAGTATATGTGATCATGTAAACAGACAGGATGCAAACTAGAAGAATACGTTTGGTGCACATAAATAAATTTAATAAGGTAATAAAAAAATGATAAAAAGCCAAAGAGGTGAGCTTTTTTTACATCAAACCCATGGCCGCCTTCTGATGGAATCATGGAAACATGTACCATAGTAGTAACAGTAGTAGCATATATCAAACATTAAACAAGAAATTATGATGCATTTACCCTTTATAGAAAGAATAATAATAACTTCTACCATACAGTACCATTCTTTCACTAAAAAGCAAGTGGAACTGGTTAGGTGAGTATTTTAATCACTCACCCATCATGCGACGCGGAAAGTATACCCATTCCCGGCATCTGTGCTACACATCGGACAGTATCTGCAGTGGAATACCATTATGTAAACTGGTCAAGCATGCATGGATGAGCACAAAAAACTCACACCTCGAAAATTGACTACATAAAATTAAACAAAAATTTATCCTAACAATGACAGAAGATCTTTAGTCATTGGTTAAAAAAACAATAAACCTCTGCATAAGTGCAACAAGAATTAACTTCTCAACAAAGAAAATTGCGTCTTTATTGCAAATGAAAAATCCTAGCAATATAGCTAAAGGTCATAAAAAAGACAATAGTGAAGCATAATATGTAAGCTGAAAACACCAGTATAACAGATAATCATAGTTGCTCAATGCCGAAGTTGAATGCATCAGTACACATTAGGAGTAAGCAAATAACCTGCATGACCAGAGAATGTATGTAGACAGGTCCTTCCTTTCCAAAGTTTAATGGTAGAATCACTTGAACCTATACAAAAGGGGAAAACATATAAATTATTAATCAACCATTTGACCATTTTAGATTTAGACAGGGGTTTTTATATGAGAGACATTTGAGAATCCTGGAAAACTGTGGTAAACACTGGGGATAGGTTTGTCATTGTTGTGCCCCAAGTGCACTGAGCGCTGGGATTTAGTTCAGCAAATCTTTACCCTTTTTATTATAATATCAGTTTCCAGTCCCGTACCCTCTACGATAAAGCTCATCAATTAATTATTGTAACTAAAGCAGAAAAATACAAGTTTTTTTAGAACCACATAGACATTTATTTGAAGCCTAAGGTGCTCAAATGTCACAATTGCTCTCTGAAAAACTTCTAATAATCCATGACTCCAAATGATGCTGAAGCCAATCACATAGGTTCATTTATCAAAAGGCTAGACAACAATGAAAAATAATAAATCACACTAGCATAGCGCAACGCAGTCACTAATGTAGAAAAATAAGAAACCTAGTAACAATGGAAAATGAGTGAACACAACAGAATGTCTACCTGTAAATAACTCTCCTGATGGCAGCTTTAACACAGTTTGCACTGCAACCTTGTGAGCTTCCCAAACCTCTACAGCATTGCCATCTCTCCACCTCCTTAAAGTACTGTGCATAATAGATGTGTCAGGGTACAACAAGAAGCCAACAACTATAATACCGAAACTTGATCATCTTATTAGCCCAATATGTCATTAGACAACAAGATCCAGCATAAAGTACAATTCATAAATGTGAATGGCAAAAATAATGAATACCCGCAGGCAGCCTTAACCACAAATAACATTAGCAACCTTTTCTAACAGGGACTAGGTGTAGAAAGAAACAGGAGTTGGATATGTGCATTTGTGCAAATGAAAGAAATATAAATTGTCCAAAAAGGAAAAGGTAATGACTTTATACATATTAATGTTACGACCATGTTACATTACAACATCTTCTGAACAACTACCAAATAAAAAAAAATCTGCACTTATGTCATTACCAGGATATACAACAAAGATAGCCTAAGGATAAAATCAGCACAAATAGGCAATCAAGCAAAAGGATGATGAAGCCGTACAAGCAAGTTCTGCACAGGAATTAGACTGGTCATAAGAGAACCTACCAATCCATTGATGAAGATATAATGTCACCGTTGTCATCTAGAGCAAGACCAGTCACTTGTGAACTGTGACCCTTCATCGTTCCAACCACTTCCCCTGTACGCAAATCCCATAGCAAGACCAATGTATCCATGCCACCAGAAACAATCCCTCCTTCAGGAAAGCGATCAGAAGGAGGGACCCAAACCAACGGGCCAACGAAACTTGAATGTCCTACAAGAGTTTTAGAGAGAACAAATTCGTTCTTCTTTTCTGGATGCTGTGTCCAGAATCTCACTGTCTTGTCTCTTGACGACGTGGCAACACCCACATCACCACAGATACAGATGCCACGAACCTATCAAAAAGTAAAGGGCTCGAAGTAGTTAAAGTCCTACAGAGATGCGGTCTAAATATGCAAAATAACTGTTGCGTAAATTTTAACAGTTTGAGCAAAATAATCAGTTAGTACACACTACACCGGCATCACATTTACCTACAAATTGACCAGTGCATATATGTACTTTTTTAATTTCCAAGACTAACACGTTCCTTTTTATTATCCTTTGGATAGACATGGAGATGCATGAAGGTTTTGTTCTTCCTAATCAAATTTGTCTTATGTTTAGTATTTAGATGCTAAATGCTGAAAGTTATATAATTGGAACCACAAAACAGTTATTATAAAAACAGAACGTGACATTCTGGATGAGCAAATAAGCAGAAAAAATCCAACATTATGGAGTTGCAGGTGGAACATAACATAGGAAGTTACCATCTTATCTTATCTTATTATATATGAAGAGAACTCACATCAAAACCAAGTAAGCAATGGTTCCTAGATTCAACAATCCATTGCCAATATGATATCAAAGCAAGTCAAACTACAACGACACCAACCGCCAGCTATCTCTCCGCTATAGATTCTCCCCCTAAACCCACTAAATCTACTGTAACACGCTGAAACCAAAGTGACAAGTTGAGACACTAGAGAAGCGGGGGTTTTCACACTAAGCATGCATCCAGAAGGAACAATATTCACACGGGCACTTCAAATCTACAACTTATGGGGAGGCGTCGAACCGAAGGAGCGAGCAAGCTGAACCCGCGGGAGGGCGCCACCTGCCAAGCTAGCTAGGTCGAATTGCGCAAACCCGAGTCGCCCTTCCAGCGAAAGCGTCCAACTAGCAGATCGGTACGGCACCGTGCCCGCCGTAAACCGAAACGATCCCCGCCGTCGAGGTTTGTTCAGGGACGGCTGGTGGGATCGAATCGCGTACATACTTGCAGGGGAAGCAAAGCGAAGAGCGGAGGCGACGAAGGACACGGGGGTGGGAGGGCTTACATCGTCCTCGTGGCCGTGGAGCTGCGCGCTGAGGCGGTACTCGGCCATGGGCGGCGCCCGCCGGCGTACGGAGGCGAGGGGAGAGAAATTGGCGGAGGAGGGAGACGGCGAGACGAGACTGACACGATGCCAACTGCGAAGCAAAGTTTCGTGGGTTGTCGTCTCCCGATCGTATCGTATCGTTACGACTTTATGGAGTCTGGGCCGTGCGGAAGTTGGAGGTGGGCTCTTTTTATGGGCTGAGCGTTGGAATTCCGCACGCCCATGAGTTCTGAGTTGTGTAACCGACAAAGAAGGGTGATACCTTACGTTTGAGTAAAACTACCAGTAGATGGTCCGTCCCGTGTGTGACGGAAAAGTACCCCGCGGCGACGCGTGGGCGATGGATCGAGATCTGGTTTTCTTCACCGCCGGTTTGCTATTTTGGGGCCTTTTTCGCTAGCTGAGCCCAGCCTGTTAGGGCGTGTTTGGTAGCCCGGCCGACCTCAGAAAATCTCCCTCCAGCCCACTTTTACTTGTTTGGTAGCCCGGTTTGCTTCTCTCAGCCAAGCCAGCCTCATACGAAAAAGAGGCCTCAGCCATGCCCGGTAGTGAAGCTCGATTGCAGCTTCTCTTCTCAGCCCTGCCGGCCTCGTCCGAAAATCCCCCCCACGCGTGGGGCCCACCAGCACCCAGCGCATCCGCCCCCAGCCCCGTCTCCTCATTCCATCCCCGATTTCTCCTCTCTGCCTCCAGCGTCAAGACGCCACCGGCGCCCACCGCGCGACCTCACCACGCAACCGCACCAAAGACCATCGTGTAGGTCACCGCTGCCGCCCACTGCGAAGCTCACCGCACGAGCTCACCGAAGCCCGCCCGCGCCGCCACCTGGAGCTCCCCCGGCGCTCGAGACCGGAGCTCAACCTATCCGTTCCGCCGCCACCTCGAGCTCCACCGATACCAACCTTCCGCCGTTCCCCGTACTCGTCCAGGGTGGCCTCACCGCGCGACCTCACAACACGACCTCACCGAGACGCAGGAGGCCCGCGTCAACTGCTCCACTCGCCGGCAGCGGGGCCGGAGCCGGAGCCCGACGGTCCCAGGGACTGGATCGCTTTTCTATTTTATATCCGAGGACTCGATCGCTTTTTTATATTCTGTTCAGGGACCTGTTTGCATTTTATTATTTGTCTGACCAAGCTCAACTCACCCGTGCAGCCAAACAGTGGCTCGACTCAGCACAGCTGCCCCTACACGGGCTACCAAACACATCAATTAAAACGGTCATGTACGTAGTTAGCCTAGCTAGACTGGGCATGTCTGTGCTGAGAAAGCCCATACGGGCTACCAAACACGCCCTTAGTCTCCGCCCCTCGCGCCGCGGCGGTCCTTGGCTGGGCCGTCTAGGGGGGTTGGTGTTTGGCGTGCGGCCGGTTGCTAGGTCCGGAACCGGCTTGGTCGCTGCTGCTGCTTTGGCTCGTTGCCGGCGGAGCTAGTGGCGGCATCCTTTTCCCAGCTCAATCCCAACCACCAAAAGCCTTCCCCGAGCGACCAGGTCTCGGGGTCGTAAAACACCTGATCCGGAACTGCCTATTGGCCTCTTAAAAGTCCAATGGTGGCGCCAAAGGACGGGGAAAGGGAGAAGGGGAAAGGTGTGGAAGCAGATGGGGTGGCGGGGCTCATGAGGAAGCTGCAAATTGCAGAGAAAAAGAAGTGTGTGACTTTGGGGAGGGCAAGCTCGAGCAAGAAGGTAAACCCAAATCAAGCTGTTGGCAAGGTGTGGTCTGAGAAGCTGGCCCATGCGGATGGCCTCATGCCCACCCTCGGTCGAATTTGGTGCCAACGTGATGGCACTACGTGCAAGGAGCTGCGACGGAACACTTTCCTTTTCACCTTTGGCCAAGGCTCAGGCAAGAGACGCGCTCTTGAAGAGGGGTCGTGGCTCGTAGGGAAGGACTTGTTGGTGTTGGAGGATTTTGCTAAGAATAAGACTCTTGATGAGTACGAATTCCGGTTCTTCCCATTCTGGGTAAGGGTGTTCAATCTACCCTTGGGCAGGATGAACAAGGAAACTGGAATGCTGATTGGGAATGCTATGGGTGGATGGGTGGAGGTGGATGTGGATGAGGAGGGGCAAGCTATAGGAGAGTTTCTGAGGGTAAAGGTGAGACTGGATGTCCGTGAACCCCTTATGCGCGGCATCAAGGTTAGGCTGAAGGAGGAGGAAGGGATGGAGGAGGAAGTGGAGAACGGTGTCGTGGAGTGGAGAAGACAGATGCCATGCGATGGCTAAAGTGTTGGGGCCGATGGACGCTGTAGGTATCCGGGGAGGGATCGCACGGCGAGTAGCCGCACTCAGGTATCTCTATCACTGCAAACAACAAGAACTACCCAGGTTCGGGGCCCTCGTGTGGAGGTAACATCCCTACTCCTGCCTATCTCTCTGTATGTATATTCTCCGAGTAGCCACAGTACAAGTTTGCCTCTTAGCCGAGTAGCCACTCGGTTGTTCTCTCTCGCTCTAGTGCTGGTCCTTGCAATAAATGCGATCTGGAGCAACGTCCCTCGCGCAGGAGGGGGCAGGGCACCTTATATACTGGTGCCCAGCCGAATAAACAAAGACTATAAGGTACAACTTGATGGGACATGCCCACTGCAGGACAGCGCACGCCTCCGGCTTCTCACTGACGCGGGTGCGGGAAGTCGTCGCGCCGTTCGGCAGATGGGACCTGTCCACCCTGTCAGTCACATTGAGTAGGCCCCTAGACATGTCATGTCCCCTCTGTCAGTGACAGGACTTGACAGGCGCCTACCTCACTGTAGCCACGCCGTAGCGCGGATAATCACGCGCTCCGTAAGTTGAACCGCACGCCTGTACGGCCACAGGATACGCGGGATCCTGTCAGAACGGCTCCATTGACTTCTTGCCCGAGTAGGAACGCAGCCCATCTACTCGGACCACATGATCGCTACCCGGACGAATGCAATCTTCCTTATTATCTTCTCTTGGCGTTCAGTACTTATGACCGGATAGAGACTACCGGGTAGAGGGCACCCGGGTAGCCACCAACCCGTCCAACAGTACTCTGATCTTCGCCTTTACCACTTGCCTTACCCCTACTCGGGGGTAGCCCCCCGACATTAGTCCCCGATGTTGGAATATGTATAGGACTAAACGCATAGTTGGACTAGGATTCTAGAGTTATCTTGTAATCCAAGTCATTACCTCCTTGGCCCCCAAGTCTTGTACTCCTTATATACCCCCATATGAGGGTCAAAGCAATACAACAGATAATTAGGGTTTCTCAATATTTTCCACATGGTATCAGAGCGGTTAGCCTCACGGCGTCGATCCTAGGTTTCTCCACCACTTCCGCAAAGCGCCGCCCCCGGGGAGATCTCTCCTCGGGGGCGCGGCACCCGGTCTAGATCAAAGATCTGATCGGTTCCATAGATTAGATTAGATCAATTTCAAAATCCCAGTTAGTAGATTAGATTCAATTAGCCACGAATAAAATCCCAATCTCTCTGAGCTACTGCCCTCTATTCCAGTGAAAAACTGTGCAAGATCGGTCGTCCGGTGAAAATCAATACAAGATTAGCCACCGGCACTCGAAGATCCGCTGGACCTCCTGCAGACGTCCGGGCACCACGCGCATACATATGGACGGAGAAGGCGGCGCGCACACGCGCATCGACCCCAACAAAGCCTGGTCACGCGCCGTGGACGGACGTCAACTCCAAGATCTTCATCACGCCAGCCGACACGATGAACATGCAACAGGAGGGACAAGGAAAGGACGTCACGCCTCCACCCGATGCATCCATAAGCATGCATGTCCATGGACGTGGCTGCTTGTGTGTCTTATAACTTGCACGTGTTCATGTGATCCAGGACTCCTCCGCCAACACGACCACGTCGCCTGGAAACTGATTTCGCGACGCCCGACAAGTACACTGCTAAACGTATACGGAGATTACGCATCTCCGTCAGCAACCGATCTGCACCGCGGCAACCCGGAACTACACCGAGCATACACGTCTACAAGCTGTACGACTACGTCAAGAATACGAGCCAAGATCTTCGTCAAGCACCTCAACGAGAAGCGACATCACACGCAGGCCGGTGTGGAACTTCGTCCACTTCTCCGACATCATGGCATCTACATCATCGTCGCCACGAGGGACGCCTCCAAGCGACGGACTACATCACGCCTTATCATCGACATCACATCGCCAAGGTCTACATCACGTGGTCTTCATCAACAACCTCGTCAACACACCGCCGCTGCCGCTACAACTACGACGTCCATGAAGCTGGACACGCGTCCTCTGACAGTACAACTGCAAGACGCCACGACACCGACGACGGCATCGACCGCGTCCGACGGCTAAGACTGCATCGACAACCCGGCATCACTATTGTGAAAGCCCCTAAAACCGCGCGCACGGTTCTGGCAAAACTGTTGTGTGCTTGGTGAGCTTCTCTCAGTCCTGGCAAAACTGGTGGACTCACTTATGACCCACGACCGCGTCCTCTGACATTTTCAAGACGCCCCCGCGACGGTACCTCTCAAGGTGCGAAACGTCGTAAGAAAAAAACACAACTGCAGCACCGTCATACACATCGCGCAAATTTTTTTTTTTGCGCCTCCGGCATTGCGGCTACAACAACTACGACGAGTACTACATCGACCACTACTACCTCGACTACGGCTACATCACGATCAGCTACCTCGACATCACGGGCTACGTCTACAGCAACACATCGGCAACAACTCCAGTCAGCAGCGTCCGCATCGTCACTTGCGTCCACGACACTCCCGCTGTGACTGCGGGAGGGAAGAGAGGAGAGATTATGATGACGGAGAGGAGGAGGCGACGGAAGCGCAAAACTTCAAATCCAGTCGCAAGCATCCGCTTCACTCCCGCTACGACTGAGGGGGGGTGTTGGAATACGTATAGGACTAAACGCATAGTTGGACTAGGATTCTAGAGTTATCTTGTAATCCAAGTCATTACCTCCTTGGCCCCCAAGTCTTGTACTCCTTAGATACCCCCATATGAGGGTCAAAGCAATACAACAGATAATTAGGGTTTCTCAATATTTTCCACACCCAAAGCTGGTAGAGTCCAGCGAAGTTGTTCACGGGGCCCTGCCAGCTTAAACCAAATTGTCTTCTCGAAGTAGTAACGCCGAGTTGCACCTCAACTTGAACTAAGAACTCCTTCTCAAATCTCTCCAACTGTGGCCACAAAAGAAACTTCCTTGTAGCCGAGTAGGAGCAATCTCTCTACTGCGCGGCCGAGTAAATTGACTTAGCGAAATTTTGAACACGATCCCGCTGGATCAGACCAAATCCATTTTCTCGTGTCGCTACTGGGCACGTGTCAAGCCCACGTACCCCCGACGCCTCGGTGCCAGGGACACAGCAGGCCACGCGCCCTTCACTGCAACCAGGGCCCACAGCCCGTTAGGTCACGTCGCACGGGTACTCAAGAGCCCACGATCTGGGACGTGGGATTAACTACGCCCGTTTCGCGTTGTGTGCGTTTCTAACGGGCAGTTAACCCACGCCGCACGATCAATGCCCACGATTGATCCAGTAGTAACTGCAACACGCGGGGAGAGATAAATACCCCCACGCCGCCCACTTCTTCTCTTTCCTCTGCATTTCCAACCTCGCACTCCCAACTCCTCTGCCGCCGCCATTGAGCCCAGCGCCACCACGAGCACTCACCGCGCCGCCACCGTGAGATCTGAGAGCAAGCATCCCGGCGCGCCATCGCCGCCATCCTCGCCTCCAACTCCGACAAGCTTTTCCTCTCCACCAGCATCTCCCCTTCCATGGCTTCGCGCGGAGACGAGGCGGCTGCCGCCCGAGCCGGCTGGGAGGGCTCGGACGTCACCGCCGAGGACTGCCAATGGCTGGTGAACACCCGCCGGGTTCCTCCCGGCGTGGTTTGCCGGCATCCTGGCACCGAACTCGTCCCGGCACCTGAGAAGGACGAGTTCGTTGTCTTCCTTTCCTACTTCAAACGCGGCTTTGGCCTTCCCATCTCAAAGTTTCTTTCCGATTTCCTCAACCACTTCGGCCTCCAGCCACACCATCTTCCACCAAATGCAATCGTCATGCTCTCCATACACGCCACTGTGTGTGAGGCCTTTCTGGGCGTCTACCCAACTATCCACACCTGGGCAAGATATTTCTTCCTTCGCAAACAGAGTGTTCCCGATCCGGGCAACACTGACGCCCCTCGCGCGATTACCTAGACGGGTAGCGCGATGATGTTGCAGCGCAAGACCGGGCACCACCGTGCTCGGATTGGAAACCGTGCGCAAATGGCAGCGCGGCTTCCTCTACATGAAGAATGTTGCCGCCGAGGAGGGGAAGCCCATCGAAGACCGGATAGGGCTCCCAAAATTCAAGAACGCGCTGCCCACCGGGCAACACTGGGGCTATGACCCAAAGAAGACCGTCCCAGACGTCCTCCATGTTGAGAGACGCATGACCGAGTTGATCTCGGAAGGGCTCCTTCAGGACGATCCCATCGCCTGTTGGATCTCCCGCCGAGTACTCCCGCTCCAGGAGCGAGCGCACAAGATGTGCTACATGGGAGGTCCTCGGGACTACACTAGGACGACAACCTTTGAGCTCAGAAAGGCTGAGGTGGCCATCTAGGCCAGGTCTATCATGCAGACCGCACTCTCAGACAACTGGGCATATGGCTTCATGTCGTATAGCCGTCTCAAGACGATCTCCCAGGTTAGTGCTCTTCTCTGCACCTTCATAATTTGTACTTGACACCGAGTAGGACTCCCCTTAGCTTTATATGCTTCGTATTTGCATGCTATCCCGAGTAGAATCACTTAGCTTTATGTGCTTAACGTTTGCACGCTATCCCGAGTAGAACCTCTTAGCTTTATGTGCTTAGTGTTTGCACGCTATCCCGAGTAGAACCTCTTAGATTTATGTGCTTAGTGTTTGCACGCTATCCCGAGTAGAACCTCTTAGCTTTATGTGCTTAGTGTTTTTATGTGCTCAGTGTTTACACGCTATCCCGAGTAGAACCTCTTAGCTTTATGTGCTTAGTGTTTGCACGCTATCCCGAGTAGAACCTCTTAGCTTTATGTGCTTAGTGTTTGCACGCTATCTCGAGTAGAACCTCTTATCCGAGAACTTAACTCACAGTGCTTACTTGTACCAACAGCACATCGACCGCCAGAGAGAAGAAGACAGTGAGATCTTCGAGTCCAACTGCATGATGACAGGACTGAGGATGACGCCAAGGCATATGACACTCAGGACACCTTGTGCATCCCTCACGCCAATCAACCCGGTACGTCCCGAGCAGATGCCTCTATTCGGGATTGGTCCGAAAACGATGAAGGTGACTTGGTTCACCTTTCTGTTTACTCGCAGTTTGCTTTGCTTCTCTTCTTTTTTGCTTATTCTGACTTCTCCCCTCTTCTCTGCAGATGAGCCTGACGTGGACGAGCTGGAGGATCCCGTGGACGCAGCCCCTGTGTCCATGGCTGCTCCCTCTACTCGGAAGAGGGTTGGCAGCGATGCGCAGGCACCCCCTGGCAAGAGAACCAAGAAGCAGCCAGCCAACAAAGCCGTCGTTTCCCGTAAGAGGAAGGTTCCCACCAGCAAGGGGTAAGCGTTCTCCGAGTAACCCTTGACTTATTGCCGTTCTCTGTTGTGCTTTTCCCTTCTCCCTTTTTCTGCTTTCTTTCTAATCCTACTTCTTCTTCTAGCGCACCTCTTGATGTTGATGCCGCTGCCGCACCTCGTCCCAAGAGGAAGACAAATCCCGTGCCCCCAGATCAGCTCGTAAATCTCTCGGATGAAGAGGAAGACCAGGAACCGCCGCAGGGTAGGACGCGTGCGTCCTCCCCTGTTGATGAAGAACAAGATCTCGACGCCGAGAATGAAGGCGCCGGGGACGACATCGACCAAATCACCGAATAGCAGCAACCTGAAGCGCAGCAATCTGCCTAGAACGCTGCCAATACTGAGATGCCGCCAACTCCCCAAGTTGCATCAGCGGAGGAGAACATTGAGCGAGCTGCCGAGCAGCAGCAAGACGACGCCGTCCTGGAGCGTCCAGACCCTGCTGCAGAACAGCAGCGTGAAGACAACGCTGCAGAGCAGCATGACCCCGCGGCCGAGCCGCGGGTAGAAGACCATGTCATCGAAAGGCCTGAGTAGAAGATGATGTGGTGGAGTCAACCCGCCAAGACCAAGTGCAGTCGGATGCTGCACCGAGTAGCCGGCCACCTGCGCCGCCAACTCAGTAGGCGACTCCACCCCGCGCACCAGTTCCTCCACCAACTCAGCAACCATCTCCGCCAGTTCAACAAGTGCCACCACCTCCTCAGCCAACTCCCGCGCCAACTACCAAGAAGACCACCAAGACAGGAGTTGAGGCAACCCGGACGCAGCCGAAGCGTGTTGCCTCACAGGCTGGGCAGGCGCCGCCGCCTCCCAAGCCGCAAGGCGAGCTATCCAAGAAGCCAGTCAAGAGCACCCAGCTCACACTCACTCCAAGCGCCAACCTGGTTGCCTCCGGGGTCACCTCTGGCCCTGCCGAGAAGTCGAGTGCTGGTGCTGGCGCCAGCGTGCAGCGCAAGTATCCTGAATACTGGGTAGATCTGTCGCAGAGCCACCAAATCCCACTGTCCAAGGAGGAGAAGCGACAAGTCGCTCTCAATGCGCGCCAAGCCTTGGGAACCTCCAAGTCCAAAGGAAAGAAGGAAGCCGTGGTAGAACTTTCTTCCCGCGGCGAAGACGATGAAGAGCTTCCCGAAGAAGGCCTTGCGGCCATCCTGGACCGAGTAGTCCACATCGGGAAGGCCTGGGACAGCAAGGTGCTCGGCAACACTGCCTGGAATGGTACCGAGTTGGGGAAACTCGACCACTATCGAACGGATTAGAACAAGGCCGACATTGGCTCTGTTGGCATGACGGTCGCCAGCCCTTGCTGCACCTTGGCTGGAAAATTGTTTGTCATGCGCAAGAACGCCGAAGATATCGAGCAAAGTTATGTGGTAAGTGTCTCTCTCTTCTTTGCATTTTCCGAGTTGCTAATTTTTTCTTTCTCTTCTCTTCTTCTCTTAATCATTCCCCCAGTCCCCGAGATTCGGGCCGAGTAGGTGAAGACTCAACCGAGTTGACATTTACTCGGGCCAAATCTTCCCATACTCATATCTTCTTTTCTACTCTGCAGAATAGCGTCCAGAAAAGGACACAGATTTTCCGTCAGCTTCTCTGGAACCACCGCCAAGCCAGGGAGCGGAACCAAGCCCTGCAGGCCGAGAAGAAAGACAAGGATGCTATGGAGGAGCAAGCCCTGGAGCGCACCCTCAAGCTTTCCGAAATAGAGAGTAAGCTTTTAGCATCTCGGTTTATGCGTTTTGTACTTACGCCCGTTATTTGCTTTTTGCTCAATTGTTGTCTTCTCTGCAGGCGAGCTCAAGGCTCTGGTAGAAAGGCACCAAGACTGCGAGGTCTTCGCTGCCTCTGCACAAAGCAAAATCACTTCTCTGGAAGGTGATCAATCATCTCTCTTCTATGTATTTGTCTTCTCTCTGTTAGCTACTCTGCTGATAGTGCTCTTCTACCCGTAGAAGAATACAAGAAGTTCCGGGAGCAGCATCTGGATTGCCTCACACCCGCTGAAGTTAACCAGCAAGTGCAGGCCCGGGAAGCGGAGATAGAGAAGGAGCGCAAGACTGAAAGAGCTAACTACGAGAAGCTCCAAGTAGATCTCACAAATGCACTCCGGACTGCTATCAACCACGTCCGCGAGAAAAAGGAGTTCGAGGCGATTGCCAATGCCGAGAAACGAGCACTCGAGCTGGAAATCACTATGCTCAAGGAAAGGAACCGAGCCCTCGAGGTTCAGATCAGTGACTCGCGCCACGTCCATGACAAATATCTCCAAGAATCAGAGGACTGGAAGGTCAAGCTGGGGCAACTGCTGGTTGAAATGGAATGTGAGTTGCTGCTACTCCCTTATTTTCTTGCCTTTTTCTTCCTTGCCTTCTTCTACCCGGTTTTACTTCTTCTCGGTCTCAGTTTCTGACTCAACTTAGTTCCTTATGAAGATATCTTCCCGGAACTCCGTTCCGCTGGTGTGCCCGCTCTGGACAAAGCAAGACAGGCTAGGGCTGCCTCTGGTCTGAACATCGACAACACCTCCAGCATCAATGACCATCTCCTCAACATCAAGACACAGATCCGCTCCCTCAAGGGCCTGGGCACCTCCATGGTGTCCACTGGTATCAAGTTGCACAAGCTCTTCTGGACCGAGAAGGAGGTGCCGGAAACCTTCCGCGAGATTGCTGATCACCTGGATGAGGTCACGGTAGAGCTCAAGAAATGGCGTGCCTCCGCAGCTCGGGCAGGAGCTGACGAGCTGCTGCACTTTGTCTTGTCCTGGTACGAGAACTTGGATCTCCAAAGGATTAGCACACGCCGTGAAGACTCCAAGTGGACTGAAGATCCGGATTGCGTTGCTCGCCGAAAAGAGGTGGCTTATGAGCTTGCCTCATACGCCGACACCAGCGTCTTCATCGACGGCCCCACCGAGCCTGATACGGATGTTGGCGAAGAGGACGATGACGAGGATGATGATGCGGATAGCATTACCGATGAAGACTTAGCCGACTTCGCGGAGGGTGCCGAGGAGGAGGGATCCAAGCAGGAGAAGGCCAAGGGGACGGATGGAAACGAGCAGGAAGGCAACACCGAGAGCTCCGAGTTCGAAGCCAACCCAGAGGCCAAGCAGTCGCAGCCCGCCGCGCAGGAGACCACCATCACCACCGAGATGGTGATCCAAGAGCCGGCTCCCGAGTTGAGCGTGACTACCGCTGCTACGGATGGTCTCTACCCTCTAGCCTCCGACTCTGCAACGGATCCCATCTCCGTGGCTACAGCTGAAAGTGCAAACGCGCTTAAATCATCTTGTTTTGGTGTTTGTTAACAACACATGTACTCTAAAAGGTGTTGATGTATTTCAGGGGTTTATTTCAACTTATTATCTATGGTGGTGGTTTGGTACAAAAAGGAGCTAGATACCCAAGTCTCTGTTCACTGGAGTTTTCTCCAGGCCGGAGTCTCCGGTCCACCAGACCGGAGTCTCCGGTGTGGAGATTTCTCCCTGGTTTTTCTCGCTAAGGACTTGGTGGTGTCGCGTACTGTACCCACACCGGAGAGTGTCAGGAGACTGTCCGGAGTCTCCGGTGTGGTACTTGGTTCTCTCAATTTCGCTAAGGACTTGGTGGTGTCGCGTACTGTACCCACACCGGAGACTTACCGGATACTTACCGGAGTCTCCGGTGTGAGTAAAGTTATCCTGCAACGCAAGACCACAGACACCCTCTGTGTCCTCTCTAAGCGCCAAGACCGGAGTCTCCGGTCCACCTGACCGGAGTCTCCGGACTGAAGATTTTCTGAAGAAACCCCAAGGTGCCAAGGTGGTGTCCGGTACTGTATCCAGTCCGGAGGGACACCGGAGATTGTCCGGAGTCTCCGGCCCAGACCGGAGTCTCCGGCCTTTACACCGGAGTCTCCGGTGTGATTTCGCCAGATCTGCTCCAACGGCTCTTAGCATTTATGAGGGGTATAAATCCCCCCTCCCCTCCACCTACCTCAGTTTAGCTCGACCAGAATTAAAGTCACCATTGTTGGAGCTCAACCACCTTGCTAGATCTCCCAATCCAACCACCCAAAAGCCTAGATCTTTGGAGGATTGAAGGAGAAGGCCCCGATCTACGTCTTCACCAACCGGATTTCATTTCCCCTCTCTTTTGCTTGAGGGATCTTTGCCTAGGGTTTCCTATTGTGGAGAACCTAGGCTTCTTGCTACTCTTGGTGATTTGTGAGTGTTGGGAGCCCCCAATTAAGTTGTGGGTGTGTGCCCCAAACTTGTTTGTAAAGGATTCGATCCCCGCCTCAAAGGGGTTCAATAGTGGAAGGTGAACTAGGCCTTTGTGGCGGAGTTCATCGGAGAATAGGGTGAGGCCTTAGTGGCGTTGAGTAGGCCTTCGTGGCGAGCTCACACCCCTCCAACGATACGTACTCCCTTAACAAGGAGGAACTCGGGAATACATCGTGTCTCCGTGTGCTTCCATCGGTTATCTCGTTCCCCTCTCTTTACCTACTAGTACTTGTTACATTTATTGTTGTACTAGTTGTATTAAGTGTTGTACTAGTTGCATTAATTGCTTGACTTGTCATATAGGTAAATTCACCACTAGTTGCACAATCTAGAGAATTTACCTTCTTGTCAAGCCTAAACTTTAAGAAAAATTAAAATTGGTCATAGCACCTATTCACCCCCCCTCTAGGTGCCCATACTTTACTTTCAATTGGTATCAGAGCCTCGGCTCTTCTATCGGGGTTAACCGCCTAAGAGTTTAAGTATGGGAGATGAGTTGGGTGACGCTCCGTCCGATGGCAATGTGACCATGGATGATCTCAATGCTTTGAGAGAATCATTGACCTCATCCATAGAAACTAAATTTGATGAGTTGCGTCAACTCATGACAACACTCCTCAAAGCCAAAGGACCGGAGGTGGTCGACTCATCCCCTCTGGAGACTAATTCGGAGGGTGTCAAGAAAGGGGTAGATGGTGAACCACATAAAAATGCTTCCGCCGAACAATCCGCTAAGTCTAGTACGGAAGGAGATGGAGGATTTCATGCCGTTCCCGGAAGTTATTCTCCCGATCCTCCCGTCCCTTTTCCCCATATAATCCCTAGAGGAGATCCACCTAAAATTGATGCTTATTCTTTTCGTGAATGGCAATACTATATGGAAACTCACTTGAACTCTTCTTGTATAGATCTTTGGAGAATCACTCATGACGGATACAAGCCATTTGACCCCAAGAATCTCACAAGAAGAGAGGTTGTAGATTGCCAACTCAATTACACCGCTTTATCCATCCTTCATCAAGCCGTGGGCCCCAATCACATGCCGCATCTTCAACACTTCTCCACCGCCAAAGAAACATGGGATGCACTTGTCATCATGTTTGTTGGGAATGAGAGCATGCAAAGAAATCGATATGATACCTTGACCAATGAGGCCGAAGGGTTCTTCATGCGTGATGGAGAAGATCATGTTGACATGTATCGAAGACTCAAAACTCTTGTCACCGCCTTCTCTAGTGCGGGTGCAACATATATTGATGATGCTTGGATCAAGAGGAAGTACATGATTGCCGTGATGCCCTTTGAGGGCACGGACATAAAGAACATTCAAGGAAGACATTTTTTCTCCACCATGACCTCAACTCAAGTGATGCAAGAATTGTGCTCCTACAAAGTGCAAACCAAGAATGCTCTAGACAACCGTGCTAGGGCCATTGGAATGCACCAAGGAGCTTCCGTTGCTTTGAAGGCCAAGGTTTTGTCAAGAGAAGTTGAGAATGATGAAGATGGTGAAGAGGCATTGCCCCCGTTGAAGGAACAAGACTATGATCCCGTTCTAAAAGATCTCATTGCTCTTACCGTGCAAAAGTTTTGGAACAATCCCCCCAAGGGCAAGAAATTTGTTGAGGAGAAGACCAAGTCTCGTTATGGAAATGATGGGGCTCAAAAAGTGAGGTCTTGCTTCAATTGCCAAGACAAGTATCACTTCATTGCGGAATGCCACTACGAGAATAGAGAACACCATAGTGGCAAGCTCATTCGCAAGGATAAGTCCAAGGTTGAATACAAGAAACCTCACTTCAAGAAGAAACCTTTCAACAAGAAATCCCCCACCAAGTTTGTGCTCTTGACTCAAGAGGAGTATGATTCCGGGAGCGATGAAGAAGAAGAATCAACAAGTGAAGTGGCCGCTCTAGCTATTGCTTCCACTCCATCTTCATCATCCCTCTTTGAATCCCCCAATGAAAATCTTCCTCAACGCGATGCCAAGTGCTTCATGGCTAAGGCCACAGAGGTATCACCTTCTCCTAACTCTAAGACCCCTAGTGAACTAGAACATATTGCTAGTATTAGAGAAGAAGAGGAAAGGGCATCCTTGGACCATTTTATGTCTAACATGCAAGGGGAGACCAAGAAGTACTTTGAGCATCTCATGAGGCAATTGGGAGAGGCCCAAGAGGCCCTTGAGAAGAAAGGTGAGATTGAGAGAAGGGATGCGGATGAAATTGCATCTCTCTATGACTCTTGAGGAAGAGCATGATGGTAGAGTTTCTCTAGAGGATGAACTTGAATCTATTGAATCAACCCATAATGAACTTGTCTCTAAAATCATTAAGGAACGTGATCTTGCTATTGCTAAATATAAAAAGGCTAAAAAGGATAAAGTCGAGTTTGGGGTTGATCATGGTAAACTAACCGAGGAGTTTGAAAAGCTAACCAATGCTCACAAAGCTTTGGAGAGCCAACACTCATCCCTCAAAGAGTTGCATGAACAACCTCAAACTCAACTTACTCAATCTAACCATCCTAGCACCTCTACTTCTTCTTGTTATCATGCAAATATTATTGAGGAAAATGCTAGGTTGAAGGATGAGCTAGCAAGGCTCAAGGGCAAAAGCCCTCAAGTTGAGAAGGTTGTGTTAGACACCCCACAAGTGGTTGCCTCTAGCCCAAACGCGGTCATTGATAGACCACAATTGAGTGCTCCAAGACAACAAGTGGGTAAGCAAGGTCTTGGCTATGTAGCCAAGAAAAAGAACAAGAAGAAGAAGAACAAGAAGAAGAACCAACACTGTGCTTCGGGTGGTATTGTCATTAGGGACAGCACTACTCGTAGCACACCCTCTCAAGCCAACAATGATGCCTCGAGTAGTAGTGTCATGAGGGACAACACTACTCGTAGCACCTCCGCGGGAACTAACAATCCACACCATTTCTTATATGTTGATTATTATGGTGTTGTGCAAGCTAAATATGTTGGTCCCATTGAGGGTTTCATTGACTATACTATTTGGGTTCCAAAGACCCTTGTCGCTAACATGAAGGGACCCTTCTCGGGTCCTAACTCTAGTCATTGATCTCTTGCAGGACTATGATTCCGGTGGGACTAAATGGATTCTTGATAGTGGATGCACTAATCATATGACCGGAAGCAAAGAACTTGTGACGGAGTTGCGACCAAATGACATCCAAGCAACCGTCACCTATGGGGACTCGTATAAGTCTAAGGTATCCGAGTTTGGCAAGGTTGTGGTGGCTCCCGATATCACTATCGTGAACGTCATGCTTGTCGAATCCCTTGGTTATAATTTACTTTCCGTCCGCTCTCTAAATAAGATGGGTTTCTCCGTCTTTTTTGATGGTGATATTGTGGTCCTTTTGAGGAGCAAGACTCTTGACGTCGCTCACGTGGGACATGTTGAAAATGAGTTGTATGTGGTGGACTTTACAAAGTCTACCAACACTCAAGCAATATGTCTTTTCGGGAAGGCGGACTTGGGATGGTTGTGACATCGCCGCCTATCCCATGTCAACATGAGAACTTTGCAAAGTCTTCACAAAAGTGGCCTTATTGTTGGACTAAAATAAAATATTTCCTTTGCAAAGGATCGCGTTTGTAGGTCGTGTGTTGAAGGGAAGATGCATGACATTGTGCACAAAGCCAAGACTATTATCTCATCAAAGAGGATCTTGGAGCTTCTCCATGTTGATCTTTTTGGTGCCATACCCGAAGCAAGTCTTGGTGGCAAGAAATATTGCTTGGTGATTGTCGATGACTATTCTAGATACACTTGGGTTTACTTCTTCAAGTGCAAGAGTGAAACTCAACAAGCCATCATCGACTTCTCCAACGAAGTGCAACGCCAACACAATGTGCAAATCATGGCTATTAGGAGTGATAATGGGTCGGAGTTCAAGAACTATACATTGAATGAATTTCTTAGTGAAGAAGGCATTCGTCATCAATACTCCGCCACCTACACTCCTCAACAAAATGGTGTTGCCGAAAGGAAGAATTGCACTCTCTTGGATATGGCTAGGACCATGTTGGAGGAGTACTCTTCTCCCCAATACTTATGGGCCGAGGCCATATCCACCGCATGCCACTCCTCCAACCGCCTCTACATCCGCAAAGGCTTGGTCAAGACCCCATATGAGATCCTCACCGGCAACAAGCCCAACGTCTCCTACTTCCGAGTATTTGGTTGTAAGTGTTTCTATTTGATCAAGGGTGTTAGGTTGTCTAAATTTCAATCCAAAACTATTGAGGGTATATTTGTTGGTTACGGTGCCGAATCCCACACTTATAGAGTCTATGACAAGACTTCACGTATTGTCATAGAATCTTGTAGTGTGGCTTTCGAGGAAAATTATGGCTCCCAAGTGGCGCAATTTCATGTTTCTAATGTAGATGTTGAAATACCTCAAGAAGCCATAGGAAGGATGGGTGTGGGATTTTTCCGCCCCATCGAGGGACACCTTATGGCGACTCGAGAAGGACTATGCTCTACACAAGTGGAGCCCTCCTCTACACTAGAAGAACAAGCCAAGGAGCCAACTAGTACACCTAACCAAGAACATGTTCAAGACCCTCCTCTCTTTGACCAAGTGACTCCGCAAGTCGTACCCACTCCTCTCATTAATGCGAGTCAAGGTCAAGGCCAAGATCAACCTTCTTCTTCATCCTCTCCTCAAAATGAAGCAAGTGTTGAAGATACTTTTGTTGATGATGATGATGATGTTGATCAAGGCCAAGTTGGTCAAGATGGGGACCCTAATGATCAAGATGATCAAGTGATCCTTCCTCGAAATAATGAGGAGATCGAAGCCCGTCGTATCAAAAGGATAAGAAGAGCTTTGAAGAAAACTGATGCCCAAGATGACAAGGTCTTCGAGGATGTTCAAACTAGAAGATCTACAAGAAGGCAATTGGCTCATTTTTGTGAACATCAAGCTCATATCTCTATGGTGGAGCCTAAGAAAGTTTATGAAGCTCTTGAGGACTCTGATTGGGTTGAAGCAATGCATGATGAGCTCAATAACTTTGAGCGCAACAAAGTTTGGAGATTGGTTGAGAAGCCCAAGGATTGCCACAATGTTATTGGCACGAAGTGGATTTTCAAGAATAAGCAAGATGAGAATGGCATTGTCATTAGAAACAAGGCAAGATTGGTTGCTCAAGGTTACACCCAAGTTGAAGGCATTGACTTTGATGAAACCTACGCTCCCGTGGCTCGCCTTGAGTCCATCCGTATCCTCCTTGCTTATGCATCCTCTCACAATTTCAAATTGCAAAAAATGGATGTGAAGAGTGCTTTCTTGAATGGTCCACTAAAAGAGGAGGTATATGTGAAGCACCTACCGGGTTCGAGATGTCTATGATGCGTGAGCTTAAATTCTTCCTTGGCTTTGAGATCAAGCAATTGGCCCGTGGGACTTTCATTTCTCAAGCCAAGTATACACAAGATATGATCAAGAGGTTTAATTTCCAAGATGCAAAGATCAAATCTACTCCTATGCAAGTCAAGTGTCACCTATCACGCAATCCTAAAGGGAGTAAGGATGTGGATCAAAAGCTTTATCGTTCTATGATTGGTTCATTGCTCTATCTTTGTGCATCTAGACCCGATATCGTTTTGAGTGTAGGTGTGTGTGCAAGGTATCAAGCGGCTCCTAAGGATTGCCACTTAGTGGCGGTTCATAGGATCTTTCGTTATTTAGTTCATACCCCAAGATTTGGTTTGTGGTACCCAAAGGGGGCACAATTTTCTCTCAATGGCTATACGGATTCCGATTGGGCGGGTGATCAAGATGATAGGAAGTCAACTTCCGGGGCTTGCCAATTTCTTGGTAGGTCTCTTGTAAGTTGGTCCTCCAAGAAGCAAAATTGCATTTCCCTTTCCACCGCCGAAGCCGAGTATGTTGCCGCCGCAAGTGCATGCACTCAATTGTTATGGATGAGGCAAACTCTCAAGGAATACGGTGTTCATTTGGATAAAGTGCCTCTTCTATGTGACAATGAAAGTGCCATCAAGATTGCATACAATCCGGTGCAACACACAAGGACGAAGCACATTAAGATTCGCCACCACTTCATCCGTGATCACGTGGCAAGAGGAGACATTGCACTATCTTATGTGCCCACCAAGGAAAATCTTGCGGATATTTTCACGAAGCCACTTGATGATGCAAGATTCTTGTTCTTGAGGAATGAACTAAATGTGATTGATTCAAGGAGTTTGACTTGAAGATCTTGCACACACCCCTATAGATGAAACGTGTTCGAGTTTAGATGTAGGCATGGACATAGGGGGAGTGTTATCCTAACACATTGGGTTCTCCCTCCCCCCATTATGCCCAAATCAAAAATTCATTGTGATCTCTCTTTTTCTAATGTTGAATTGTGAGCTTCAATGTTGAGTAATGGCAATGCCCCCAAGATATATCTTCGCGGTTGCATACCATGAACTCTTACATGGTGGCCTAGGACACCAACCTCTTCCTTGAAGAATTGGTTCTTATTTGCGAGTTTTTGGCATTCTTTTAGGGATGTACTCATTATTTGATGTTTTTGTCTTTCTCGATGTTCTTGAGTACAAGTTCCCTCCTTGTGTTGCTCCTGATTTTGTATATGCCAAATTCTCATTGTTTTTTTTTGTTTTGAGCACTTCATGTTCACTTGGGGATGTTTTTCTGGCGAAAGACCGGAGACTTCGGTGTACCATACCGGAGACTCCGGCCAGTCCGGAGACTCCGGTGTTAACACCGGAGACTCCGGTGTGCTGCGAGCGCTATAAAAGCTGGGGGCTGAGGGAAGTTAGGGTTTCATTCCCCACTTCCCCCACACACCCCCCATAGCAGTGCTGTGCCGCCGCCGCCGCCAGGAACACTCCCTGGCCGATTTCCACCGCCGGAAGCCGGTTCCCCCGCCTCCCCTTGCCTCTCCCATCCGTGGGAGGCACAATGGCCGGCCAAGGAAGCAAGGGTACAACCTCTCCCCACGTTTGTTTGTGTTTTTGTATCTAGATCTGAAAATCTAGGTGGTTCTTTTGGGAGATGTTGCATTTGCTGTTGGTAGCACTTCCTTGGCTAACTTATGATTTGTAGAAACTGCTAAGATTCACCAGTAGTACACCTTTGTTAGAACCTAGCACTCTGCTGTCGATCAGACCGGAGACTCCGGTGTCTCAGACCGGAGACTCCGGTGTGGTTCTTCCAGTTGTGTCTTCTGTTGCATCAGTAGTGTTTGTGCACCTCTTTAGACATGTTTGCTCATAAATGCTTTCTCTGGTGTTGTGCTCTCTGTTTTTGTATGCTTTCAGGAACAAAGAAGAAGTCCGTAGCTAAGTGTGGTCCTCGTCCTCACTCCCGCAACTACATGGTTATTGATGAAGCCACCGGTATTTATGGTCAGAGGGGTGCCTTTGAGAGTGAGAGGTGTCAGAAAAAGAAGCACGAGCACAGAGGGAATGCTGAAGCAGCAAAGAAGGAAAGATTTTATGCTATATCCTCAGTGGTATCCTTGAGCAAGAAGGAGTACAGGCTTATGAGGGGTCGTCCTTTCTTCGATATGACTCGCAATGCTCTTTCTGCTCACTATTGGAGGAGGGAGTCCAAGTTGATCATGGAGGAGATTTATACTCGGTTCAGGCAGCCTGTGTGTCCACAGAAAGTCCTTGACTTAGATGCACTTGGCAGCTCTCAGTACTTTGAGGAGGCAGTCTGGATCACTAGGAAGCTGGGTCTCGAGCATCTTGTAGGAATTCAGCAGAACTACAACCCTCCTATCATTCAGCAGTTCTTCGCCACTGTCACTCTTGCTGAGGATGATCAGGTCACTATGAGGTGGATGTCTGGGACTGTGGAGTGTGAGTCCTCCATGAGTCGGTTTGTTGATCTTCTTGGTTACCCTTGGGGAGAAGGAAATGGTGAGCGCGTGCACGTTCACGGAGTGGCTTATGACAAGAAGCGCATGGCTCCTATGTATGAGAAGCTCTCCAGCTGCGGTACTGCCAAGGATCTGAAGAGGGTATACAACATATGTCTTCGCCTCTTCCGCTGCAACATTGCTCCCAAGGTTGGGAATGTAGATGCTATTCGTGGTGGACTCGTGAACCTCCTCTATCAGGCCTTCCAGTCTCACCTTGCTGGCCCTGATGGAGAGGGTTTTGAGATCGATGTGATGCACTTCATTAAGGAGGAGATATACTCTGCTATGATCGAGATCAAGAAGGTGCCTGTTTATGCCCCCTATGTGATGATGCTCATACTTGATCAGCTGCCCGGCTTGGCTACCGAGACTGTGCACCCTGTTGGCTCTCTCCAGATCTTATCCTCCCACACTCCTGATGATGCCACTCCCATGGGGGATGTTGAGGCGCCTTCTCGCTCTAGGAGGAAGAATGTTGATCCTCCCTGTCGCCGCTCTAGCAGGGAGGAGACTCAGGATGAGATGAAGAAGCTCACATGGTTCCAGCGCAACATTCTATGCATGACTGTGGCTGTGCACAAGGAGAATCATGCTGCTTATAAGGAGAGACGCGAGCTGAAGAAGATGATCACCAAGCTGCATGACCATGCGGGTATTGGTGCTACACCTCCTATGGGTACCCCTCCCACTACTCCACCCACCCCTACCACCGCCTCTGTGACCATGTCCTATGAGGGGTGGAACGTTGATCAGTTTCCGTGGGGTGACTTTGAGGATGTCACCTCGGCTCCTTCTGCCTCGACACACCATGCTAGGACTCCAGAGATTGAGGAAGACTTTGTTGATGATCAGCCTGAGGATGATGTGGAGGATGAGGACCTTGAGTTCTTCGCCTCCGGTGCTGAGGATGATGATGAGGGAGCTGAAGATGATGAGGGAACTGATGATGATGATGATGGAGATGGAGATGGTGATGATGAAGCAGACACGGACCCGATGGAGGATGAAGACGAGGACTACGAGGATGAGGACTGAGCCTTTGGACCACGTTGCTCTCTTCGCCCCTTTTTGGTGTCTCGATGCCAAAGGGGGAGAAGTAGCTTTGTCTTCTCCACTTTGCATAGATTGCTTTGCTTTATTTGCTTCGGAACACAAGTTTTTGAACTTGATTTGCCTCTTATGGCTTGTGTTCCCACTATCTTAGTCGATTTGCGTGTTTAGTGAACAATGGTTGTGTTTTATTGTGTGAGACCTCGTGGTGAAGCTATCCTTTATTTATCATTATTCAGTGTGCTTTATCCTTGTCTCTACATACTTGTATTATTGTTCACTAATGTCTGCTCTAAGGAGGGCTTGGTTTGTAAAATATAGGGGGAGCTCACTTGTGAGTACTCTATCTTTTACAAACTTAGCCTAGCTGTGATTTAATTGCAAAAATATGTGTGTTGTCATCAAACACCAAAAAGGGGGAGACTGAAAGTGCAAACACGCTTAAATCATCTTGTTTTGGTGTTTGTTAACAACACATGTACTCTAAAAGGTGTTGATGTATTTCAGGGGTTTATTTCAACTTATTATCTATGGTGGTGGTTTGGTACAAAAAGGAGCTAGATACCCAAATCTCTGTTCACTGGAGTTTTCTCCAGGCCGGAGTCTCCGGTCCACCAGACAAGAGTCTCCGGTGTGGAGATTTCTCGCTGGTTTTTCTGCTAAGGACTTGGTGGTGTCGCGTACTGTACCCACACCGGAGAGTGTTCGGAGACTGACCGGAGTCTCCGGTGTGGTACCTGGTTCTCTCAATTTCGCTAAGGACTTGGTGGTGTCGCGTACTGTACCCACACCGGAGACTTACCGGATACTTACCGGAGTCTCCGGTGTGAGTAAAGATATCCTGCAACGCAAGACCACAGACACCCTCTGTGTCCTCTCGAAGCGCCAAGACCGGAGTCTCCGGTCCACCTGACCGGAGTCTCCGGACTGAAGATTTTCTGAAGAAACCCCAAGGTGCCAAGGTGGTGTCCGGTACTGTATCTAGTCCGGAGGGACACCGGAGACTGTCCGGAGTCTCCGGCCCAGACCGGAGTCTCTGGCCTTTACACCGGAGTCTCCGGTGTGATTTCGCCAGATCTGCTCCAACGGCTCTTAGCATTTATGAGGGGTTATAAATACCCCCTCCCCTCCACCTACCTCAGCTTAGCTCGACCAGAATTAAAGTCACCATTGTTGGAGCTCAACCACCTTGCTAGATCTCCCAATCCAACCACCCAAAAGCCTAGATCTTTGGAGGATTGAAGGAGAAGGCCCCGATCTACGTCTTCACCAACCGGATTTCATTTCCCCTCTCTTTTGCTTGAGGGATCTTTGCCTAGGGTTTCCTCTTGTGGAGAACCTAGGCTTCTTGCTACTCTTGGTGATTTGTGAGTGTTGGGAGCCCCCAATTAAGTTGTGGGTGTGTGCCCCAAACTTGTTTGTAAAGGATTCGATCCCCGCCTCAAAGGGGTTCAATAGTGGAAGGTGAACTAGGCCTTTGTGGTGGAGTTCATCGGAGAATAGGGTGAGGCCTTCGTGGCGTTGAGTAGGCCTTCGTGGCGAGCCCACACCCCTCCAACGAGACGTACTCCCTTAACAAGGAGGAACTCAGAAATACATCGTGTCTCCGTGTGCTTCCATCGGTTATCTCGTTCCCCTCACTTTACCTACTAGTACTTGTTACATTTATTGTTGTACTAGTTGTATTAAGTATTGTACTAGTTGCATTAATTGCTTGCCTTGTCATATAGGTAAATCCACCACTAGTTGCACAATCTAGAGAAATTTACCTTCTTGTCAAGCCTAAAGTTTAAGAAAAATTAAAATTGGTCTTAGCACCTATTCACCCCCTCTAGGTGCCCATACTTTACTTTCACCCGGCAGCTCACCCTCCCTGGGATCGGGACTTCTTGTCGTTCGTGATGGGGAGCCAGGTGGCTCCACCAATCTGCGCGTTGTAGTCGCATGTCGTGGGTGTGGCCTACGCAACCGGTCGTCCGAGTGTCCCCCAAAGGCAGGACGCCGACAAGTGCGAGCAAGGTACGGGATGCCCAGGCCGCCCAAGCGTAGTGGTCGACACATCTTCACCCAATTTACATGCCAGTTCCCACCCTTGGCCTCCGCCCTTCCCACCCAATGGAAACCTTGAAAGATCTTCATCTTCGTAGGGCTTTCCTTGATCATGCTCAGAACCATTAACTGATGTGGGGGGGAGGGGGTGGTCAACGCCAACGCCGCCTTACAGTGTGTTTGGTTCAGTGGCTATCCACTGGATGGTTAGGGATAGCCACTTTTTTACTGGTTGTCCACTTCTTGGTTTAGAGGGGATAGGGATAACCAGATTCTACCAATATGCTCCAAAATGCCGGTTGAGTTCATCCGGCCAAAAGTATCGGATGTGGCCATCCACATTTTACCCGAGCGCTAACCTCGCCCGCAAAAGTTATTTTCGTCTCCAGTTTCTCCCGTGTATCTCAACTCTCCTGAAATAACCATACGGCAACGCCAAATCGGGTGACACAAGCACGGCGGCTGAACCTTGAACGGTGGCGGATCGATGCCGGACGGTGGCTGCGGCGTCCCAGCTATCTCTCGTCTCTCTCCATCCCGGTCGGCCGCGGGGCTGCCCAGTTCTGATCTCTGTCTGGGTAAGAGAACATGGAGATGGCAGAGGGTGCGGAGCAGCGCCGGATCAACGCAAGCATGCTCAGTGCTCAATCATTCATGCCACCGGTCTCTCCTATCTCGCATAGTCGCATCCCCTACTATCCCCCGGTCCCTCACCCCCTCGATCTCTCTTGTCTCTGCTATGTTGTTGATGCACAAGCATGCTGGCGGTGGCCTGATGTGTGTGTTTGGAAACTTTAGAGCGACTAGTACTAGTCGATTTGTGTTGCACGCATAGGAAGATAGTACGGATTTTTGTCAGTCTAGCCTTGCCTCTCAAGTTCTCATCTAATCTCATTTTTAATTGCACAATAGCAGACGTTCACCCCACCCCCTTGGGTTCTAGGTGGCGATAGACGGAGCCCGTCCCTCCCACCCCCGTGGCGGCGCCACCGCCGCCTCCGGGGTGCTCCCCCTAGCCGCCTCCATTCCCTCTCCCCACGCCTCCTACCTGTTGCCGCCGTCGCCCTATGCGTCACAGGGCAAAGTCCCATGTGGCGTGGCGGCGGCGGCTGGCTGAGGTGGGGCGGCCCTTCTCTCTCAACGTCTCCGGGGATGGTGGCGGCGGTCATCTTCTTCGTCGGAGATGGTTGCGTTCGGCGGACCTCCGGTTGCATCTCTGGGGGAAACCTCATATCCCACTGGGATCGAGCGATGGCGGCGTCCCGGCGTCGTATTCCCTCTTGCGGCATCACTTTGGAGTCTTCACCGGATGGAGGGACTAGCGGCGGCAGGGCCGAGGTCGTGGCAGCCTCGACTTTCCAGGTCATCGGATCTATGGATCAGGATCTGCAACGGCTTGCGGCAGGGAGGAGGTCGTTGTCGGCAGTCGATGCTGCGTGGCAGCGTGGTTGCTTGCAGCTGGTCTAGCGGCGGAGCGCTGGCCGCAATTTCCTCACTGCGGTGTCGTCGACACCGCAGGAGTTTGGATATGGGACGGCGGCCCGGCTTCTTCGACGGTGGTGGTCTTCGTGGTCATGTGCATGATGCGATGGCTGATCTTTGAGATGTTGATGGTCTCTGGCTTCATAAGTCACAATCGATGGCAGTATGGGATGTTCTCTTCTGTGGTTGCAGAGTTCCGAGGCTGGCGGCGGTATGGGACGCCCCCTCCATTTCGAGACAGGGTTCTATTCGACGCAGAAGGTGCTACGCATGACGACTTCAGAGGAGCTGTCAAGTCATGCCTGGCCGGCGGTGGCGATATGCCTGATCATGGCAAGTGCTACGCACGACGTTTCTCCGCGGTGTCAAGTCATGCTTGTTGTTGTTCGAGAGAAGGTGGTGTGACAACGGCTGGAGGCGGAGCGGTATGGGACGTCATCGGCCTCCAGTTTCTCCTCTAGTGGTATCTGGCTATTCGTTGGCCGGAGAAATAGTGATGGTAGAAGATTTGGTGTCGAGTCTACACACTTCGGTGGAAACATCTCGGGCGAAGTTGACACGCGCTTGAGTTGTTACCTTGCTGAAGGTGATGGTTCGAATCTTGACTTTGGGGATGAAAATCCCGAGCTCGGTCTTTGATCGGACTCGTCATCATCGGCGCAGGTGCGGCTTTTCCTTCTTGAAGGCTTCGTCTAGAAGTTGTGTATGTATCTTTGTTTTTATCTTTTGCCATTAGTTTAGAGGTAGTCTGGTGGAGGTGCTGCTGCGAGGCATGCGGCCTCGGGTTTGTTTACTTTGTACTTCTTTGATTCTTATATTATTGAAAAACCGGTTGTGTGCATCAATTTGATGCAGAGGCTGGGGCAGGGTTCCGTTTCAAAAAAAAAGCAGACGTTCACCAGGCCAAACAATATCCCCAATCACCGTCTCATCCTCTCAACCAAACATGAAAGTGGCTGATCCCCACACTCAACCAAACAACAAAAGTGGCTATCGCTAACCAGGTTGTTGGGGATGCCTTCATCCCCTAAACCATATCATCTGAACCAAACACACCCTTAATTAGCGCAGGCCTCCCTGCTTTAGGCATCATTGGTGTCGAGTGTACACACTTCGGTGGAAACAACCCGAGCGAAGTTGACACGCGCTTGCGTCGTTACCTTGCTGAAGGTGATGGTTCGAAGCTTGACTTTGGGGATGAAAATCCTGAGCTCGGTCTTTGATCGGACTCGTCATCATCGGCGCACGTGTGGCTTTTCCTTCTTGAAGGCTTCGTGTAGAAGTTGTGTATGTATCTTTGCTTTTATCTTTTGCCATTAGTTTAGAGGTAGTCTGGTGGAGTTGCTGTTGCGAGGCATGCGGCCTCGGGTTTGTTTACTTTGTACTTCTTTGATTCTTATATTATTGAAAACCCGGCTGTGTGCATCAATTTGATGCAGAGGCTGAGGCAGGGTTCTTGTTTTAAAAAAAAGCAGACGTTCACCAGGCCAAACAATATCCCCAATCACCGTCTCATCCTCTCAACAAAACATAAAAGTGGCTCATCCCCACACTCAACCAAACAACAAAAGTGGCTATCCCTAACCAGGTTGTTGGGGATGCCTTCATCCCCTAAACCATATCCTCTGAACCAAACACACCCTTAATTAGCGCAAGCCTCCCTGCTTTAGGCATCATTGCGGTCTTCCATGTAGGTAGTTAATCTTCCACTCTATCCACGAGAGGTTGAAGTGATTCTCCTGAGAGCCAACATAGACTTAGGGGGATTACTAGATATGTGACCGGAAATTGAGGCAGTTGGGAACCCATAGTTGTTGCAGCCAAGGTCGCCACCTCCTCACTACGCACAATGGGAGAGACCGAGCATTTTGAGAAGTTGGTTTGTAGGGCTGACGCGTCCCCAAAGAGCGCAAGAATAGCTCGGATCGCTTGCATCTCCCTCACATCCGGATGGCAAAAGATGACCGCATCGTTTGCGTAGAGCGAGACCATTGTGACCAGGTCTTGGCGTGCTATCTTTGAGAGAATTTCCAGTTCTGCAGCCTTTGCTAGAACCTTGTTCACAGTCTTGATTACTAAAACGAACAACTGCGGCAATAGTGGGTCTCCGGTGCTAGATGAGAGGTTCCGGCTCGCCATTGAGCAACACCCTGATGCTAGCCACCAGCAAAGGGTAATGGTGTTGAACACGCGAGGTTTTAACTGAGTCACGAGCTAATCGGCCTAATCAGAAACTTAACACGAATCAAGCACTAATTCAATGCTAGTGAAATGGCTAAGTGGCGCTACGTGCTGGATGAAAGGGGCAACAAAAAGATGTCCGGAAAAATGTGGAAACTAATAGTTGGCACCTTTTTCCTACTCTCTCCGTTCCTAAATGTAAGATGTTTTACCCTTTTTCTACATTCACACATATCTACATGTATCTAGACAACGTTTAGTATATATATTCACTCATATTAGTATGTATTTAGACAACATGAACAATAGCTACAACATCTTATATTTAGAAACGGAGGGAGTATTTTTCAATGGTGGCCGTTACTTTTCTTATAGGACAAAGCAAAATGTGATAGTATTATTGATTTTACCATCGGACTACTACGTCGATGCTAACGACATCATGTCACCAACCTTCAAACATATTAGTAGGAAATTAGGAATGTACGTACCTGCTTATCAAACACGTCCAGGTACTAGTCAAACAACTCCCAAGCTTCCAATGCAAGTACGCAACATGCACACTACAACTTCCCTTGCCCTGCTCCTATATATAACTCCCACCTAGCCTGGATCGTATAATCAGACCACAACCCGAGACTAACATTTTCGTCCACGCCACAACAAGTAGCAAGAGTTGCCCATCATCAGCTAAGAAAAAAGCAAGACTTGGCCATGGCAGGAGGCGGCGAGCTGAAGCTGCTGGGCGTGTGGACGAGCCCGTTCGTGATCAGGGTGCGCGTCGTGCTCAACCTCAAGTCGCTGCCGTACGAGTACGTGGAGGAGAACCTGGGCAGCAAGAGCGCGCTCCTGCTGGGATCCAACCCGCTGCACAAGAGCGTGCCCGTCCTCCTCCACGGCGGGCGCCCCGTGAACGAGTCCCAGGTCATCGTGCAGTACATCGACGAGGTCTGGGCCGGGACCGGCCCGTCCGTGCTCCCGGCCGACCCCTACAAGCGCGCCGTCGCCCGCTTCTGGGCGGCCTACGTCGACGACAAGGTCGGGTCGGCGTGGCAGGCGATGCTCTTCACGTGCAAGACGGAGGAGGAGAGGGCGGAGGCGGTGTCCCGCGCGGTGGCGGCGCTGGAGACGCTGGAGGGCGCGCTCGCGGAGTGCTCCAAAGGGAAGGCCTTCTTCGGCGGCGACGGCATCGGGCTCGTGGACGTCGTCCTCGGCGGCTACCTCGGGTGGTTCGGGGCGGTCGACAAGATGATTGGGCGCAGGCTCATCGACCCGGCCCGGACGCCGCTGTTGGCCAAGTGGGAGGAGCGGTTCCGCGCCGCGGAGGCGGCCAAGGGCGTGGTGCCAGACGACGCCGACAAGATGCTCCAGTTCTTGCCCAACCTGCTCGCCTGGATCGCCTCCAAATCCAAGTGAATTCTGACATCGCCAGTCTCCGACGACATGTGTGTTCCTCTGTGTCCGAGTCCGTCAAGTGTGTGCTAAAATAAATGTACTGTACACGTTTCGCATGTTGTACCAACGGCACGTGCGATGCTGAATAAATTTACTGGTTTGTGCCCCGGTTAAGTATACTTTTTTTATTCTCCGGTGAAAAAAGAGGTGGTACAGTACTTTAGTTTTCGACTAGAACAGGAAATCGACCACGCAGTGTGGCGAGGAATGCACGCATCCAGTTACATTTGGGCATCTTTAACAGTTTGTTGGTTAACTTATTGGTAAAATTGGACATGTCATCAACCAACAACACATCTTACAAGCACTCCAATGGTTGTACGTAGTTTGACCAATAGGAGGTGAGAGAATATGCAAGACCTCTCTCTATTCTACCTCGGAGCTTTTGCAAGGGTTGTTGGTTAATCTACATACAATCTCACTCTCTCACCTCATTTATTTTATGCCACATCTTCAAAAATCTTATGTGGCAAAATCTACCAACATCTATCCTACAGCTGTTGGAGATGCCCTTACAGAATCCGTGCTGAGCTTGAACAAAATGCGTGACATAAGGCGCACTTGGTTGTCTGGAATGTCTGCCGCAGTGCAGTGCGTAGACACCGAAATGCGTACGCTTCCCCGGAAAGTCCAAGTCCTCATCATTTTCTCCTCTAACCGGCCGAAAACGTTTACTTTCTCCCGGCTGCTCATGAGCTGAGTAACTGTTCGTTCATCCTCAATTCTGGGAATTCCCGGTTTCGACGCTGCCACCGACCCGCTCCAATCATTCTTCACAGTAAGAGCGGTCTTCCATGCTATTGAGAGGTCGGCACACGTTGCGTACTATTGGAGGCGCCACGTCTTAATAGTTAGTATTAAATAAAAAATCAACTGAAATTTGATAGAAAATGGTGGATTTCATTCGTACTTGTGATTTTTTGTACAAACGATGGGTCAAAATTTAAACTAAAAATATATTAAAAAACCTAAAGGAAAGAGTACCGGTACATCGCCACCAGCTCGTCGTGCTCTCTGCGCCAGCGCCGTCTCCATCGTTGTGCCGCTGCTCTTCCAGCTCGTCCTTCGCCTCGACCTTGACTGCGGCAGCCTTGTTCTTGGCGGCGGCGGGATGTAGATGATGTCGTTCACCTCGGTGTGCTTGCGCGCGGACCATACCTCCGCCTCGCCGTCCGACGTCGCGAGGACGGTGTTGAAGGAGATGGACATGGTCATCGCCAAGTCAATCTCGTACTAGGCGTCGAGCTTCGCCTGGGCGCGTGGTGGAGGCGGCATATCCCGCTCCTTCTTCATGGTGGTGGCATCGCATCCTTCTCCTCCGTGGGGTGGCGCTCGCCGCTACGAGGACGAGGGCTCACGGATGACGATGCCCCGCGACGGCACCGCCTCCCTTTTGACGCGCAATGGGGGCGGTGCTGGCGGCGTCCTGAACTCCCCCTTGACGCTCCCGAAGATGGAGGAGGAGCCCCGTGAGGAAGACGAGCGCGAGACCATGATCTGCGAGACAGGGGCGAACCACGGCACCGGCTACGCTAGGGTCGGCGGCGGGTTGAACACGTACTCGTTGAGGACGCCTTCGATGGTGCGGGCGTTCCCCATCTTCGCCGCGCCTCAGCGTTATGGTTGACCGGGGTAAACCTGGTTAGCGCATCACTGAGCGCCGCCTCCCGCTCCTGCATGAGGATAACGGTCCAGAGATCGTTTTCCTCTCTATAGTTTGGGTCGGCCCGCTCCTCGGAGTCAGGTTGCGGCAGCGCTCGTGGACGAGGGCACGTAACCGTTCCGGCGTTTCGGTGAACGACGGGATGACGTAACCTAACGGCTTGTCCCCCCCCCCGCCGCCGCCGCCGGATGATGGGAGGCACGTCCCGGTGAAAGCTCATGTCTCTTCTAATCTAGTTTTGGTGGTAATAACAACACAGGTAATCCCACTGACTTTTGTTTGTTTAAGTGTTCACGGCTGGAGTTATCTTATTGATCAAAATAGAAGAATCTTCTTTGTTGGAAAAAATAACCAGCATAAAAAGGGGGCGGAAATTTCCGCCAGGAGGCCGGAATATTCCGGTACATAAAGGGCGGAATTTCCGGGCCGGCCCCCGGATATTTCCGGCATGTTGAAGTCTGGCCTCGAAGAATCAGCGCGTCAAGATTGCCTGCTCTCCGGACTAGGCAGATATTTTGGCCGGAATATTCCGGTGGAAATATCCGGCCGGTAAAGATCAACGTGAAGACGACGCACCCCGTTTTCCCGCTCTCTGGACAGGGGCGGAATGTTGGGCCAGAAATTTCCGCCCCCCAGATTATTCAAACTTCCGCCCCCCGGACATTTGGAAATATCCGGCCGGTGTGCCCGGAAATTTCCGGCACTTACCACGGAAATTTCTGGCCCTGGAAGACTGCAAGGGCCATATTTTAGAAAGACCTATAAATAGTTGTCTCCTACCTTGGAACAGTTAGCTCGTTCATTCCTCTCTCTCTCTCTCCTCCATCAATACCAAACTTTAAATGCCTATATCTCGCTTCTCAACCAACCAAACTTAATGCCCTTCTAAGATTTGGTGGAGAAGACCAAGATCTACATATTTACCGAGCCAAAAATCGTTTTCTCCCATACCTCCCTTGGGGATCTTGTAAATCTCTTGGTTGCGTTGTCAATCCTCGTGCTTGGAGCTTCCACCTTGTTGAAAGAAGCTTCAGATCGTTGAGATACTCCAACCATCTTGTGGAGTAGCCTCGACCTTGTGTAAAGGTTTGGTCAACGCATTCAAGTCGATCTCATAGTGGAAACGAGAATCTCCCTCAACGGAGAAGCTCAAGAAAAATAAGGTATGCACATCTGTGCAATTGGAGCGCCTAGGTGGCTCCACGCCTATCCAACATAGACATACTTCTCTTGAGAATGAACTACAGGAAACATATCCTTATCTCCTTGTTTACACTTGTGGTTTATGTTGTACCTTACATATTGCTTCCGTTGCGTACTTTGTATCGTATCACATAGGATGTTCACCTAGTTGCACATCTAGATAACCTTCTCTTTACTTGTTTAGCCCAATCTAAAAAAGAAAAGAATAAAAATTGTTATTCACCTATTCACCCCTCCCCCCTCTAGTTTACCATATCGTACTTTCAATTGGTATCAGAGCCTCGGCCCTTATAACGGGTTTAACCGTATAAGAGTATTATGGCCAACGGAGACGACTCTAAGTCTTCTAAGGAGGAGATCTCCAAAATGGCTGACACAATAGCTAACCTACAAATGACGGTTGGAAACATCCAAACCCAATCAACCAAGGTTAGCTCTAGTGTTGTCTCGGAGGTCTCTACCATTAAGAAGATGTTGGAGGACATGATGGGTAAACCTTAGGGGCCCGAGGGACCTCCCCATATTTCCGATGAGGAAAGTTCAGAATATGAAACTATTCCGGACATTGCCGAAATGGAAGCAAACATTGCCAAAGAAAGGCGAAAGCTGCGGAAAAGGCTAAGGTAAGGGAGAATTACGGAGGCTCCAATTCTCAAACGGCTAATGGTTCAGGGACTAACTCAAGAGTTCCACCACCTCCCAACTATGACTATATTCATCCCATTGTTTCAGTGCCACACATTTTAAATGTTGGACTTCTTCCCATGCCTAACACTAATGAATTATCCTCTTGGAAGTTTGAAATGGAGTCTCACATTTTTGGTTCATGCACCGCCTTGTGAAGAAGTGTTGTTCATGTATTTCATCCTCGCGATGCAAGCAATTTGACACAAAGAGAGGACATTGTGTCTCAGCTCAACAAGATCGCCCTCAACATCATTCAAAAGGCTCTCCAACGGGAGCACCTCACTCACATATGAGTATGCAAGACCGCCAAGGAGGCTTGGGATAGTCTTAACACTAACTTTCAAGTAAACGGAAGCATCCAATCCTCCAAGTATGATGTTTCTCTTGCCAAGGCCGAAAACTTTGTTATGCAAGAAGATGAGACTCCAGAAGAACTCTAGAGAAGAACCGTCAACCTTGCAAATCAATTGAGGGACTTTGGGAAAGAGAAGATCACCGGTGAGTGGATCAAAAGGAAGTTTGTTAAGGCCATCACTTCTTTAGAGAAAAAACTCCCCACGAGCATTCGTACAAGAGTGGACTACAATTCTCTCAAGCCCATTGGTGTTCTTAATGTGTTCATTTCCATATCTCTATCTCACAAGAGTGACGATCATGCCCTTGCCCGCTCAAGAGGATTGGAAAATCTCCAACCTAGCCTCAAAGTCAAAAGAGGTTTCTCGAGTTAAAGAGGTTGAAGAGTATGATGATGAGGAGGAGGACTATGAGGACACGTATAAGGGTGCTCACAAGTGCATCGATCTTGCTATGCATGGCTATTGGAAGAGATGGGAAGCTCATAAGTCCGGTACTCCAAGCCCCCAAGAAACAAGAACTACAAGAAGAAGGGGGAGCGACCAAGGACATGCTACAATTGTGGAAGTGCAAATCACTTCGTCAAAGAGTGTCATGTTGAGCCAAGAGAGTAAAATGAAGGCAAGCTTGTTTGCAAAGACAAGACCAAAGCTCCACAAAACCAGAACTACGCTAGAGGAGTTCCAAGAGCTCTATATGTTCAATAAGGGGCCGTGTTGGAAACATATATCTCCAGAGATGAAGGAGAAGATGAAGTGGTAGGTGTCCCTAATGACCCATAAGTATAGGGGGTGTATCGTAGTACTTTCGATAAATAAGAGTGTCGAACCCAACGAGGAGCAGAAGGTGTTGACAGGCAGCTTGGATAGATGATTCACTGTAAACACTAGCACACTAGCAGATAGGTTTTTGGTGGTTTTTGCTATAGCAGATAAATAAAGTGCGAGTAAATAAAAGAACGTAATAATAATTGTAGCAAGTGGCCCAATCCTTTCTGCAGCAAAAGACAAGCCGGTTGTTTTACTTATGATGACTAAATGTTCTCGAGGACACATGGGAATTTCATCAAGTGCTTTTGCTTCATACAGTTGATTAATATTTATTGTTTTAATAGGTGTTGTTTGGGTGAACCTATGCTAATGCACCGCCAACCTACGACTAATACATTATTGTGATTATACCCCTTGCAAGCATCCGTAACTACAAGAAAGTAATTAAGATAAATCTAACCACAGCCTTAAACTCTGGGATCCTACACTCCCTTGTGCATCGGTTTCCTAACGGGGGTTTAGGTTTCTGTCACTCCAGCAACCCCACGATTAGTAGCCAAACTCACAATGCATCCCTCTAGGCCC
Source organism: Alopecurus myosuroides (assembly GCA_028641055.1). Taxonomy (NCBI): domain Eukaryota; kingdom Viridiplantae; phylum Streptophyta; class Magnoliopsida; order Poales; family Poaceae; genus Alopecurus; species Alopecurus myosuroides. The sequence continues at coordinate 287,711,866 of CM054059.1, forward strand.
ATAAAGGTGAAGTTTCATGTAGTCGACGTTCAAATGTAACCACTAGAAGATTAAGACCACAACTTAAATATCAAGCCATTAGATATTACTTCAACATAATTCCACTACTAACATCTTGACTTCTCCCATGTCCTCAAGAACTAAACGAACTACTCACAAGAAATCATATGGATTATGATCAGAGGTGATATAATGATCAATAACAATTGCTCATAAAGTGAAAACACCGATAAATCTCGTAAGCATCAACTACTAACAAGTAATCCACGTCGGGAGAGAGTTCTAGTGAAGAACAACGATATAGAACCCTAATTGTTACAGAGGGACGGAGGTGGGCGGTGAGGATGATGGTGCTGGTGGTGAGGATGATGATGATCTTGATGATGCCCAGAGCGATGACGGTGACGATGGCGATGATTTCCCCTCTCCGGGGAGGAATTTTCCCGGCAGATTTCTCCCTGCTGGAGAGCTTTTCTCTCTCTGTTGTTTTCCGACCCCAAGGAGGCGGCAGAATATTTTCTTGATGGTTCTCTAGGTCTTAGTGTTCTCTGGCGATGAAGTACGCGAAAGGGGTCGGCCAGAGGTGGGCCAGGGTGGCCACATCACCTGGCGGCGGGGCCAAGGGGGGCGCCACCACATGGTGTGGGCCCTATGTGGCCCCCTCTGGCTCCCCTCCTCGCTGGCTCCGTCTTCTGGTGAAACAGGAACTTCACGATAATCCCCTTCTTCTTCTGGTCTTCTGAAATATAGTATCTCGACGGTGCTTTTTCCGGCTGATGTGGTCCCGGTTATTATTCTCCAATTATTATCAAACATGCAAAATAAGATAAAATAACATAAGTGGTGCATCATAATATGAAATATATTGACGAATAACAGTAAATTATGATAAAAATAGTGATGCAAAATGGACGTATCAACTCCCCCTAAGCTTAGACATCGCTTGTCCCCAAGCGAAACTGAACTCAGTAAACATGACCACAGGTTTATGGAGTGAGGTGTCGATAACAAAATAGGGACAAGAAGCATCACATCTACCAATACACAATTCATTCTAAACAGCAACTTCCTCTCATATAAATTAACTTGAAACAAGTAGAGGAAATCACAATAAAGGTGCAAAAAGGAAATAACAGTTGGTTAAGCCAAACTCTGCTCTTGGTCAAGGAACAATTAACAGATTGAACTTATCTTTTGATTAGAGTCTTTATATTAGAGCTTATATTGCAGAGTTTTACATGCTCAATCTTAACAATCTCTTTACAGTCATTGATAACTTTCAAAGTAATATTCATTCAGATAAAAACATTTGTACTAAACAAGGAAGGATAAAAGACAAGATTGACTAAATCAACATATATATGTGGATGGATCACAACAACTCAAATGCTTGCTTAAGACAGAAAGGAGTAGGTTTGCTGACTTAACATAAAGGTAAAAGATAGGCCATTCGCAGAGGGAAGCAGGGATTAACTCATGTGCTAGAGATTTTTATTTCGTAACCAGAGGTATTGAAAACAATTTTGAGAATGGTGTATGTTTATGTCAACGAATGGCAAACATACAATACAGTACGTGACAAGCCAACTAGACTTCACAAGAGCGGCTCCCATTGAAGGATGCTAACTGAGAACAACAGATCATCCCTCTTCTCTTTTGTTTACACAATTATGATTTGCCTGATAAATCAGGGGCAAAAATAGTGAAGAGAATTTATAGTAACCAAGTTTGGGGTTGGGCATCCCGCTACCAGCTCTTTTAGCAATTGGATAATCGGATGTGCCACTAGTCCAGGTGTGTAAAGTCGAATCAACAAGTGAGATAAAGATTCTCTATTTGCGTCCTCATGAGCTAAAACAGGGGCACAAAACAGGTGTAAGTTTGAAGGTTTAAAGGTAGAACACAAGCAATTTACTTGGAATGGCGGTTTAAAGGTAGGTATGGTGGACACAAATGGCATGGTTTTTGGGCTCATGGTTTGGATGCACGAGAAGCATTCCCTCTCAGTACAAGTTTTTGGCTAGGAAGGTTGGGTAGCAAGAATAAGAATTGAGGGAAAACAAACAAATATACATGTGATAGAACCAATCATGCAATCTTCCTTGGAAGTACAAACAATCTTAACTTAAGAATACCAAGCTTATGAGCCAACAAGAGAGAAAGATAACAGAATAATATATCTACATACATCTCCCTCTTTTCAACTTAAGCCTCAAAGTATTGTTGTTACTTACCAATGCTAATTTTGCCAAAACCAACTAGATTAACTTGATGCTCCCATATGGATACCAATACTAATAACAAGATCTACCATATAGCATAAATTGCAAACTAAAATAAAGTGTAAATAGTAAATGATAAAAATTCTCATTTATATTTCATAATGGCAACTCATACCAAGGGATACATAGATAACCAACTAAAGAGAGATACTTCCAAACTGCAAACCATCCTATATGATAACTTCTCTACTCATGATATGACTCTACTAAAAAGTAAAAGGTGAAAGATAAACGTGTGATACCGCGGTACTCCCCCAAGCTTGGAACAAGCCAAGGGGATGCCAATACCAATGATGTATTACTTCTTCGGTGGTGGTGGTGAATATTTGATCAATGTACGAAAACGCTCCAGCATCTCGCGAAGTCTGTTGTTCTCCTCTTGAAGTATCTCTACCTCCATCCTTAAAGCTCGATATCGATCACAAAACTCATCTACGACTTGAAGAGGTTCCTCTACTCCCGGAAGGGGCTGAGGCCTGGAACTGGTGGTATTGGTCCCTACATATTATGGAAAAAAGCACGTCCAGCTTTACTTGATGATATCTGATACGTCCAAAACGTATCTCCTTTCTGAACACTCTTCTTATTGTTTTCTTCTAAACGTGTGAGTTTTGGATACCACTAACACGGACTAACACTGTTTTCAGCAGAATTACCTTGGTGTCTCGTTTTTGTGCAGAAAAATCAACTTTCGGGAAATACCCAGAAAAGATCCCATTGGTTCGAAAACACCAGAAGACCCCAGGAGCCAGAAGGGGGCCAGGAGAGGATCCAGGAGGGGGCCACACCACCCCCGGTGCGCCCCCCTTGCCCGCGCCGCCAGGTGGTGTGGGCCACTCCCTCACCCCTCGGACTCCCCTTTCGACTACATATGGCCCATAACCTAAAAACCGAGGGGGTTCGTCATATTCTATAGAAACACAACAAAGCACCGCTGCCACCCCGAACCTCGATTCAAGGATCAGAAGTTCCTGTTCTCGCGTCCTGCCGAGACGGGGATTCGAAGGAGATCATCGCCATCGACACCGCCACCTCTTCTCCATCAACCATCCATGATTCCCCCGTCCATGTGTGAGTAAACACCGCTGTAGGCTGAGAGAGATGGAAGGGATTGGATGAGATTGATCATGTAATAATGTCAGATTATTAGGGCATAGTGCCCAGTATCCATTGTTAGTGTTTTCTACCGTTGTTGCAACTTGTTATGCTTAATGCTGGTCACTAGGGCCCGAGTGCCATGATCTCAGATCTTAAAATGTTATTATTTCATGAGTATAATTATGTTTCTTGATCATATCTGCAAGTTGTTTACACATGTCATTGTCTGGAACCCGAGGCCCCAAAGTGACAAAAATTTGGACAACCGGAGGGGATGGTTGTGATGTGAGGATCATGTGTGTTCACGGAGTGTTAATGCTTTGCTCCGGTGCCTTATTAAAAGGAGCACCTTAACTACCAGTAGTTTCCCTAGAGGCCCCGCTGCCATGGGCTGGTAGGACAAAAGATGTTGTGCAAGTTTCTCATTGCGAGCACGTATGACTATATTGGAACACATGCCTATGGTTTTCCTAAATGTTTGATGCTTTATTATTTTTATATGCAATGCATGTGTTTAGATTATTACATGACCTATGTTATCCATGCATCGCATGTCCATCCATACCCTCTATGCCTACGGTAATTCCCATACTTCTGTTTTCCGCGATTGCTACGACTATTACTATTTTACTATTGCTGTTATTTTATTTCTACTGCTGCTATAAAACTTTTACCACTTATAAATTGTTGCGAGCAAGTCTACTTTTAGGTGCAGCTGAATTGACAACTCAGTTGTTAAGGCATATAAATATTCTTTGGCCCCACTTGTGTCAAATCAATAAATTTGGTTTTTATTTCCCTCGAAGACTGTTGCGATCCCCTATACTTGTGGGTCATCAAGACTATTTTCTGGCGCCGTTGTCGGGGAGCATAGCTTTATTTATTTGCTCACTTGATCATGATATTGTTTGCTGCAAGCCATTCATCATGGGCAAGACTCGTGATGGAAAAGTTCCTATATTACAATCCACTACAAGAAGAGGTACAACTCTGAACACCTCTATTGCTCTTGATTCACTGTCTGTTATGAGTAAGCTTCTTACTACACCACATGCTACACGTACTGTTACTTCTGCTGAGTCTGAGAATATTTCTGATACTTTTGACGATGCTTCTACTGTGCTTGATGATACTGGTTCTCTAGGTTCTTTCCTAGATGCTACTATTGCTAGATCCAAACAAACTAAAAATGCTGAAATTTCTGTTGAAAATATTGGTACACCTGTTAATTCAACTGAGCTTATTGATGATCTTGATGAAACCTATATTGAACTTAGTGATGATGTTATTGAAGAAGGTCGTGCTACTACTGGTGCAAGTGCTCTTAAGAGTCTTCTTGCAAGACATGTTGTGAAATATAAATATTCTCTTGATGCTAAGTTTGGCACATCTCCCATATACATTATAGACAAGGATTATGATTTCTCTTTAGATTTATCTTATATATCTATTGTTGAGAAGGAAGTTTTTGTGGAACTGAAAGTAAAAGTGCTATGGAACACATGAATGAGCTTTCATCTTTGAGTAGTTTATTTTTTGATGATACTAAGCTGCGTACTTATTTTGTTACCAAGATCTTCCCTTTCTCATTGAAAGATGAAGCTAAAATTTGGTTTAACAATCTGTCACCTGGGTGTATTACTGATCCTATGGATTTGATTAATGCTTTCATCCAAAAAAAAATCCTGCTAGTGCCCAACATGCTGCTATGCAGGACATGTTTAACTTTGAGCAAATTGAAGGAGAAAAATTGCCTGAATCTTGGACAAGGTTTTGTTCTTTGATAAGAGCTAGCCCTGGATATTCATTACCTAAAAATGATCTCCTAGATATATTTTATAATGGACTAACTGTTGAATCTAGGACATACCTGGATAGTTGTGTTGGTTGTGTTTTCAGGAAAAGAACTCCGGAAGAAGCTGAGGAATTAATGGCTAAAATAGCCAAAAAATAATGATGGTTGGAATATACCTGAGCCGACACCTACACCAATACCAACACCCAAGAAGATAGGGATGATTGAACTAAATGATGAAGTGATGAAGGAAGCCAAGAAATCTCTTAAAGAGAGGGGTATTAAATCTGAAGATGTGAAGAATTTACCTCCTATAGAAGAATTATGGAAGCCTATTCCTCATCCATCAACTGTTGAGGTACACTCTCTCCAATACTTTGATAATAGAGATATTCCTTACTCTAAACCACCTGATCAATTCTTAGATGAATTTGATAATTATGTTGTTAAGCAAGAAAACTTTAATATGAGAATGCAAAACCACCTTATGGAAAACTCTAGAGCTATTGATAATTTGCATGGTATTATTGAAAGAACCTCTAATGATGTTAAAATGCTTGTTAAACATTTTCAAATGGTTCAAACTCAAATTGATCAACTTACTAAAGTGCAAAAAGACATGCTAGCTAATGATCCTAGAGATAAACATGTTTGTTAAATAATTACTAGAAGTGGTGTTTCTACTCTGGACCCCTTGTACCCTGAAGGACATCCTAAAAGAATTGAACAAGATTCCCAGCAACCTAAAAACAATAGCTATCCTTCTAAGAAAAACAAGAAGAGACATAAAAATATTGTAGAATCTACTGAACCTGCTAAAGATCCTAATAGTATATATATTTCTGATGCTGAAACTGAAAGTGGTAATAATAAAAGTGATGCTTATGATAAAGAAGAAACTGTAGTTGAACCTGAAAGGCAAACCAAAACTTTAAAGTATACTAAGGAGGATTTCATTGATAATAAACATGGTAATGACAGAGAGCCTTGGGTATAAAAAGAAATGCCTTTTCCTAATAAGAAACACAAATCAAAGGAAGAAGAACATTATAACAAGTTTTGTGAATGGATGAAACCTCTATTTTTTCAAATCCCTTTGACTGATGTTATTAAACTGCCTCCTTATTCTAAATATATGAAAGATATTGTCTCCAACAAAAGGAAGATTCCTAATGAGAAAATTTCCAATATGCTTGCTAATTACTCTTTCAATGGCAAGGTTCCAAAGAAGTTTGGAGATCCTGGTATTCCTACTATCCCTTGTTCTATTAAAAATAATTATGTTAGAACTACTTTATGTGACTTGGGAGTTGGAGTTAGTGTTATGAATTTCTCTCTTTATAAGAGACTCTCTCTTGAAAAATTGATACACACTGATATATATTTGCAAATGGCTGATAAGTCTACTGCTATTCCTGTTGGTATATGTGAGAATGTTCCTATTCAAGTTGGTACTAATTGTTTGATATTAACTAACTTTGTTGTGTTGGAAATGCCTGAAGATGATAATATGTCTATTATTCTTGGGAGACCTTTTCTTAATACTGCAGGGGTTGTTATTGATTGCAATCAAGGAAAAGTAAATTTTAATGTTAATGATAAAGAGCATGTTGTTTATTTTCCCAAGAAGATTGATAGAAGATATGGTTTAAATTCAATTGAAAATATTGAGACCATCAAGATTGGAGAATTTTATTGTCCTGTTCCAGTACCACCAAAAGAATATGAAATTATTATGATTGGGACTATGTCCATCAAGGTTGAGGTTACATAATTATTTAGTGATTAGCAAAGTTTTGCTTCATATGAAAATTGTTCTGGTAACAAGACTTGATCACCCTTGTTAACAAAATGATTTTGAATGAAGAGGACAATGTTTTCACTATGTTTTCACCTTCCCCATTATGTTTTCACCATGTTTACTTTTGTTATCACATTGCTAATTTAGTACAATCATGTTTTCCATCATCCATATTCATGTTTCCCTGATGTTTTCACCCTGATTAGTGTGGTTAGGCATGTTTTCACCACCCATACTTTTGTTTTCACCACTTACCCCTTTGTTTTCTTTGAACATTTTTCCATTGGAGTGTCATAGAACCTCTGTAGTTCTGGTTTTGGTTTTGTTTTCCACCTTTTCACTTTGTTTTTCTGGTTTTTATTAATTCTTAAAATTCTGGAAATACCTCAAAAATAAAGTTTCTCGAAAAATTCCAGAAAAATTATAATATTTGTTTACGTCAAAAATGAGGCAGAGAGCCACCTGGGAGGCCCGAGGGGGACCCACCAGTCAAGCACACCATGGGGTGGCGTGGCCTACCCCTGGTAGTGCGAGCACATGGTGTGGGGCCCCTTGGCCCCCCACTAACTCTCTCCCCTGCCAAAGTTCCCTCTCTCGCCTCCCAAACTCAACACGTTTCCTCGAGCCCGAGTTCTTGCTGTTCTTCCTCGAGATTTTTCGATCTCTTTGCTCAGCCCATCACTTGTGCTGAAATTTGGTGCATTTGCTCTCTGGTAGGTGACTCCTCCGATTATCCAAGTAGAATTTTGTTTAGTGGAGTATTTCTTGAGTAATTTGGTACTTTAGGTGATAGCTTATGTGAGTTCGCATGCTTGATTTGAGTAGAAATAATGTAGTTTTGATGCATGTTTATCTCTCCTATAAGTCCCTATGGTAGTTTCCACCTTATAGTTGCTTGAAAGTAATTTTTATGATGATTGCTGAAAATTTTCAGAGATGGAGCACAAAGTACATCAACTAAACCAGCATGAGTTGGAGTTGCATGAGGTCATGATCGTGCACCGTGAAGAAAGAGTGTTCCCTTCGATTTATCCATGTCAGGAATTCATGCGGATTACTGGAATTCTGCAGGATTTCAATATCCTTGTGCATAATGCAGGCTTGGACCGATTTATTGAGGATGAACCTATCCAACATGTGAAACTAACTATGTCTGTGGTGCAGGATTTTCACTTTAAATGGTCTTCAACTAACCCTGTGGTCCACTATAAAATTTACAATAATGCTGTAGACTTTCCTTTTAGTGATTTTTGTGCAGCTATCAAGGTACCAGAGTGGGGTTCATGTGAGAAGATAAGAGGGTAGCCTAAACCACTGCTGGAATTATATGAGGAGATTTGCCAAGGCAGAAGCTTCACAGGGGAAAGTGGTAAAATACGAGAAATCTAACTCCCTAGCATTCGATACTTTGCTTATTTCATTTCTAAATGTGTGTTAGCTATAAAAACTGCCAAGAAGCTATCTGTTTATGATTTGGCGTTTATTTCAGCTGCTTTAAGACGTGATAGGTCTTATAACTTTGGTGCTTTAATTGCTTACCGTCTCTCACTTAACCGTGATAAGGGTGGAATTTGTGGAGGTCTTATTACCTCGCGCTTGCTAGCTTTGCATGGTTTGGAGCCACACCTCTAGACCGGTAATTTCCTTTAGAGAGGTTGGACCTTGTTTCCATGGTTCATCATAAGTTTCTTTCTACCCATGCTCACTTGCACAATTTATATTTTGAAATAACCTTCTCCAAACAATCCAGGTGGAGAGTGACTAAAACTGTTAGGAAAGTACTTTTGCCTGCACCTCCTTTGTTTAATCTTAATGACATGCAAGGATGGATGCTTTCTGAGAGCGAGTTGGACTCATACATTTAGAGCCACCCCCAGAAAGGGGAGGATGCCGGCGAGGGTGACGATAGTGAGTTCGTCTAGCCCTTCGACACCACGGGGATCCCATACCAGCACTCAGGTTATGACTATGCGCCCGCTGCTAAATCTTCCTCTTGGGCGCCCGAGTACGACCATGCGAGGGACGACCCACCACAGTGGGGATATTTCCTGCGCCGTGGATGATCTCCACTTAGGCCAAAAGCCTAAGTTTGGGGGGAGGTATACCGACATCACACTCATTTATATATCATGTTCGGTCGGTTCTTTGTATATCCATGTTCTCGTTTCTTTCGTTTGTTTTCGTTTTCTTTCGCTTCTTTCGTTTCTCTTTGTTTTATTGTTTTGTTCTTGTTTTTCAAAACACAAAATGAGCAAAAATATTTCTGTTGTTTCTCTTTGTTTGCTTCTTTAGTTTGTTTTGTTGGTTTGCTTTCTTTTCTCGTTTCGGTTAGTATTCAAAAATCCAAACATATTTTTCTTTGTTTGCTTCTTCTTTGTAAACTTGTTTTAATTCAAAAACCCAAAAATATTTGTTGTTCTTCTTTGGTTTTGTAAAGTTTGTTGCAGGGTTCGTTGGACTTCCGTGTCTCCATTGGAGCTTGATTATCATTCTATATTATTCAATCCACAAGTGAAGAACAATAATGATGATTTACGATAATCCAAGTTGTGGTGAGAAGCTGGTATGAACTCTATTTTTTTTATTTTCGTACATATACTCATTGTGTGAACATGCTTAGTCCGTTCATGTAAGGTGTATGTTATTTAATAGATGCTTAGTAGTTTGTGCTCGCACGTGTTAGTTCCAACTTATTAATATAAGATAGCATGTCGTATGAATGTTTGCTTGCATTGTTTTATTCATAGAAGGGTATGACATTGTGGTATCTCTCTCTGATTGTTTCGCTTGAATCGACTTGGCACATGCTCACGCATGCTATGACTGAAAACAAAAGGTCAATTAAGCCTCGATGATTTATTTTGCCTCAGAGTATTTGTATCGTTTTTATGCCCCTGTTAATTTTGTTTTGTCACAAGTATGATTATGACAGTTGTTGCTCTCTTGATTGTCGCTCCCCGTCTATTGCTAGCCTTCACTTGTACTGAGTATGAGCTCTACTCGTGCATCCAACTCACAAAAACCAAATTTTGCCAAGTGTGTCCACCATACCTACTTATATATGTGGTATTTAACCGCCACTCCAAGTAAATTTCTCGTGTGCTACCTTTAAAAACTTCGAAAAATTATTCCTGTTGTGTGCCCCTGTTTTAGCTCATGAGGACGTAAATAGAGAATCTTTATCTCACTTGTTGATTGGATTTCACATCCTGGAATAGTGGCTTCATATGCTTATCCAATGGTAGAAGAGCCGGCAGCGGGGTGCCCAGCCCCAAAATAATACAACAAATTCTCTTCACTATTTTTGCCTCTGATTTATCAGTCAAAGCATAATTGTGTAAACAAAAGAGAAAGAGGGATGACCTTCTACCCATATGCGTCCTTCTATAGGAGCCGCTCTTGTGAAGTCTAGTTGGCTTGTGACGTATTGTATTGTCTATTTACCATTCGTTGACATAAGCATACATCTCTCTTAAAAATGTTTTCAATTCCTCTGTTTAATAAAATAAAAAGCTCTAGCACATGAGTTAATCCCTGCTTCCCTCTGTGAAGGACCTTTCTTTTATTTTTATGTTGAGTCTTCACCTTCTCTCTTTATGCATCTTCCTGAGAGCATGGCTGTCATTCTTAGTGTAATGTGCTTGTCCCTAAAACACTGTTGATAGTGGTATAACTTTGATGCTTGTATCTTTTATATATGTATTTCTAGTCTTCATTTGAACTTCAGAGGTGCCCTGGCATTTATGTTTTGCTACACTATTAAGGGAAAGCGAGTACACTTTATCATACCCTATTATGAGCATTGCAATTCTGCAGATTGATATACTTCATGTTGTCTATTATTAGTTTGTTGGCATCTTTTCATGGTTTGCATAACTAATGGGTGACTTTTAATTTCCATACATCTTATTATGAATTGCCTCAGCACTTGATCATGCAGTGAATATATTACATCATATGAATCAAATGTGTTTGTAAAAGTCTTTTATCGCACTCAGTTGTCACTGAATTTCTTGAGGACGAGCAATAAGCTAAGCTTGAGGGGAGTTTATACGTCCAAAACGTATCTCCTTTTCCGAACACTTTTCTTATTGTTTTCTTCTAAACTTGTGAGTTTTGGATACCACTAACACGGACTAACTCTGTTTTCAGCAGAATTACCTTGGTGTCTCGTTTTGTGCACAAAAATCAACTTTTGGGAAAATGTCCAGAAAAGATCACATTGGTCCTAAAACACCAGAAGACCCCGGGAGCCAGAAGGGGGCCACACCACCCCCGGTGCGCCCCCCTTGCCCGCGCCTCCAGGTGGTGTGGGCCACTCCCTCACCCTCTCGGACTCCCCTTTCTACTACATATGCCCCGTAACCTAAAAACCGAGGGGGGTTTGTCATATTCCACAGAAACACAACAGAGCACCGCCGCCACCCCGAACCTCGATTCGGGGATCAGAAGTTCTTGTTTCTGCGCCCTGTCGGGACGAGGATTCGAAGGAGATCATCGCCATCGACACCGCCACCTCTTCTGCATCAACCATCCATGATTCCCCCGTCCATGTGTGAGTAAACACCGCTTCAGGCTGAGAGGGGTGGAAGGGATTGGATGAGATTGATCATGTAATAATGTCAGATTGTTAGGGCATAGTGCCTAGTATCCATTGTTAGTGTTTTCTACCATTGTTGCAACTTGTTATGCTTAATGCTTGTCACTATGGCCCGAGTGCCATGATCTCAGATCTGAACATGTTATTGTTTCATGAGTATAATTATGTTTCTTGATCATATCTGCAAGTTGTTTACACATGTCATTGTCCGGAACCCGAGGCCCCAAAGTGACAGAAATTGGGACAACCGGAGGGGCTGGTTGTGATGTGAGGATCACGTGTGTTCATGGAGTGTTAATGCTTTGCTCCGGTGCTTTATTAAAAGGAGCACCTTAATTACCAGTAGTTTCCCTAGAGGCCCCGCTGCCACAGGCTGATAGGACAAAAGATGTTGTGCCAGTTTCTCATCGCGAGCACGTATGACTATATTGGAACACATGCCTTTTGTTTGCCTAAACGTCTGAAGCTTTATAATTATTATCTGCAATGCTCGTGTTTAGATTATTACATGACCTATGTTATCCATGCAACTCTCGTCCATCCATTCCCTCTGTGCCTACGGTACTTCCATGTAGCGTTCTCACATTTAAGTAATGTAAGGACACCTGTGTTATTGTGCTAGTCCCTGGATCAAATGCTAGCACCACAGTACAAAATGAAATATCATGCAAATGCATCAAATTCTGTTACATCGCATGATCCAGTCTTTACAAAATAGTATTACAACTTGCATAGTCTTAGAAGACTAGCAGAAAACAGAATTACAGCGGAAAACATAGTACACAATGAGCCTCATCTTCTTCATGTGCCACATGCAAAACATGTTGGCGATAGACTCGAGATCCTGAACGAAACCTCACTCGTCTTCAGATTCATCTGCAATATGGAATATGCAGCCACAAGGGAGTCAATACAATTTAATGTATTGGCAAGTAACACTATGGTGGATATAAATGGCAAGTCTAAACTACATGCATATCTGGCTTGGTGGAGTTTAGGCTATTTGCAGAAAGCAAGTTTTTCCCTCACACTTTTGAAAAAGAGTTTTCCTTTCAAAGATTGGCACCATGGGACACACCCATGAGCACCAGAACTAATATTTCCTTAGCCAAATTTTACTTCTTCAAAACGGTGTTGAGATTCTTCCATCCATCCTTGTCCAGCTGCTCGAAGTCGTCCTTTACCGGGAACATGGCTATGATCATAGTTTCTAACTCTGCAGAGGTTGTGCACTTTCACCATTAGACCCAACTAACCCAAACTATCCTCAAGCACCCAATTTGTGCTAAGGAAAAGGAGAGAGTTGAGACGAGATTTTTCAGAAGCATTTCCTCATCCCATACTGACTTGACGCGCTCCCATTCTAGCCATTCTACCACCACCTGTCAAGTCGGGACAAGTCCACGCAACTTAATCCATCTAGCCAGAGCCCATATGACTAATGGCTGCACGATAGCTACTAAACTTAGAGGGACTTAGGAATCTCTTTGTTCCTGGGTGGCAATCCACAAGTGAACACCCCTCGGGGCGACACTCAACTCTCAACAACCACACAACCAAATCCACCCAGGTGGTTCATTGAAATTTATACTTAAAATTTTCCACAGCATTGAGTAAAACAATTTTGTAGCAAGGCTAAGCATCTACTAAGTACTAAGTCTCCAAAATATCAAGTCTAAAGGATGTCTACACACTACTTGGGATTTTGCATAGCATATAATAACTTAGTAAAATTCCCTATCATGCATACTACTCAAAAACACTAGTAATGCATAGTGAAAATATGGGAGATTTGATGGTGTGTTACTTGCCTTTGGAGTTGGTGAAGAACAATCACCTTCTCTTCACAAAATGGAACGTTCTCTCCGTACAATCTAAACAACACAAGTAAACAACAATAAACAAACAATTACAAGCAAAATAACAAAGTATAGCAACCAACAAACTTAACACAACAATTTATTCTACAAAGGAATTATTTTATTTGGGTTTAGTGTATGGAAAATGGCTAAGGATTGTGTCTTGAGGATTCCAAACTTATTGAACAAAAGTTTCACTAAGTATTATCACCTTTATTCTAATATGCAAAAGGACAACTTGTTATTTCAATACACACAAAGAGAACTAAGAAATTCTTGTTAGTGGTTTTCCCTTTGTGACTAAGGGTTAGTTTTTGATCAAAAGATCACACAAAGATCAAATCAATTTCTTTCTTGTTTTCTCCAAGTCTTCTTTTGCTTCCTTGAGTTGCTTCTGATGTCTAAGTATTTTTGCATGTTTCTTCAATGGCCTTGCGTGTAGTCCTCCTTATTAATTATAGGACTTAGTCATTTAGAATAAGAGAGGTAGTAGAGATTGTTAGAGTTCCCCTGAAAGGACTTGTAAAAACCTGCATCTTGTTCATCTTCTGGGAGAGTATTCTTCTTGAGTTGCAGTTGCTCTTCTTGAGGAAAGTCTTCTTGTTGAAGTCTTGGTCAAAACCTCTCATCTTACTTGGAAAAGAAATTCCAAGTCTTGGACAAAACACTAATCACCTTGAAAACAAATTCTAAGTATTGGAAAACAAATACTAAGTCTTCACAGCCTTGGTCTTAGAAAATCTTCAGGATCCTTTGTAGCTTCCTCCTTGGTGTGGGGACTTAATTGAATCTTCTAACACTTCTAACACTTGATGGTTTTGATACAAACTAGTGGCTGGTCAAATATAACTTAGCCATAGCACAAAGTCTAAGAGAACAGAAAATAAGGGGAGAAAAGACTTAGAGAAAAAGAGAGAGATGTGGCTGGTCTTCTTGTCTTCTTGATTTTCTTCTAAGTTCTTCTACTTCTTTGGAGACGCTTCTGAAGTCTATTTTCTTGGCTAAGTCCTTCATTTGTCTTCTTGCTTCATGTTGAAAATCTTCGAGTAATTGTAGTATCATCTCCATGGCTTTTCACTAATCCAGACTTAGTGGTTTTCAACTAGAAAAAGTAACTTAGAAATATTCTAAGGGCTTTGGTTTTGGTCTCTCTGGTCTAAGGTTAGTCCTTAGCACAAATTTGCTAGAGAAAACATATTGAAAATAATTACAGAAAATAAACTAAGTCAAAAATAGTGATATAAGCATATAACAAACAAAACCATTTTAACATAGCCAAAAATTATTTTGGGCGCAAGGGACTGTTAGTACACATCCTAAGGTCTCCAAAATTATTTTATTTCCAATTTTTAGATTTGTAGAATTAAAACTATGCCAAAAATCATCAAACAAGTATATTTAAATTTGAACCAATTTTAAATAGTCAATGTTAATTTTGGCCAGTACTAACAGAGTCTACATGATCAGGGCTTTTCAAAAAGTCCAAGTTTGTCGAATTTGGAGTCATACATCAAAAGTTATCAACAAAATAAGATGTACAAAGATTCAACAATAGAAAATGTGTGCATGTATCAAAATTCAGTTTTCATAATTTTAATAAATTCTAAACATTGTGCTGATTTCAAAAAGTACAAAATCATCGAAATTGGACTTAGAGAAGTAAAGTTATGAATTTTTGAAGTTTGCAACCTTTTCTGGAATTTTAATTCTATTTAAAAACGATTTTGACTGGGTTTGACTGGGCTGGCTGACTGGACGCCACGTGGCTGGCTCTGAGTGGTGCGGGGCTGACGCGATGGGTGACGAGGCGCTGACTGGGCTGCTGACTGGGCTTTGACTACTTATTTTGACCAAAAATAAAGTTGCTCGGATGGGAAAACAATCTAAACGAAAGTTGTAGAGAATTACGTGCTCTTTCTAACTATCACAAATATAATATCAGTGGATGAAAAATTTAGTCACAAATCACAAATTACCTTTCTGGTCCGAAACTTTGACCGTGAATAACTCCTAGCTCGGTTGACCAAAAGAGGTGAGGTTTGGGGCAAAAGAAAGGTCTTGATCAGGAGAATAATTTTGGTTATCAAGCCCCGAAGATTTGAGATGGTTTTCGTCTCCAAAAAACGTCAAACGCAAACTGTATTACACAGAAAATTCCGTACGTCAAAACAAAAAGTGTTCAAAAACAAAAGTGTAGATCAGGGTTAAATCTAACTTCTCACCAAAGGAATTTCGATTTGAAGATCCGAGCACGAAGAGATCTAGGAATTACGAATTCAGATCTGAAAGATGGCGATTCGAAATTCTTTCTCCACGGTTGATGAAAAGAGTTGAGGCCTCTCGGAGCTGAAAGATAATGGAGAGAGCTTCAATATTGCTTCACGCTCTGGTGCGATTCGAGATCGTTTTGATTAGGGTTTCGTTGGGATGAAAAGGGGAAAAGAAATGCCGTTGGATACAAATGTTTATATAGGCTAATGGTCGGTGGAATAGCTTGGGCTTGAAGTTATGAACGCGTAGGAACAAGCGGATCCGGATTTGGAGTCATATTTGTTGAGATATTCGTGTTTAACCGAAGGTAGTTTAGAAGAGCACGTTTTCTGAAATTCGGTGGCTTTTTTTTTTTGCTGCGCGGGGGCGAACTGGGCTGACGGCCTAGTTGGGCCGAATTTTTTTTTCTTAAACGTTTTTCTTTTATATTTTTCACAGTTTTTTTATAACTTTTGATTTGTAGATTTAAATGATCTCAAACCAAATTCTATAGTTTTGTAAAAATAAAACCTTTCACATGAAAACATTTAGGTGTTGTTTTAACACACTTAAAATAATTGTATTTTCAAAATATGATTAAATAACTATGGCTACTTAATATCATTTTAATTGGAAATATGACAAATCATTTGAAAGGAGGTTTTATAATATCCAAAAACATTCTCTAAGTCAAATGTTATTTTCCAAAAGTCATTTAACTTATTTTTCATATTCATATTTTAAAATATGAGTAAACTCTAATAGTAACTTAATGTTATTTCAAAATAAACAAATAAATACTTTGAATAATAAACTGATTTTTAATGATTTCTTTTAAGGGTTATATGATATGTTTGGATTATTATTTCCAATAGCATCGGAATAACATATAGTACTTCCTTTGTGTTTGAGTTTATTTGTTTTTGGTGGCTTGGTTTAACCAGAAAACAAAAGTTTTAATTTTTTTTGATTTTGAATGTTTCCAAAAATCAGGGATGTTACATTCCAATACTGTTGTTTTCCGCGATTGCTACTGTTGTTACTATTTTACTACTGTTGTTATTTTATTTCTACTGCTGTTATAAAACTGTTACCACTGATAAATTGTTGCGAGAAAGTCTACTTTCAGGTGCATATAAATTGACAACTCAGTTGTTAAGGCATATAAATATTCTTTGTCTCCCCTTGTGTTGAATCAATAAATTTGGATTTTACTTCCCTCGAAGACTGGTGTGATCCCCTATACTTGTGGGTCATCACTATCCTCTTTACTTCCCTCTTGACGCTCTGATCCATGTTCTTTCGCTTGGGACCTTGGAGATCATCTTCCATAGGCTCCTTCCCCTTGTTGTTGTTGGCGGAGGCCATGGTGCTTCTAAAACTTAAAACGATCATGGCAGAAATAGATCGAAACAAAAACACGATGAGAAAACGATATACGGACCTCGGGAGATCTGGGGGTTATATAGCAGAAAGTTTCATAACAAAACAAAAGTGCAGGGCGAAAACGGGTTGGAGACGGGCTCCGAGGCGCCCACACCATGTGGTGGCGCGGCCAGGGGTGGGCCTGCGCCGCCAGGCGGTGTGGTGCTCTCAGGCACCGTTTCCTTCGCTTCTTCGGCTCAATATTTTTCATATTTTCTAAAATAACAAAAGTATAAGTTGGAAATTAATACACGGACTTTCCTTCATAGAATTTTACCTATTCGAAAACGAACTCAGCAGTTTCTGGAATTCTCTCTTTTATAAACTCTTCCAGAGTCACCATTTGAATAGTTTCAACCTCTTCATTATAAGAATCTCCAGAAATATAATTTTTTAGTCTTTGCCCATTCATTACTTGTTGTCTATCACCATCAAGTGAATTAATCTTTATCGCACATGAGCGATACACCTCTTCAATAATAAAAGGCCCCTCCCATCTCGAGAGTAATTTTCCTGCAAAAAACCTGAGACGAGACCTATATAATAGAACTTTATCACCAACATGAAACTCTCTTTTAAGAATTCTCCTATCGTGCCATTTTTAACTTTCTCTTTAAAGAGTCTAGCATTTTCATAAGCTTCACTTCTCCATCCATCTAAAGAACTCAAGGCAAGCATCCTTTTCTTACCAGCAAGTTTAAAATCTTTATGAAGTTCTTTCACTTCCCAATAATCTTTGTGTTCTAATTCTAAAGGCAAGTGACAAGCTTTTCCATAAATCATTTTATAAGGAGACATACCCATAGAATTTTCATAAGCAGTTCTATAAGCACATAAATCATCATTCAACTTTCTAGCCCAAATTTTTCTAGATTTATTAACAGTCTTTTGCAAGATAGATTTAATTTCTCTATTTGATAATTCTACTTGCCCACTGGTTTGGGGATGATAAGCTGAAGCTAACATCATATTTACCAAGAGTTTTTCTAAAACCACCATGAATAAATTGAGAACCTCCATCAGTCATAAGATATCTAGGCACACCAAACCTAGGAAAAATAACATCTTTAAGCATTTTTAATGAGGTTTCACCATCATCACTCTTTGTAGGTATAGCTTCTACCCATTTAGTAACATAACCAACAGCAACAAGTATATGAGTGTAACCATTAGAAGGAGGAAACATACCCATAAAGTCAAAACCCCAACAATCAAATGGTTCAATAACAAGAGAATAACTCATAGGCATTTCATTACGGCTAGAGATATTACCATCTCTTTGACATTCATCACAAGACAAAACAAATTTGTGTGCATCTTTAAAGAGAGTAGGCCAATAGAAACTTGATTGTAGAACCTTTTGTGCAGTTCTATCTCCAGCGTGATGTCCTCCATAAGCACTGCCATGACATTTTCTCAATGTCTCTCGTTGTTCATATTCTGGAAAACATCTTCGCATAATACCATCTACGCCTTCTCTATATAAGTGTGGGTCATCCCAAAAATAATGTCTCAAGTCATAAAAGAATTTCCTTCTTTGTTGAGCTGTAAAGGTTGGAGGCAAGTACTTGGAAACAATAAAGTTAGCATAATCTGCATACCAAGGACTATCTCGCGAGCTTACTTTTATTGCAGCCAACTGTTCATTTGGAAAACTATCATTAACAGGAATAGGGTCATAAGCAATGTTTTCCAATCTAGAAAAATTATTAGCAACATGATTTTCAGCACCCTTCCTATCTACAATATGAAAATCAAACTCTTGTAAAAGCAGCACCCATCTAATAAGCCTAGGCTTAGCACCTTTATTTTCCATAAGGTATCTAATAGCAGCATGATTAATATGAATAGTGACTTTCGAATCGACAATATAAGATCTAAGTTTATCACAAGCAAAAAAAACACAGCTAGGAACTCTTTTTTAGTTGCAGCATAATTCTTTTGAGCAGAATCAAGAGTCTTTCTAGCATAATGAATAAATTCAACTTCTTATCTATATGCTATCCAAGAACAGCACCGACAACAAAATTACTAGCATCACACATAATTTCAAAAGGTAAATTCCAACCAGGTGGTTGAACGATAAGAGAAATAATTAAAGCCTTCTTAAGAGTTTCAAAAGCTTCTCTCCAATCATCATCAAAAATAAAAGGTACATCTTTCTGTAGAAGATTAGTAAGAGACTTTGATATTTTAGAGAAATCTTTAATAAAACTCCTATAAAAAACCAGCATGACCAAGAACACTACGAATACCTTTGACATCCCTGGGATAGGCCATTTTCTCAATTGCTTCAACCTTAGCTCTATCAACTTCAATACCTCTTTCAGAAATTTTACGTCCAAGAACAATTCCTTCATTAACCATAAAGTGGAATTTCTCCCAATTAAGAACAAGATTAGTTTCCTCACATCTCTGCAAAACTTTATCAAGATTGTGCAAGCAATTTTCAAAAGAAGTTCCATAGACGGAGAAATCATCCATGAATACTTCCACAATTTCTTCACATAAGCCATGAAAAATAGCAAACACACATCTTTGGAACGTAGCAGGAGCATTACACAAACCAATAGGCATACGTCTATAATCATGAGTTCCATAAGGACAAGTAAAAGTTGTTTTCTCTTGATCTTGTTTCCTAACAACAATTTGATAAAACCCAGAATAACCATCAAGAAAGCAAAATTGAGTTTTCTTAGACAATCTTTCTAGCATTTGATCAATAAAGGGTAAATGATAATGATCCTTCTTAGTAACTTTGTTAAGTTTTCTAAAATACTTGCACATTCTATAACCAACTACTACTCTCTAAGGAATAATCTCATCATTTTCATTGGGCACAACAGTCATTCCTCCTTTCTTGGGGACACAATGCACAAGACTTACCCATCTATTGTCAGCAATAGGATAAATAATACTAGCATCAAGGAGTTTTAATACCTCATTTCTTACCACTTCCTTCATCTTAGGAATTAAATGGCGTTGATGTTCAATAATTGGCTTTGCATCTGCTTCAATATTAATAGCATGCTGACATATAGCAGGGAAAATCCCTTTCAAATCATCAAGAGTATATCCAATAGCTCCACGGTGCTTCTTCAATATATCCAATAATCATTCCTCTTATTCACCTCAAAGTTTAGAACTAATAATAACAGGATATGTTTTCTTATCATCAATATAAGCATATTTAAGATCATCAGGTAAATGTTTTAAATCGAAAACAAGATCCTCCTTGGGTGGTAGCGTGGTACCTAAGTCTTCCACATGTAAATTATATTTCAGCATCGCTGGTTGTAAAGAAGAATATCGTCAATCTCATTTCTTTCTTCCATAAAGACCTCACTTTTGTGGTCCTCCATGTATTGATGCAAAGCATTGTTAGGAGAAAAAGCAATAGAGGCAAGGTGTTCAAATCTAAAATCTTCATTAGGCAATACAGTTTCATATGGAGCTTTACCAAATTTAGAAAAATTAAACTCGTAAGATTTTCCATCAAATTTAGTTACTATTTTCTCCTTACAATCTATAACAGCACCACAAGTGTTCAAGAAAGGTCTGCCAAAATGATAGGACAAGTTTTACTAGCAGCTGCACCCGGTACTAGAAAATCAGCAGGATATTTAGTTTTACCACATAAAACTTCTACATCTCTAACAATACCAATCGGAGAGATGGTTTCTCTATTAGCAAGCTGAATAACCACATAAATTTCTTCAAGTTCACAAGAACCAATTTCATGCATAATTTCTCTATAAAGCTCATAAGGAATAACACTTGAACTTGCACCAATATCACAAAAACCATAATAGCAATTATCACCTATCCTAACAGAAAGCACATGAATACTAGTTTTCCTAGATCTACTAGGATGTGAAACAATATTAGAAGCATCTTCACAAAACATAATGTGTCCATCTTCTACACTTTCAGTGACAATATCCTTAACTATTTCTACAGTAGGTTCAACAGTTATTTGTTCATCTAGTTCTATAGATTTCTTTGTACTTCTGTTAACCACACTAGTTGTAATAGAATGTTCCTTTACCTGCAGGGAAAGGCATTTTCTCAATATAAAGTTTGGGCACAACAGGATTAACAGTATGCACTTCTATATTTTTTAGCAGGAACACAATTAGCAGTATCTTTATAAGGTGCATGGTACTTGTTGCATTCCTTTTTAGGAATATTAATATAGGAGGCAAAAGCTTTAAAACAATTTGCAAGGATTTGAGAGTCAATGCCATAAACAGCACTAACATTACGACAATCAACGGTTCCCATAAAAGATTTAATGCATTCATAATAATAATTTATACCTCACTTTCTTCCTTTGTCATTCTCCCATCCTTCGGTATTTTTCTTAATACGGTCAAGAAGATCTCATTTAGCTTCTCCTTTCATACGTGTGAATGATCCAGAACAAGAAGCATCCAATAAATCCTTATTGTGAAGAGAAAGCCTTGCATAGAAATTATTAATAACAATATTACTCGGGAGCTCATGAATGGGACATTTGAGCATTGATAACTTTAATATCCCCCACGCTTGGGCAATACTCTCTCCATCATGTGGCCAGAAACTATATATTTGATTCCTATCCTTGTGAATCTCACTGGGAGGATAGAATTTAGAATAAAAGAGAGGTACAATTTCCTCCCATCGAATAGATTGGCCATTCTTCAACAATTTATATCATTCCGCAGCTCTGCCCTTCAGTGATAGTGAGACTAGTTTCCTCTTAACTTGGTCCATTGTAATACTTGCACACTTGAACAACTCGCACAATTCATGTATAAAGAGTAAATGATCACCAGGATGGACAGTTCCATCTCCAAAATAGCAGTTGTCCACAACACATTCCACAATTTACATAGGTATTTTAAAAGGGTCCAATTCAGCAGGTAACAGGTCATCTACTACCCTAGCAGTGGCAGTAGTTCTCCCAAATAGGGGACCAAATGGAGAGCTCTTCGTAATAAAATAAAGCAGCAAACAGAAATAAAAACAGCACTCACAGTCAAAGTTTCTCTTACCAATAGCGCTCCGCTCCCCGACAACGGCGCCAGAAAATAGTCTTGATGACCCACAAGTATAGGGGGTGTATCGTAGTACTTTAGATAAATAAGATTATCGAACCCAACGAGGAGCAGAAGGTGTTGACAAGCAGTTTGGATAGAGGATTCACTATAAACACTAGCAGACAAATTTTTGGTGGTTTTTGATATAGCAGATAAATAAAGTGCGAGTAAATAAAAGACAATAATAATTGCAGCAAGTGACCCAATCCTTTATGCACCAAAGGACAAGCCGGTTGTTTTACTTATGATGACTAAATGTTCTCGAGGACTCATGGGAATTTCGTCAAGTGCTTTTGCTTCATACAGTTGATTAATATTTATTGTTTTGATAGGTGTTGTGTGGGTGAACCTATGCTAATGCACCGCTCAACTACGACTAATACATAATTGTGATTATACCCCTTGCAAGCATCCGTAACTACAAGAAAGTAATTAAGATAAATCTAACCACAACCTTAAACTGTGGGATCCTACACTCCCTTGTGCATCGGTTTCCTAACCGGGGTTTAGTTTTCTGTCACTCCGGCAACCCCACAATTAGTAGCCAAACACATAATGCATCCCTCTAGGACCATAAAGGTGAAGTGTCATGTAGTCGACATTCAAATGACACCACTAGAAGAATAACACCACAACTTAAATATCAAACCATTAGATATTACTTCAACATAATTCCACTACTAACATCCTGACTTCTCCCATGTCCTCAAGAACTAAGCGAACTACTCACAAGACATCATATGGATCATGATCAGAGGTGATATAATGATGAATAACAATCTGATTATAAAGTGAAAAACACCGATAAATCTCGTAAGCATCAACTACTAAGAAGTAATCCACACCGGGAGAGAGATCTAGTGAAGAATAACGATATAGAACCCTAATTGTTACAACGGGACGGAGGTGAACGGTGAGGATGATGGTGCTGGCGGTGAGGACGATGACGATGATGATCTTGTTGATGCCCGGAGTGATGACGGTGACAATGGCGATGATTTCCCCGCTCCGGGAGGAATTTCCCCGGCAGATTTCTCCCTATCGGAGAGCTTTTCTCTCTCTGTTGTTTTCCACCCCCAAGGAGGCGACGGAATATTTCCTCGATGGTTCTCTAGGGCTTAGGGTTATCTAGGGATGAAGTACATGAAAGTGGTCGGCCAGAGGTGGGCCAGGGTGGCCACACCACCTGGCGACGCGGCCAAGGGGGAGCGCGTCACCACATGGTGTGGGCCATGTGTGGACTCCCTATGGCTCCTCTCCTGGCTGGCACCGTCTTCTGGTGAAATAGGAACTTCACGATATCCCCCTTCTTCTTCTGGTCTTCTGAAATATAGTATCTCGAAAGTGCTTTTTCCGGCTGATCTCTGGACCCGGTGATTATTCTCCAATAATTATCAAACATGAAAAATAAGATAAAATAACATAAGTGGTGCATCATAATATGAAATATATCAATGAATAACAGTAAATTATGATATAAAATAGTGATGCAAAATGGACGTATCAGTCCCATGTCACTATAGCTACCTCTTCCTCTTCATCAGTCTCTCTATTTGAATCCCCCAATGAGAATGCGCCTATCCGACCCTACATGTCTCATGGAAAAAGCCACTTCGGTAATTTCTTCCAACTCCAAAACTATTGCCACTAACCCTCCTTCATTATTGGATTGTGTTGAAAATAATTGTGAGGAGGATGATTGTCGGATATATACCAAATAGGGGTATAGAAGATGGTAGGCCAAGTGCCGGATTACCAGGGTGGCCTAAGT
The DNA here is from genome assembly GCA_028641055.1 of Alopecurus myosuroides. Classification (NCBI taxonomy): domain Eukaryota; kingdom Viridiplantae; phylum Streptophyta; class Magnoliopsida; order Poales; family Poaceae; genus Alopecurus; species Alopecurus myosuroides. Next base: position 287,735,828 of record CM054059.1, read on the forward strand.
GGTAGTGGGCTTAGGTCCATTAGGCGGCCCAGTAATCCGACGCGCAGAAGCCGGATTCTAGAAGAACCCGGATCACAGCCCATGTGATCTGGCTTGGAGGAGAAGACGGATTCCTTGCTTTCCAAGTTACAAGTTACCGTAGATTTCTAGGTTTCCTATTCTGTAAGCCCTAATCCGGCTATTATATAAAGCCGGACGCGAGATAAACAAACAAGGAACAAACAGAGAAGCTCTACGCCAACTCGCCGAGAAGCTCATCCTCGCCGAGTGGTTTAGATCTAAAACCCTCACATTGTAACCCTGTTTACGGGCTTTAGTCCCAATTAGTGAGAAGTGCAGGAGTAGGCACGTCGTACTGTCGCGACGTACCGAACCTGGGTAAAATCCCGTGTTCTGTGTTACCACGCTATCCCGTTACCCCACGTCTCTACCGTAGTCTCATGGCACCCCCGTCTATGAAAACTACTACGATGTCTCGACAGTTGGCGCCCACCGTGGGGCAAACGACGTCAGGCGTAAGATTCCGATCTGGGATACTTGGCGGAATCGGAAGATCAATCACTGTCGGAAGCTTGGAGTTCGACAACGACGTCGGGCGCTTCCTCAACGGATCCTACATACCGGCGCAAAACCACCTGGTAAGTGCCTGCGTGCTACCGATAGGATCTGCTAACATCTTTATCGGACTAACTGCAGAAGCAATGGGGTTTTGCGGTGGAAGCAAATTTAACCCACCCGCCCTATACCCAGTCAAAGATGACTATGATGCCGGATTCTGCTCAGATCGCCGACAAAAAAGTGATACACACTTTATCGGCATGGTGCAATCCGAAATCGCCGAAAACACGGATGACGGAAATCCCGTGCAAGAGGCAGACAACAACGTTCCCGTCATGGAGACGGAGGATAAAGCACCCGTCACAGAGGCGGACGATCCGACATCCGCCAACAAGACGATGAACTCGGAAGCAGAATCCGTGCTTGCCGCCATTGAGGCGAGGTTGGAGTCGGAAACCGGATCGGATAACTTCTACTCCGAAGACGAAGATGAAGACGCCTTCGTAAGAAAGGTTAAATCCTTTCAAGAGGGATTCCATGAAGTTCTAATGGCGAAACCGGCTGATACCACGGACGCCGGCAGCCAGGAAAGCCCTAAAACCCCTCCGCCAGCGGAAGAGAGAGAAGACGGAGAAACTTCTCCGATATTCCCCAGTGTCAAGGAGATGACAGAAGATGAGCCTGTCAAAAAACCTCCCTCCTCCAAGAAAAAGCACCGTGCTTCTAAAAAACTCCAATACAAAATCCGGAAGAAAAAATCAGCTGATCTCGCTGATGAAAACCTGGAAGTTGGAGATGTTAGCGGAACAAAGCCTGTGGAGAAGAAATCTAAGGAAATCACTGCTCCGCCAATGACGGAACAGGAAGAGCAAGAGCTATTGCAAACACCAGTGGGACCAGATGAACCCCCTGAGATGCTGGAAGCCAGGAGACAAGCTTTCCAACGGCAACAGCAACATCTACTCAGATCTCGGCAACATCTCCAACAAACCCATAATGACATCAAAGTCATGAAGGAAGAAATAGAGGAGTACGAGAGAAAGAATAGATCCGCGTTAAAACCTACTAGGTTACCCGGAATCGCAAGACCGGAAGAACTGCTGCCAAAAGAAAGGTTCCATAACCCATCTTGGCAAAAGCAGGTAAACGGCAAAGATGCCAAGGGCGAACCAATATACAAGACCGCAGCAGAAAACGCGGAAGCAGCGTTCGCGATTCTTAACAACGATCTGTATTCCAACGGGGAAAAACTCCAAGGGGTGTATGCTTTCCTAGGAAAAGCATTGCAACAACAACAGCGCGCCCAAGAGCGATCAGGGAGGCTGCATGATAACTCCGCCCTATGCAAAACAGCTACTTGCGCGGCTGGAGCACCTGGACCGGAAGAACCCGGGGACTCAGACAATTCAAAAGATAAAAAAGAGGATCCGAGAAAAGACAAGAAAAACCCCGACAACCGGGATGCAGCGTCTAGGACCGGATCCCATCTCCCGAAAGATGGGTATAAACCCCATGATCGGGAAGACAAACACCGGAAAGACGGCAAAATAATGCCACCTCCGAGAAACCCAGCTGAGAAAGCTGGAAGACACGATACACCTCACAGGCGTGAGAGATCCCGGACACCGCCTAAGGACAAACAAAGGCACAGGAGTAGAACTCCGCCTAATCCAAAAGGGCGTGATCACGGAAGAGATAGAAACAATCCCGGAAAAGCGCGTTCGCGCAACAATGGAAGAGAAAGGAGCAGATCCCCTTCTGTCCATTCAGCCGGAAGATATTCTGCACACATTGATAGAGCAGAAAAGGATGATCTATACTTTGGTCCTAAGTGTTTTACTGACAGGATCCGAAGAATAACGTTGCATTCCGGCTTTGACAAAGTCGGTCCAACGTACCAGAAATACACCGGCAGCACAAACCCGGATACCTGGCTCTCGGATTATTATACAGCCGTCCAGATCAACAATGGGACAGACCTGGAAGCTGTCAAGTTTCTTCCCCTAATGCTGCTGGACGGAGCCAGAGATTGGATCAATGGATTACCGTCACGAACAGTCGACAGCTGGGACGATATGGCTAGAGTATTTACTCAGCATTTCCGGGGAACATACAAACGCCCGAATAGCATCAACCAGCTAAACCGTTGCACGCAATTTGAGGATGAACCATACGTGGATTTCATCTCCAGATGGACAGCAATGAAGAATAGTTGCTCTGGAGTAACCGACGTACAAGCAATGCATGCTTTCGTCAATGGCCTAAAACCCGGACTTGTACCGTTCATGGTTGGTTCCAAAAAGCACAAGGATCTCGGATCCATGCTTACAACCGCCAATGAGCATGCCGCAGCCGAGGATGACATCAGAGCAAGAGGAGGCAATATTGAATCATTGATACTCGCCAAGAAAACCCCTCGTTCTGACAAAAAAGCCACTCCAGAAACAACGACGAAGCCCAAAGAGGTGAACATAGCCTTTGGAGGAGAAAAGGGAAATAAGTGGAAAGGACGGAACCTAGATCCAATCAATTACACTCCAGAGGAGTGGGAAAGGATTAAGTCGGAACCTTGCGTTCACCACTCGCAATTTGGGAAACTCACCCATACAAACGCGCAATGCCGGCTGAATAAGCACATGAAAGGCACTGCAGGGTCCGGAAATAAAGGGAAGGGTTCCAAAAGGAAACCAGCCAAACAAAAGCCAGAAGCTGACAAAGAAGACAGTGAATCGGACACTGACGAAAAATCCAGGAACAACAGCGTAAAGGCGAACCCAAGTTTCCGAGAGTTGATGGAGAAGCAATGCTAACTTTCTTAGCAACCCCGTCAGCAAAGGTGGCAAAAAGAACACTTCGAGAAATAAACGCGGTTGTTCCGGCAACCCCGAAATTCTTGAAGTACTCCAACACACCGATAATCTGGGATCAGTCTGATCATCCCGGAAATATCCCTGAACCCGGCACACAAGCTCTTGTTGTAAGCCCTATTGTTCAAAATACTAGGCTAAGAAGAGTGCTGATGGATGGAGGATCCAGCATTAACATAATGTACCTGGATACACTGAAGCACCTGAAGATTTCCGAGTCTCAGCTCAACTACAGCAATATACGCTTCCATGGTATCGTCCCTGGCAGGCAAGCACGATCCGTAGGAGAAATTTCCCTAGATGTCACCTTCGGAGATAAAGATCACTTCCGGCAGGAAAAAGTATCCTTCGAAAAGTAGTGCCGTTCGAAAGCGTGTATCACGCAATACTCGGACGTCCAGCTTTCGCCAAATTCATGGCAAGATCCTGTTATATTTATAACAAGCTGAAGATGCCAGGACCCAAGGGAGGAGTAATCACTATAGCTGGTGATTTTAAGCTGGCAAATGAGTTGGAAAAAGAAAACGCCCTTTGCGCTCAGAGAGTTATAGCAAAGGAAGAACTGAAGGAATTAGCCAAGGAGGTATCGCCGTCAGAAATGCCGGCAGGAAAAGAAACTCGGAAGCCAACAGACAGCTTCAAGGCATCCGAGAATACAAGACAGGTAATCCTAGATCCCAAAGATCCGACAAAATTTGTCGTCGTAGGGACTGGGATGACTGACAAATAGGAAGGCGAGCTCATCAAGTTCCTCCGTGAGAACTGGGATATTTTTGCCTGGTGTCCAGCTGACATGCCAGGTGTACCCAGGGAACTTGCTGAGCACCAACTTAAGGTTATTCCTGGATCAAAACCCGTCAAACAAGGTCTCCGTCGATTTGACGGAAGAAGACGGAAGGCTATTGGTAAGGAAATTATCCGGCTTTTAGCAGCGGATTTCATCAAGGAAGTGATCCATACTGACTGGTCCGCAAATCCGGTATTAGTACCGAAGAAAGACACTACTGCTCTTAGAATGTGTATAGATTACACAGGCTTGAACAAATTGTGTCCGAAAGATAGGTTCGCATTACCGCGAATCGATCAAATAATAGACGCCACAGCAGGCTCTGAGCTTTTGTGCTTTTTGGATGCATACTCCGGGTATCACCAAATACGCATGAAAAAGGAAGATCAAATTAAGACTTCTTTCATAACCCCATACGGGACGTATTATTATGTAACCATGTCGTTTGGCCTGAAGAACGCAGGTGCAACCTACCAGCGTTGCATGCAACATTGTTTGCATAGTCAGATTGGAAAAAATGTCCATGTTTATGTGGACGATATTGCTGTCGTAACCAAGGAAAAAGATACACTCCTTGAGGATTTGCGAGAAACTTTCGAAAACTTACGCACCTACAAGATGAAGTTGAATCCATCTAAGTGCGTATTCGGGGTTCCCTCAGGAAAACTTTTGGGTTTCATCGTCTCTCACAGAGGAATAGAAGTTAACCCGGAAAAGATCAAGGCAATCTTGAACATCACAAAACCTACCTGCGTCAAAGATGTCCAAAGATTGATGGGTTCCGCAGCTGCCGTTAGCAGATTTATTAGTCGGCTGGGGGCTAAAATCCTAACACTATACAAGTTGTTGAAGAAATCCGACAAAGTCAAGTGGATAGCAAAGCTTTGGAATACATAGCAGTTATGTCTATTCTATACTTAGTTCAATATCTATGTAAACATTTTTTGAGATCATGAAATAAAGTTGTTGGATTTCTGGTATCCATGTTTTTTACAAGTTCATTATAGTAAAAGCATGTTTCCACCTTCTCTATTTCCCAATGATCTTACAAAATACTCAATGTTAACCCGAATTGTGCCTGCGTACTCGGCGTTAAGAAACTGAATGTTTTTTCAGCCTGCTAACGGCTAAAGGAAACTTGAATTGCCTGCGTGCCCAAGTTTCGATCAAAAAATTCCTTGTTTCTCTAAGCATTATCTGATTGCGTATGTGTTGGGTTACTGGAACTAGTTAGTAAAAATGCCTTTAGCATGGTCCATGTTTCCGAGTTTAAACTGATTGGTTGCGCCCAGTTACTCGGCATGACGATTCATATTGCTATTTGAGCCATTTCAAACACTAAGGACAGTTAAAACATATATGCCAGAGAACTTAGAAGATAAAAGGAATAGTAACACCCGAAAAACCTTGCAAAAAAATTTCATAACTAAAAATTGCAAAAGGCGGGATTTTTCATTCGTACAAATAGAAGCATTACATTGCAGATTACATTGAAAGAACAGTAATGCTCCTATTGTCTATTTTTGCTATCCAGGTTAAAGGTAGCCCTTCAAGCATCTGATTCCTCCTCGCTGCTGTCGTCTTCGGGGATTGGAGGGATCTCCTCTTCTGGGTAGTTGACGGAAATATTTACCATTGAGGCAATCTGGGTGGCGTGGCCTTTGATTTCATCAAAGATGGTATTTCTCTGAGTGTCCGTGTATCCCTGAGGGACACCGGACGCCACGCGCCAGGATTTAGCACCGGGGTAGTGCATGCGCATAAGGCCGAGTGCCATACGCGCACCACCCCGTGCAGCGGAACGCAGGATAGAATCCCTGGATTCCGCCACCTCCATGATAGCTCCCGGAAGTTTTTCAACCTCCGAGAACTCCCCAGTCCTTGCGGGAAGAAACTTGTTCACCAGCTGCATTCCAGCAGCACGGATCGAAGTCCACATCTTCCCAAAGGCTTGGATCCCTTCAAGCCGGGTACCATCTGGGATATCTCCTGTTTTTTCCGACAAAACAATCAAAAGTGTTAGGCAAAAAACAGAGAAGAAAAACAAGATATGGAAAAACAAAAAAGGTAACGGAAAATTACCGATAAGCTTGTCGATCTCGGAGATTTCCTCCAGGCGAAGGTTCAGAGCATTTTCTAAATCCTGAATGGTGGATTTATCCTTCTCCGCCTGTTCAGAAGCCTTGGAGTTGGCAACTCCAAGGGCCAAGTTACTGGCCTCCAGATCCTTTTGAGCCTTCACAAGATGCTTGTGAAGCTCCAAATTCTCCTTTCGGAGATTCTCGGCATTGCCGGCATCTTCAGCTATTTGCTTGGCCTTAGCCAAAGCAGCTGGAAAGCAAAGAAAATTCCGGGTTTAGAAAATTTCCGGAATAAGTACTTAGACAAAAAATTGAATCGTAAACCTCAGAAGAAAAATGTATACCTGATGTTTCCGACAAAGCGAGCTGAGACGATGCCAGTTCCGTCTCTCTCTCCTCAAGAATAGAAAGGAGATTTCTAACCTCCTTATTCTTGATGGTAAGTTTGTTGAAAACTTCCATGTTTATGGTTTCGGCGGTTTGCTGCAACATAGCAAGGAAAAGAATGGTTACAAAAAGCATCAAAGCAAAACAGGCATGCAATTTTGTTTAATGCTTGGGGGCTAGAGTTACATACCTGGCTCATTCGGTGCAAACCCGCCAAGTTTTCCTTGAACTCTTTTGCGTATTCCGCAAAAGCAGTTCCGGCCGCGCTTAGGCCGTCGTTGATAATCTTGAAGTCCTTGTCAAAGGTGGGAATTTCTTCGTCGAAAGTTCGAGAAAATTTCTCCACCTCTAGAGCCGCCCTTTCCCTCGTGTCTGTGTCCGACACAACGGGCTGGCTGGGCTCTGAGGGCTTGGTGGTGGGGGTTGCAGCTTGCTCTTCCGCCATTGTGGACGGCGTGTTCGGGGCAACGGCGGGAGAAGGTTGACCGCCTCGGCTGGAAGCAACCTTGTATTTCTTCAGCTTCTTTGGTTTTAAACTGGAGGGAGGCAGGCTAAAAACAAAAAAAACCCGGAAAAGTTAAAAAACCGAGGATGGATGAAAAGTTCCCATAAAAGAAAAAAGAATCCAGAAGAAAGAACCTGGAAGTGGCGACGGGGATTCCGTCAAGGTCGATAATTTCTTCCGAGGAAGTTATCTTCTTGTGCTTGCGTCCACCTGTAGCGGCGGTGCGCAGCGCGTCCAGCTCGGCCTCGGAAGCCAACTCTGAGTCTGGAAGATCCGCAAACTGCCGGAAAAACCAATCAGAATCAGAAGGTAGGTTATCCGAGAAAGAATACTGAAATTATACCCAAATGACTGAAAAATTACCTTGGGAACCGGGTTGTCGGCCGTGTACATCGGCCGACTCTCTTCATATTGGTCGCGTGATGCAACCAACTGGTTGATGCGCCGTCGAAGCTCCTTTACGGGCCAATCCTTGTTGATTGTCCGCATAGGATCCTTGGCTCCCGTGTATTCGCACAAAAGGCGACCACCGTGGTTTGCTAACGGCTGAATCCGTCTATTCAGCCAGCAAAAGACCGTATCCATACCGGTCAAAGGTGGGGTGGAGGAGGTGAGCTTGGCGATGCGCCGCTTGATCTTTAGTAGATCTGGCGGCAGAACCTGGACGGCTTCCGTTCCCCAGTTGTCTTGGGGAACTGCGGCAGAGTTCACGAAAGGAGGAACCCCGACGGTTTCCTTAGGGAAAGGCACGTCGGGGTGATAAAAGAAGGAACCCGTCCAAAATTTGACGGATTCCGACGTTTTTATCTTGGGGAACCAATCTTCTCGGAATCTCCGAAGAGTGAAAGATATGGTCCCGCAAGTCGGGAGTGCGCCCTCCGAAGAGTTCCGCTTAACCCCGAAGCAGTAAGTCCAAAAATCTAACCTAGGTTCTAGCCCTAAGTAGCCCTCGAACAAAGCCTGGAAGCCGGCCATGTAGAGGATGGAGTTGGGAGGAAGGTTGTGGGGCTGGATGTTGTAGTGAGAAAGGATTTGGAGGAAGAAGGAAGAAGGTGGAAGTCCCATACCTCGAAGAAGGTGGGAACAAAGAAGGACCCTTCCGCCATTTTTTGGCGTTGGCTCGGTCTCGTCTTCTGGAAGCCGCCACTTCTTCTTAAGAACCAGGCCCTCCTTTTCCAGGTTTGGAAGGAGAGCCGGAGGAAAGCTGCAGGCAATCCAATTGCCTGCAGACTCCGTCTCTTCGTCTGCTCCGGCGGCGGCAGAGGCGGCGGCCTCCGCGGCGGCAAGCTCGTCGCCGAGGAGTTGGATCTTTTCCTCCGCCGTTTCTGGAGCAAACGGCGGGGAGGCTGCGGAGCTCGATCCCGCAACGTCCGCGGCGGCGGAAGAATTCGCTTCACCGGCCGCGGAGGCCGCGGTCTTCTCCGGCGCGCCGCCGGTGTGCTTGGGCGATCCCAGTTGCGGATCTAAATCGCTGATGAGCTCGTTGATGGCGGCGCGGGTCGGCGAGGACGGCGAAGAGGCCATCTCGTGGTGACACGATGCGTTCCGGCGTGCTTGGAGGCTAAGTGCGCTTGGGACGGTGCTTTGCTCTCGAGCTCGTTCGCGTCAATGGCGTGGGCAGTGAGGAGTGTGGAAAGTTTTCGTTGAGGACGAGGACGGCTATTTATAGCCGGAAAACCGTTTAGATGCGTGCCAACGGCTATTTTGACCGTTGGATGTTTGCCGCGTGTCGCTCGCCGGAAAATCCGGGAAATGAAACGACGGAGTAATGATGATTATCTCCTCGTTTCCCGCGAGAATCTGTCAGAGATATGTTTCTGGGTTTTTCCGAGTAAATCTCAAATGACGCTCACGTCAGCATAGTTGAGTGCGCTGACGTAGGAAGTTTCTTCTCCGCGAAGGATCGTGGGAGAAAAGCCGGACTTTCAGGATTCCGAGTTTCATGCCACCATCTTTTTCAAAAGAAGAATAAGAAGAATCAAGACTGCTGAATCAATATTTCTCGGACAAAGAATATTTGGCGAACGGCGGAGAATCAGAGTTTTGATCCTTCTTGGGGGCTACTGTCGGATATATACCAAATAGGGGTATAGAAGATGGTAGGCCAAGTGCCGGATTACCAGGGTGGCCTAAGTGGTAGTGGGCTTAGGTCCATTAGGCGGCCCAGTAATCCGACGCGCAGAAGCCGGATTCTAGAAGAACCCGGATCACAGCCCATGTGATCTGGCTTGGAGGAGAAGACGGATTCCTTGCTTTCCAAGTTACAAGTTACCGTAGATTTCTAGGTTTCCTATTCTGTAAGCCCTAATCCGGCTATTATATAAAGCCGGACGGGAGATAAACAAACAAGGAACAAACAGAGAAGCTCTACGCCAACTCGCCGAGAAGCTCATCCTCGCCGAGTGGTTTAGATCTAAAACCCTCACATTGTAACCCTGTTTACGGGCTTTAGTCCCAATTAGTGAGAAGTGCAGGAGTAGGCACGTCGTACTGTCGCGACGTACCGAACCTGGGTAAAATCCCGTGTTCTGTGTTACCACGCTATCCCGTTACCCCACGTCTCTACCGTAGTCTCATGGCACCCCCGTCTATGAAAACTACTACGATGTCTCGACAATGATGAGGTTAAAGAGTTAGGATCTTGGTTTGCTAGCCTTAAAGGTAAAACCAAAGAAATGATGAATGCCCTCTTGAGGAAACTTGATGATGATAACTCTCTTGTAGATGAAAAGGAGGAAATTATCATGACTTCGCAAAGTTATGGAGGAGTTCATTATAACAATGATAAAGAGCTTGAAAAGGCTCTTGAGAAAAAGCATTCCATTAGAGCCTCTCTTGAGGAGAAACTATCTAGTCTTGAAGAGACTTATGCTATGTGTGTTTCCAATCTTAGGAAGGATAATGAAATATCTCTTGCTTTAGCTAAAACTCATGAAAATGAAAAGGTAAATCTAGAATTTTTTCATGACAGACTTGTTTATTGTTATGAAAAACTAGAAAAGGAGCTCATGTCTCTTAGAGAAATTCATGACAAATTAACCAAGTCTCATGATAAACTCCTAGCTCAACACTCTAATAAGCAATTTGTGTCTTCCTCCTCTACTAGCATTGTTATCTCGCCTAGAAACTATTGTGCTACAACTAACCTTGTAGGAGGTGAGAAAGTTCTCAATGATGTGATAAACTCTCAAAGAGTCAAGAATGAAAAGGAGGTACTTGGCTATGTTGCTAAGCCAAAGAAGAAGAACAACAAGAAAAAGAAAGTCACTTCTCCTTCACAAAATATTAACTTTGTGAAAGAAGGAGAGGTGATCAAGGATAAGGAGACCAACACCATTGTGGGTGGTGAGACCTCTAGGGAGAGCACCACTCACAATGACTTTGCCGGAAAAGATAACCCCTCTTATGTTCTCATGAAATCTAGAGATGGTCATGTTTCGGCTAAATATGTTGGTACTTCTTCTGGTGATGATTATCATTGGACTATATGGGTTCCCAAGACCCTTGTTGCTAACAAAATAGGATCCATTAAAGGATGGGTACCTAAATCAAAGAAATTGATCTCTTGAAGGGAAGTGCTTCCGGGACGGGAAAATGGACGGTGGATAGTGGTGCATCCCAACATATGACCAGAAGAAAATATGCAATGAGTAATCTTACTCCCCCCTCACCATATCACAATTCCGTCACTATTGGTGATAACTCCAAGCTAAAGGTATTAGGACGAGGCAAGGTAGCTATCTCAAATGATTTATCAATTGAGAATGTCCTACTTGTTGAGTCCATTGGCTATAATCTTATGTCGGTTCTTCAACTTGCAAATTGTGGCCTTACCACTTTCTTTAATAAAGAGAACGTGATTATCACTTGGGAAATGACTCTTAAAGTAGACTTTGTTGGGCATGTCGAGAACGACATGTATGTAGTGGACTTCTCTAAAGGAGACACGTGTGCCGCGACATTCCTAGTGGCTAAAGTTGATGTGGGTTGGCTTTGGCATCGCCGGTTAGCCCACACCAATATGAGGGAGTTGCATGAAGCTTTAAAGTGGCAATAATGTTCTAGGACTAACGAATGCTAAGTTTGCCAAAGATCGTGTGTGTAGCTCTTGCGTGCTTGGAAAGCAACATGGAGAACCCCATCCTATCAATACCACCATCACCACTTCAAGAATTCTCGATTTTATTCATTTGGATCTTTTTGGTCCACTATCTTATGACAGTCTTGGAGGCAAAAAGTATTGCTTGGTGATTGTGGACGATTACTCAAGATAATGTTGGGTGTATTTCTTCAAGAGGAAGAGTGAGACTCAAAAGAGGGTCATTGAATTTATCACTTTGGTTGAGTGCCAACATAATGTGAGCATCATGGCTATCCGGAGTGATAATGGTTCCAAGTTCAAGAATTACACCGTGGAGGGATTTCTTAGTGAAGAGGGGATTGCTCATAATATTCCACTCCCTATACCCCTCAACAAAATGGTGTAGAGAAGAGGAAAAACCAGACACTAATGGATGCGGCAAGGACAATGATTGTGGATCTTCTCATTATAATTTTTGGGCTGAATCCATCTCCACCGCTTATCATGCTAGAAACCGGTTGTCTCTCCGCAAGAACTTGAACAAGACCCCCTATGAGATTCTCACGGGCAATATAAGCCGGATGTATCTTACTTCAAGGTCTTTGGTTGCAAGTGCTTCATTCATAAGAAAGTTAAACACTTGTATTATGAGGGTATCTTTGTTGTATATGCCACAAATGCTCACGCCTATAGATTCTACAACAGGTCCACCAGACAAGTTGAAGAAGCTATAGACGTGGTGTTTGATGAGGATAATAGGTCCCAAGGGGGCGCATAGATCATGGTGTTGTAGGAGATGAAATTCCTCCCATTGTCATGAGAAGAATGGGGATTGGTGAAATAATCCACATTGAGGGTTACCAGATGACAGAGGGAGAAGGACTATGCTCTACTCAAGTGGATCCATTGACTACACCATTGATTCACAAGCTATCCAACAAGATGCACCAAGCCCTCAAGCAAATGAACAAGGCCAAGCTAATGAACAAGGCCGAGATCAAGATTCTCCCATTATTGAGAGAGCTCAACTAAGTGGTGATCCTTCACCCATTGATGATCAAGGCAAAGATCAAGATGGACATGACTCCAATGAAGAAGGTGATACCCAAGCTATATCCAGGGAAACTTTGGAGGATATGCTAGCTCGTAGAGCAAAGAGAAGACTAGAAAGTGTTGAGCGTGCGGGTCACGGAGGACATGATTCTTGGACCAGTTCAAGGAAGGGTTGTCACTAGGAGGCAATTGGCGAATTTTAGTAAGGCTCGTGATTTTCTCTCATTCATTGAGCCCAAGAAAGTATATGAAGCTCTCAAAGATCAAGATTGGCTTGACGTTATGCATAATGAACTCAACAACTTCAAGCGCAACAAGGTTTCAAAGTTAGTGCCAAGAGCCAAAGATTGCAAGAATGTTATTGGCACCAAGTGGGTTTTGAAGAACAAGCAAGATAAAGATGGTATCCCCATTCGTAACAAGGCGAGATTGGTGGCCCAAGGTTTCTCACAAGTAGAAGGTGTTGATTTCGTTCAAACTTTTGCTCCCGTAGCTCGTCTTGAATCCATTTGTATCTTGCTTGCATATCCATCTCATCATAATTTCAAGTTAAAACAAATGGATGTTAAAAGTGCTTTCCTAAATGGTCCCATTAATGAGTTAGTATATTTCAAGCAACCTCCAGGTTTCAAAGATACCAACCACCTCGATCGCGTATATAAGCTTGATAAGGCGCTTTATGGACTTAAACAAACTCCACGTGCGTGGTATGAGCACCTTAAAGAGTTTTTAGTAGATCACGGGTTTAATGTTGTTTAATCGATCCCACCCTTTTTACCAAAATGGTTGGAGGTGACTTGTTCATATGCCAAATCAATGTGGATGGTATCTTTTTTGGGTCTACTAACACCAAGTTCAGTGAAGAGTTTTGCAAGCTTATGACCGATAGGTTTGAGATATGCATGATGGGATAATTGGAGTCTTTTCTTGGCTTTGAAATCAAGCAACATCCCGAAGGAAACTTCATCAAGCAAGCCAAGTATACCCAAGACATGCTCAAATGGTTTAAGATGAATGACGCCAAGACTATGAAGACTCCAATGTCCACAACCCTCGACTTGAAACCTGATCCGGATGGTAAGGAGGCAGATCAAAAGGTATACCGCTCCATGATTGGATCTTTTCTTTATCTCTGTGCATCTAGACCGGATATCATGTATAGTGTGGGTAAATGTGCAAGGTTTCAAGCCTCTCCGAGGCAAAGTCACTTTGAAGCGGTTAAACGAATCTTTCGATATTTAGTTCATACCCCAAATTTTGGTCTTTGGTATCCCAAGTGTTCAAATTTTTCGCTCATTGGTTATTCGGATGTGGATTATGCGGGAGAGAAGGCGGATAGAAAGTACACATCCGGGGGTTGCCAATTCCTTGGTCGCTCTTTGGCGTGTTGGTCTTCCAAGAAATGAAATTACATTGCTCTCTCCACCACCGAGGCCGAGTACATTTCCGTGGCAAGTTGTTGTGTTCAATTTCTATGGATGAGGCAAACCTTGAAGGATTACGCTTTCAATTTTTACAAAGTGCCTCTTCTATGTGACAATGAGAGTGCCATCAAGATCGCCTACAACCCCGTTCTTCACTCCAAGACGAAGCACATCGAGATTCGTCATCATTTTATCCGAGACCATGTTGAGAAGGGTGATATTGATCTCTCATATGTGTCTACCAAGGATCAACTTGTGGATATCTTCATGAAGACCCTTGATGAACCAAGATTTCGAGCTTTTAGGAATGAACTAATTCTCATCGATTTATCTAACTTCACTTGATACCATGCATAACTACCTTCATTATTCGTGTTATTAGGTTTAGATGTAGGCATGGACATGGGGGGGCGTAACTCAATTCATAAGTCAACACTCCTCTTATTATGCGCAAATCAAGCTTTCACGCATATCTAGTCATTTTGTGACTTATTGCTTCAATGTGAGTAGTACTTTTGGTCCCAAGATACATGTTCGCGGTGCCAAGGCACACACTCAAACATGGTGGCTGCGGCCGCCGACCTCCTCTCTCGAAGAGTTTGGTTCTTTTTGGGTATTTCCTTTCTTTCTTTTTTTTGGTTTTTCATTTTGAGCTCTTTGTTACTTCGTCTTGAGAGATGTACATGAGCTTGGCTTTTCTCGTTTGATCTTTGCAAGCTCATGCACGCCTCTCGTATCTGATTGAGCTCCTCTATCCCAGGCCCCCTCCTAATCTCATAAAACATGCTTGCCGTTTTTCAAAACCAAAATTTTCTCATGTCCGTGTCCATTGTTTCTCCTTGGAGCTCCTGACTTTGGCAGCCTAGAAATTCCGGCATCAGGCCCGGAAATTTCCAGTTACCCGGTACTTGCCTTAAATAGTTGTCTCCTACCTTGGAACTGCTAGCTCGTCCATTCCTCTCTCTACTCCATTAATACCAAACTTTAAATGCCTATGTCTTCCTTCTCAACCAACCAAACTTGTTGCCCTTCTAGGATTTGGTGGAGAAGACCTAGATCTACATATTCACCGAGCCAAAAATCGTTTTCCCCCATACCTTCCTTGGGGATCTTGTAAATCTCTTGGTTGCCTTATAAACCCTAGTGCTTGGAGCTTCCACCTTGTTGCAAGAAGCTTCGGATGGTTGAGCGCCTCCAACCATCCTGTGGAGTAGCCTCAACCTTGTGTAAAGGGTTGGTCAACGCCTTCAAGTCGACCTCATACTGGAAATGAGAATCTCCGTCACCGGAGAAGCTCAAGTAGAATAAGGTGTGCACATATGTGCAATTGGAGTGCCTAGGTGGCTCCACACCTCTCCAACGTAGACATACTACTTTTGAGAAGGAATTGCGGGAAACATATCCTTGTCTCCTTGTTTACACTTGTGGTTTATCTTGTACTTTATGTATTGCTTCCGTTACGTACTTTGTATCGTATCACATAGGGTGTTCACCTAGTTGCACATCTAGATAACCTTGTCTTTACTTGTTTAGATTAATCTAAAAAGGAAAAGAAGGAAAATTATTAGTCACCTATTCACCCCCTCCCCCTCTAGTTGACCATACCGTACTTTTACCCGGGCGGCACCGGGATGTGGTGGAGCGTGGAGAAGGTCGCCTCCGGCCTCGTGAGGCAGCTCTTGAACAAACTGGGGCCGCTGCCGTCTCCGACCTCGTGGTTGTGCGCCATTGCACCGATGAGTGAATGATCGAGCGAGAGAGGGAAGAGGCAAATGAGAAGAGGCAAGGGAGAAGGTCGATGCTACGGGACTGCCAAAGTAGTGGCTGGAGGGCGGAGAGGGGGCGCGTCCATTTACTCATGCGTCGGTTCTCGAGGCCGCCATAACTCCGGAGATACGTGTGGGAAGACAAGGCGCGACTAGACGTGGCACTATGGCGCCAGGAGAACGTGGAAACTGGCCCTCCGTCGCCGCACTAAACGAGTGTGTAGGTGCTAGTGCAGCCCCGACGGCGAGGATCCGACGTTGTGGCATGTGTTGTCGTTGTTGCCGGCACGCCCGGTAGCGACCCAACAAACGGAGGCCTAAGCGGGGTAGCCGGACGCGGGATTGGGCCCGTCCGAAAACTTTGCTATTAGGTCATCCCGTGGGGAGTCATTTCATGCCGGCGCGCCCAATAACCCTATTGGGGTCACTATTGGGGGCATCGGTGGAGATGCTCTAAATAACGTAAAACCACCACCTACGTGGTTAACGTTGCCAAAATCCATCACTTTACGTTCTTGCAACATGAATCTACCACTTTTCTGTATTGTTTTTAAAATCACACTAAAAACAGTCAGTTGACGAATTGACATAGAGACGAGGTAGATTTAGTCAATGTACAAAATAATGTTCATCTCCTCGCGCGAGCCCCCTACTGGGTTCGGCCGGATATGCCGCGTCGGTGACACTTCCATGCGGCAGCCAACAGCGGTGCACGGTGGCAGCTAAAATCAGGGCACAAGGAAGAGGGGGAGGGGTCCCAGGGACGGTGGCTCACCGTGGAATGTGGTGGTGCAGGCGAAGAGGTTAAAGGAGAATAGGAGGGAGCATCTCAAGCACAGCGGACGGTGGCCAGACTCAAAGAAGACAATCTCACATTAGTAGGAAACGTGCGGAAAACAGCTACCAGAAGCAACCCTCACACGATGCCTCTATCCCGCGGCTAGTATATTTAGCGGCAGCATGTGGAACGCGCACGCTTCTGGTGTATGACATAGCAGAAGCGTGTGCGCATGTGCACACGCTTCCGGTATATACCTAAATCAGAAGCGTGTCATTTGACATGCTCGTTGTTACTACATTTCTTGGTGATTAAATAAATATTGCAGCTAAGGTAGTCAAAGATATTTATTTACTACAACTTGGTAATAACATTTTTTGTCATGGCCTCCATGGTATTGAGTAACTAAATTTTGGAACACATAACTATCTGATTAATTGGGATGATAATTGTTCTGTTGTGGCCACCGTTGTAGTGTCTATAAGCGTTCTCCCCTTCATATTCATTGATGATATAATTCACACATAAATACCATTAGGTATAATTTGAGCCATTTGCTTCATCCAATTCCCAGATTATAGGCGCTTATTCAATCTCTCAAATGAGATAACACATAACTTTATTTTATTTCTACCTTTGCTATCACATTTGCCGGGTCTCACCATCAGTTAAATTCCATACATATATGTACCCACTTTTCTGATAAGAAATAATTGCTTTGTTAACTAATTATGAATTTTCATTTCTTGGGAGAACCAATGGTCAACCTCTATCGGGGTTTTCAACCTGTACATTATTGTTTTGTTCCCCTTTCATACGTTACACAACAATTTGTCTTTTTTATATGTTTGGCAACCAAAAAAAAGCACCTTCTCTGGAATCTAAATTTAGTTCCCGAGATTTCTCATCTTTGTTCGTGCAGATATAATTCTAGGCCTACAAGGTATTCAATGATAATACACTCATATTGACAGGGATGAACTAATGACAATAGACGAGATCCACAAAGATGACCAAGACGATGATGCCACTGCTGAAAAGAACTGGTGACGGAGGCGACGATGGCGGGAGAACTAGCAGGTAAGGTGGCAGCGGAAGGAACACGAAGTCAGTATAACTCCCAAAGTCCCTGACAATCACGGTTGCCAGGGCCAATTCCAACCAGAGCCTGGGTGCGACGATCCTAAATAGAGCAAGAATCGGCGTCAAGAATGACACGACAACTAGAGTTAGTAAGTTGACCAACAGAGAACAGGTTCATAGTATGACGAGGAACATGAGGAATATCAGGAACTAAGAAGGAAGAAGTAGAAAGAGTGTTCGACTAGAAACAGGGAGATGAGTGACGTGGGGATGAATCCTGGACCTATCGGGTGAGACTACCCGGTCCAAGTCCCAAGACCTAAGCCCAAGGAAAGGTGACACCAACAGTTCTAGAAGGCCCAATCGAAGGCCCACCCGCAAGGCCTTGCGGGTCAAGAAGGAAACTTGTAACCGACCTAAGCTAGGGTTTGTACCCCCTGGGTACGGTTTGAGACCTGGCCACCTATATAAGGCCAGGAGAACCACCGAGAGGGGAATCCAAGCAATCACGCACCACCAAAGCCTTGAACTCGAGACCATACTCTCGATTCGAGCACCCCCATTGTAACCGATCTATAGATAATACACATCGACAGAGCAGGAGTAAGGGTTTTACCTCTACAAGGGCCCCGAACCTGGGTAAATCTTGCCCCCCTGTTAGCCAACGACCGTCACCAGCGCCCACACGTTCTCCTAATCGAAACCCTATCGGTTCATCCGAGGGACTTGTTGAGATGACTATTCGACAATTGGCGCCGTCTGTGGGAACGACATGCGCTGGATCTACGGCGTCTTCGGCCTCATCATCACCGACCTTCAGCTGGAGCCCCGGAACCTCGACTTCAGCAGATCCGATCCGATTCGGGTCGATCACCGTCGCGCCACACTCGCCGGAATCGCTCCCGGCGTTCAGTGGATTGGAGAAGAGCGTGAGCCTGACGTTCGGGAGCCTCCACTTCCACGCCAACAAAGCAGGAATCCTGCACTTCTCCGAGCAGGCTGATCTCGGCGAATCGGACTCCGAGTCCATCTCAAGCCCGACATCCTTCGACTCGCTACCCAACAACGATGATCGCGATCTAGCGCCCAGCGGCGGATCCATCCGCCCCAGCACTCGCAACTTCCATACTATCTCAGCTAAAGAACCTTCTCGGATCGGCAAAACTTGTCAACCTACGTCTAGGACTCGCGGGCCATATCTGGCTCAAGTCTGCATGGCAGGATCGACCGAGCCACCCGAAGAAACGGAAGACAGCCTGAAAGAGCGAGAGCACATCAAAGTGTCGCAGGACGCCTCGCTCAAGGCGAAAAAGGCTGTACATCTATGTAACATCCCAATTTTGCTACCAAAGTGTTGTGGTGTTGAGTTCATCTCATACATGCATGAAACAAAAATTCAAATCATGTTTTAACCAATTTAAATTATGAATTTAAATGGTTTGAGAAAATCCCACAAAAAGTACTTAATTCGGTTTCCAAAATTTTGTTCTGAAAAGTAATTCAATTTCACAAAACAAAAATATGGCAAGATTGGAAATTTTATAAGCTTTCCAAAATGTATTTTTGCCAATTTTTATATTTGCAAAAAGACCCTTAAAACATGTGTTTAGGTCCTGTTTTAAAAGCTGCAGGGGCTCCTTTGAAAATTCTTGGAAAACTAGGGGGTTATCGAAAATGCCCTTTGTCTTCAACCTCCTGCCAGTAGGAGGAGCTGCGTGTCCCTGTCGCCGTCCTCGCGTGGCCACGTCCTGCTTGCTTCCGCGAAAGGGTAAGGACGCCCGGAGACCCTGCACCCTCCCTCCCTCACGTCTCCCTCGGAATCCCGCCTCTCTCTGTATCTCTCTCCCGAGAGGAAACCCTAGCCCGAACTCTACCCTCACGGACGCCGCCGTGCGCCGCCGTTCCATTCATCACAGAGCTCCGGCGAGCGGCCAGTGAGCTCCGCCGTCCCCTCCTCCCCCTCCTCGGTGAAGGAATTGCCCTAATTCGACCGGAGTCGCCGCCACCATCTCCATCTCCTTCCTCTCCGGCCGGCGGCCTCCGTCGCCCATCGTCGTCGATTTCGACCCTCTCCGGCCTCCCCGACCACGCCACTGCCACCACGGTGAGCCTCCGCACCTTGTGGTGCCCTTGCCTTGCCCCCTACCCCTCTCCAACTCGCTGCCGCCGAACGCCGCCGCTCGCCGCCGCGCCTAGGGTCGCCGCCGGTCACTCCGGCGACCATCCGGCCAGCCACCGCCACCTACGAGTTTAGTTAGGCCTCCTGCACCTCCTGAGAGCAACCAATTCGATAGATCATCGACGAATTCGTCGAATTTGAGTTCCTCTGTGAGATTTTGGCCCAGGATGACGTCCTCGTGATGTCATGCTCACGTCATCGGCCATTTTCTTTTATTTCCTTCTAAACGAAAATCATTTGACACGTGGGCCCCCTCTGTTTATTTAGATTTCAGAAAATGATTTAGATATGGAAATTTAATATCTCTCAAAATTTTAATTAGAAAAATAAAGTAAAATTATGGGAGTGATCAGAAAAATGTAAGCTACCCAAATATGCCATTTTCTTACATGTTTGATCAAGTTGAAAAATGAGTATTTATTTAATATTGTTTATTCATTTAAAAATAGAAAAATAAGTTTTTAATCACTAAAATCAGAAAATTAAAAGTTATATACCAAATTGCTCAAAATGACATTTGGAACCTATTTATGATGTTTTCAAACCCATTTGGGCTTTTAAAATTGCACTCACTTTCATAACTGCCCGAAACCCCCTCCGGGGTCTATTTCGGGGCTAATTTCAGTAAAATTGAATAATTGCCATACGAACCCTAGCAACCCATAGAACATGTTTAGGGCGTTATTTCAGTGCATTAATTTGCTCATGCATACATATTGCGCATTGCATCGATGTCATGTTTGATTGTTATTCTTCTTTTCGGTGTTTGTTCCCCCTCGGTAGAACGTGACTCCTAAGAGAAGGCCAGCAATCCAATGACGAATACTTGATCTTAACCGACAAGTCAAGCACTTATCCCTGAAGACTTTCTCTGGTTTTCTTGAAGCAAGGCAAGCATAACCTCTTATCTGCCCATATATGATTTTGAAAGACTTTTCATTCTCGTACAAATGCATTCGATTCCAATGTATCTTGAGTCAACAGATAGAGTTATCCTATTTAGTTGCATAACCCAGATATCATGATTCAATGCTCCTAGCAGACATAGGATTTGTTTGTGTGTATCGCCAGAGCCTCAAATATGCCATGCTTAGTCATACATGCCTGTTACCTCTGCTCCATCCGGTTGATGAATCAGAGTTGCGAATGAATCTAGTATGACAGGAAGTGGTGGTAAATTAAGAGATGCTTGATTAACATGACTTAAAGGTGTGGATGACGAGACCACGGAGGGTTTGTGGTGGTTGTCTCGTTCATGCCCCTAGGAGCGAGTTCTCGTCTTCGAGCCAAGACTGAGCGTGCATCCACACGAGGGATTGGATTCCCCTCGGTCTCAACTTGCCTAGTTTGTTCCATGAGTTGCCTAGTTCGGGCTTTCCATTTGGATTCGCGGGGATATTAAAAACGTTTGCAAAACTAGGATGTGGCGGTGCAACAGCCTGTGGCGAGACAGTAGTTGAAGCACCGCTCACAACGATAGACACCCGACAGGAGATGGCCACTCCCTATTGGCGGTCCATCTCTACTCGGAGCGACTCATGGAATAGGCGAAGCAAGGGAAAGATCGTGGTCAACCTTCATCTGCCGGCACTTCCCAGACTAGTGCTAATCATGTGGTATTAAGAGTTGGTTGGTACGTGTGGTTAAAGTTGTACACCCCTGCAGGGTTAAATCTTTTCGAAAAGCCGTGTCCGCGGTTAAGGACGACTTGGTGACGGATTCTGTGATCATAGACAACTTAAACGGAATGATTAAAACTTGCTGTTAACGAATGAAGGATGCCTCCTCGGAGATGCCGAGAGGGGTTACCTTGTAGCATGAGATAGTGTGGAACAACTGGAGGAGGTGATCTTTGAAGCACGAGGTGCTGAAATGACTTGGTGGTTTAAAAAGATGATGATTTCAGTAGTTGAGTAGCTTTCTCTTCTGTTTTCAAAATACTCTATGAGACGTGCTATTCCTTCCTCAAGTTGGAAAACAAAGATGGCTTTACGCAAAACAACCTTCATAACTCTTTCTAAAAGAAGCAGATATATAATAGGTTAACTAAGTCTTGTTGAGTACCTCCCGTACTCATGTTTGCTTCAACTTGGTTCAGGTGGAGTTCCTCATTTCAGTGGTGAATCAACGTGGACATCGACGAGTAGTTTGGGGTTCCCAGGTAGCAGCCTGGAATCTATGGGCTGGGACGTCGCCTTATGTTGCGGCCTCTTAGGCCTTTTTGGTTCTTGTTGATTAGCAACATAATTTGCTTTCCGTTGTCTGATGTAATGTTGGGTCGTGTGACCTCTGCTTGTAAGCTATACTCTAGTAACACCTGTTTAATACAACTTCATGTCTAGAGTGTTGCTTTGATCGGTTGTTGGTTTCGAGCTCATGGTTATACAGTTTTGGCTATGCCTGCATAGTTGTCGCAGTCGAGGGATTGTGGAGCCGATGATCCATGTCCGAGCCCGCCTGTCGATATGATCGGCCTGGGGCGAGGTAACCCCAGTAACCCTCGATTGTTGTTGCACTTTCTGGACACATAGCAGCTCTTTATAACTTTGGTCCCGTTCCTTCAGTTTCATCCGACTCGTGGACGCTTGGGTATGCATAATTGGTTATGACTAGCATGGATACAAGGAGTAGTAGACCGGGGATCCGGACTACGTGCCGATGAATCCGGTCTGCCTGCCGTTGTTTGTTGCGGCCGGGGCTGGTAACCCTGAAGCCCTTGTGAGTCCATGGCTAGGAGCACATAACAGTATGTATATCTCTGGGTCCGGGGTCTGACAAAAGTTGGTATCAGAGCAGGACTGCCTGTAGGAAAACCTTACAGCTTGGTCGATGTCGAGTTTAGTGTTTGTGAAAACTATTTGAAACTTTAAATGGATTGTGAAAACCTTCTTAGGATTCTTTTTACTCCTTGTCTGGTATCGCTCTAACTCTGGGTCTCTTTACCTGTTTTGGATTTGAAAATGTTCCAGTTATTCAAAACTTAGGTGCCTTCGTTGGCAAGGACGTTGTTTACCAAGTTGACCTAGTGTTAAAGTTTCTGGAGTCTTGTGTGTTCCAAAGTCCGTTATTTCCTAAACTGGGAGATTTCCTTTCCATCCTAGTCTCTCAGAGTTGTGTGGATTTTACATTCTTCACATGTTTCAAAGCTAAATCCTGAACCTCGAGATTTTCTTTTCCTCTCGAAGGTACCCGTTATCCTCTGCTCAAGTTCTTCCGGAGCTAAGTTTGTCTTCTTGGAAAGACATTCCGTGATTGCTATTCGTAGTGTCCTCCAAGGCACTAAGATAGTAGTTACTCCTTTCTCTAAGTTTTTAACCTTGGACTTGAACCGAAGGTCCCGGAATGTGCTGAATTGTGGTGAGTTGAGGCATGTGGTTTCTTAACCATGTGGTGCTCACTCTCTCAGTACAGGATGCTGACCTTTAACCCAAGTTCAGTTCCCTTGGATCCTGAAGAATCCGTTCTACGTCAGGATGGCTAGGTAATCTCATCTCCAATAGCCATAGGTTTTCTCTAGGAATCAAAAGGATCACGACAAGAGTGTTCTTTATGATTCTCATATCTTCGTTCTTAGTTCAGTTATACCAACTCTTTTGCATGGGTTTTACAAATGAGTATTACCCTGTGCATGATTCTACCCTTCAGTTGCTTTCAAATCTCTATCTGTTGTTTTGAAACCAAGTTGCATATGTGTGTTGGATTCTTCCAATACATTTGCTCTGGTATTCCGTCAGAACCTTTCACCTTGGAATGGCAGGAGAAACAAACTCCAGTACCTCGTTCATCTTACGAACCAGGTCAAAGTTTTGTAATTCTCAGATTAAAGAAGTTTCATTAGCTTCTAATCTGTTCTACCTTCGAGAATCACACTCTTTCATATCACGAGGCTGTGTTAAGTTTCATGGCCTTAATGATGAAGTGATGCTCTCACACATCTTCACCCCGCCTTCCTCCAAGCTTGAATGCTTGAGATGGATTGGTCTGTTCATCGACATGTGTATCAGCTATTCCTAGCAATTCTTATTGCTTTGAAAATCTATGAAAACATCTGTATCCTTCTTAGCACTATTGGTCACCCGGTTCCTATCTAAAGTTGACCGTGTTACCAAATCCGTTCATTCTGGTGCACATTGCTGATCAGAGAGTTAGGTTCATACCAAAGCTCTCAAGATCTTATCAGTTGCTTTGAAAAGCAAGATTCCTTTCTAACCCGAAGACATACTGGTAGGTTGTGGTATTCTGGTTGTCTTTCCAGAAGTATCACCAGGTTTTTCACCTGACCGTAACTTCTAAGCAAGGGGTAGTTTGAACCACTCCTTTCTCCAAGGAACCCTGCTGGATATCGTGGACTAGTTGGTTGAGCTTAAACAACAACTTGGAGAGTTGAAAGGCAAAAGCTCCGCCAACTTGTTCCTTTGATAAGGGATATCTAGTTTTCCTCGTGTTGAAGCAGGATAGTATCTCCTTTGCGGAAACGCTGTCATTCTACCTTGATTTGATTTGGGCTATCGTCAAATTGAGAAAAGATCCAAGGACTATCTTTATGGTGTTTTGCCCGAGTACACCTTTATGTCCTTTGGTCTGACCAATACCTTGCCTCGTTCATGTATCATATGAACCCCTCCTCTTGGAGTGTCATGATCAGGGTATTGTCGAGCCCATCGATGACATCTCTATTTTCTCCAAGTTGCAAGAGGTTCATGTTGAACACTTGGCACTAATGTTGGAAACTTTTGAGAACCATCTTTGTGTTATCACGAAGTTGTGCTCTCGATGTTCGAAGTGACTTACTCCGGTCCATGTGCTCCTGGTGAAAGTTGTCGCCGTGGATCCGAGTAGAGTTTTCTTGTTCCTTTGGGAATAATACCAAGTCGGTCATGCATGTGTGGACTATTCTTAAGATGGTTGGTTGTTACCTCCGTCTACTGTAAGAAGTTTCCATCCACATTAAGCCACTGACTGATCTTTCGTAAAAGAGAAGAAGTTTAAGAACTTTGTTATCTTCGTTATCATCTTCCCAACCAGGACTCCGATGTGTTCTTTGTAAGTAAGTCATGTAGGTGCAACCGTCTTCCACAAGTTGCTAATACATGGGTTCCATAATCCTGCTCATCTTCTTGAGCTTGGCATCATAGTCCATATCTTGAGAATCCAGCATATGTATCTCGTTGGTAACCGGTGCAATCCCGCTGATCAAACATACCGAGTCTGAGTTATCAACTCACTAACCAGAGCTGAATCTCAAGCAGCAACGATGGTTGGTGTTTTCTCAAGGATATTGAATTAGGTTCATTTGAAAATCCGGCATGGTTGATGTTGTGGTTGGCACAACTAGCCGGAAGGCCTAACTTTGTAATCCTTTAAATCCGTAAGAACAACCACTCCCCGTGAGAATTCTTGTGTGGTTCATTCTAACAAGTTTTCTCTCCCCGTCCTTCCAAACCGGAGATCTACATTCACTTGATTACCTGTAGAAGGCTTGCATAAGCTTGATATTGGTATCAAGAACCTCCAGGAGAACCTGGAAGTTGATTCTTCCAATGTCTCCTTGTCAATCCTCAAAATCTTTCTTTCAATGGAAACAAGTTCCCAAGGAGAATCATCTCGTGGTGTTTTGTAACCGCCCTTGATCAGTTCCCTATTTCAACTTGTTTGTACCTGAAGTTCTGTTTTTCTCACACATTGTGTGAATTTGTCAGTCACTTCATCCATGAGGTCTTAACCATGTGGTAAACGTATTGCTACGTACAATCCACAATAGGAAAGAGACTCCCTATTTCTTTCCGGTCTTTCAATCCCTGTTGGTTACCCATCCTAACGGTGTGACCAAAAATTCCTCGTCAAATACGGTGTTCCAACATCCTGTGGTTACTCATATTGTATCGTGAAGTAACATCCCGATCTTTCACAAAGTTTTCGACAAAGTTTTGACGGAGTGAAAGTTCTGTGTCCACTCCGAAGAATAAACATGATCTTGTATCAAATTTCTCTCCGACTCACGATTACAGTGTTTTCTCGTGTTTTCCCTTGTCTACGGATATTACATTGTGATATTCAAGACCATCTTCCCCATCCTGGTATTCGGTTTGAACTTCTATGTCAAAAGTTGTTCAACCTTTCTTTAGCAAGGGGATTTAAAGTCTTGTGCAAAGCTCATATTCTAAATCCTTTCAAGACCAATCGTCCACAAACTTGAAACCATCTCCTATTTCCTCCGTTACCTTGATGTGTTCCATGACTGTTAACTCAAAAGTTCTTTATGAACATTCTCGTCTTGAGTTAGCCATGAGATGCTCGATCTTCGTGAGGATCATTTCCTAAGAGTTTCCCTCTTACCTAAGGTGCATCCGTGCAACACTTCAAGATGCTACGGATCAACCTCTTCAAGAAGAGAACCATAAGGTTCGAGAAGATCGTCCAAAAACCGGTGTTCCTTCTTTCTTCTCCTTCAGGAATCTCGGGACGAGATTCTTGTAAGGGGGGTAGATTTGTAACATCCCAATTTTGCTACCAAAGTGTTGTGGTGTTGAGTTCATCTCATACATGCGTGAAACAAAAATTCAAATCATGTTTTAACCAATTTAAATTATGAATTTAAATGGTTTGAGAAAATCCCACAAAAAGTACTTAATTCGGTTTCCAAAATTTTGTTCTGAAAAGTAATTCAATTTCACAAAACAAAAATATGGCAAGATTGGAAATTTTATAAGCTTTCCAAAATGTATTTTTGCCAATTTTTATATTTGCAAAAAGACCCTTAAAATATGTGTTTAGGTCCTGTTTTAAAAGCTGCAGGGGCTCCTTTGCAAATTCTTGGAAAACTAGGGGGTTATCGAAAATGCCCTTTGTCTTCAACCTCCTGCCAGTAGGAGGAGCTGCGTGTCCCTGTCGCCGTCCTCGCGTGGCCACGTCCTGCTTGCTTCCGCGAAAGGGTAAGGACGCCCGGAGACCCTGCACCCTCCCTCCTTCACGTCTCCCTCGGAATCCCGCCTCTCTCTGTATCTCTCTCCCGAGAGGAAACCCTAGCCCGAACTCTACCCTCACGGACGCCGCCGTGCGCCGCCGTTCCATTCATCACAGAGCTCCGGCGAGCGGCCAGTGAGCTCCGCCGTCCCCTCCTCCCCCTCCTCGGTGAAGGAATTGCCCTAATTCGACCGGAGTCGCCGCCACCATCTCCATCTCCTTCCTCTCCGGCCGGCGGCCTCCGTCGCCCATCGTCGTCGATTTCGACCCTCTCCGGCCTCCCCGACCACGCCACTGCCACCACGGTGAGCCTCCGCACCTTGTGGTGCCCTTGCCTTGCCCCCTACCCCTCTCCAACTCGCTGCCGCCGAACGCCGCCGCTCGCCGCCGCGCCTAGGGTCGCCGCTGGTCACTCCGGCGACCATCCGGCCAGCCACCGCCACCTACGAGTTTAGTTAGGCCTCCTGCACCTCCTCAGAGCAACCAATTCGATAGATCATCGACGAATTCGTCGAATTTGAGTTCCTCTGTGAGATTTTGGCCCAGGATGACGTCCTCGTGATGTCATGCTCACGTCATCGGCCATTTTCTTTTATTTCCTTCTAAACGAAAATCATTTGACACGTGGGCCCCCTCTGTTTATTTAGATTTCAGAAAATGATTTAGATATGGAAATTTAATATCTCTCAAAATTTTAATCAGAAAAATAAAGTAAAATTATGGGAGTGATCAGAAAAATGTAAGCTACCCAAATATGCCATTTTCTTACATGTTTGATCAAGTTAAAAAATGAGTATTTATTTAATATTGTTTATTCATTTAAAAATAGAAAAATAAGTTTTTAATCACTAAAATCAGAAAATTAAAAGTTATATACCAAATTGCTCAAAATGACATTTGGAACCTATTTATGATGTTTTCAAACCCATTTGGGCTTTTAAAATTGCACTCACTTTCATAACTGCCCGAAACCCCCTCCGGGGTCTATTTCGGGGCTAATTTCAGTAAAATTGAATAATTGCCATACGAACCCTAGCAACCCATAGAACATGTTTAGGGAGTTATTTCAGTGCATTAATTTGCTCATGAATACATATTGCGCATTGCATCGATGCCATGTTTGATTGTTATTCTTCTTTTCGGTGTTTGTTCCCCCTCGGTAGAACGTGACTCCTAAGAGAAGGCCAGCAATCCAATGACGAATACTTGATCTTAACCGACAAGTCAAGCACTTATTCCTGAAGACTTTCTCTGGTTTTCTTGAAGCAAGGCAAGCATAACCTCTTATCTGCCCATATATGATTTTGAAAGACTTTTCATTCTCGTACAAATGCATTCGATTCCAATGTATCTTGAGTCAACAGATAGAGTTATCCTATTTAGTTGCATAACCCAGATATCATGATTCAATGCTCCTAGCAGACATAGGATTTGTTTGTGTGTATCGCCAGAACCTCAAATATGCCATGCTTAGTCATACATGCCTGTTACCTCTGCTCCATCCGGTTGATGAATCAGAGTTGCGAATGAATCTAGTATGACAGGAAGTGGTGGTAAATTAAGAGATGCTTGATTAACATGAATTAAAGGTGTGGATGACGAGACCACGGAGGGTTTGTGGTGGTTGTCTCGTTCATGCCCCTAGGAGCGAGTTCTCGTCTTCGAGCCAAGACTGAGCGTGCATCCACACGAGGGATTGGATTCCCCTCGGTCTCAACTTGCCTAGTTTGTTCCATGAGTTGCCTAGTTCGGGCTTTCCATTTGGATTCGCGGGGATATTAAAAACGTTTGCAAAACTAGGATGTGGCGGTGCAACAGCCTGTGGCGAGACAGTAGTTGAAGCACCGCTCACAACGATAGAGACCCGGCAGGAGATGGCCACTCCCTATTGGCGGTCCATCTCTACTCGGAGCGACTCATGGAATAGGCGAAGCAAGGGAAAGATCGTGGTCAACCTTCATCTGCCGGCACTTCCCGGACTAGTGCTAATCATGTGGTATTAAGAGTTGGTTGGTACGTGTGGTTAAAGTTGTACACCCCTGCAGGGTTAAATCTTTTCGAAAAGCCGTGTCCGCGGTTAAGGACGACTTGGTGACGGATTCTGTGATCATAGACAACTTAAACGGAATGATTAAAACTTGCTGTTAACGAATGAAGGATAACTCCTCGGAGATGCCGAGAGGGGTTACCTTGTAGCATGAGATAGTGTGGAACAACTGGAGGAGGTGATCTTTGAAGCACGAGGTGCTGAAATGACTTGGTGGTTTAAAAAGATGATGATTTCAGTAGTTGAGTAGCTTTCTCTTCTGTTTTCAAAATACTCTATGAGACGTGCTATTCCTTCCTCAACATGGAAAACAAAGATGGCTTTACGCAAAACAACCTTCATAACTCTTTCTAAAAGAAGCAGATATATAATAGGTTAACTAAGTCTTGTTGAGTACCTCCCGTACTCATGTTTGCTTCAACTTGGTTCAGGTGGAGTTCCTCATTTCAGTGGTGAATCAACGTGGACATCGACGAGTAGTTTGGGGTTCCCAGGTAGCAGCCTGGAATCTATGGGCTGGGACGTCGCCTTATGTTGCGGCCTCTTAGGCCTTTTTGGTTCTTTTTGATTAGCAACATAATTTGCTTTCCGTTGTCTGATGTAATGTTGGGTCGTGTGACCTCTGCTTGTAAGCTATACTCTAGTAACACCTGTTTAATACAACTTCATGTCTAGAGTGTTGCTTTGATCGGTTGTTGGTTTCGAGCTCATGGTTATACAGTTTTGGCTATGCCTGCATAGTTGTCGCAGTCGAGGGATTGTGGAGCCGATGATCCATGTCCGAGCCCGCCTGTCGATATGATCGGCCTGGGGCGAGGTAACCCCAGTAACCCTCGATTGTTGTTGCACTTTCTGGACACATAGCAGCTCTGTATAACTTTGGTCCCGTTCCTTCAGTTTCATCCGACTCGTGGACGCTTGGGTATGCATAATTGGTTATGACTAGCATGGATACAAGGAGTAGTAGACCGGGGATCCGGACTACGTGCCGATGAATCCGGTCTGCCTGCCGTTGTTTGTTGCGGCCGGGGCTGGTAACCCTGAAGCCCTTGTGAGTCCATGGCTAGGAGCACATAACAGTATGTATATCTCTGGGTCCGGGGTCTGACAATCTAGGCCAGCCGATTGAAGAAGGAGCCCCTCAAGAAGATCTAACTACATACCACTATCATCTGGTGAAGCAGCGGAGCTGATCAAGGAGGCCCGCAAGAATCTAGATGAATGGAAGAAAATGGCGGATGAATTGAGTCTACGCCGTGCGGCACTCTCCAAAACTTACTCGGTAGGGAACAATCCCCCGAAGAAGAAATACGTCTCGAAGACCGCAGCCCTGGATCGCGAATCTCTTAGCGGGGCCAGCAAAACATTCGAGACATCTCTCATGCACGTCGACGACGACGGCAACATACACCCGACGACTCCCGCCGCCGCAGTCCTGGCCGCAGCCACGTACCTGCAGGCGAACCAGCCGGGAGAGAATGACCCCCGCGCGGAGCAATATCGACAAGTCCAGAATGGGCTAGGCATGGCAGCCGCGAGACTCGCGGCCCAAGGCCGCAAGAACGCGACTGCGCAAGAAACTGAGAAGACCCCTCGGAAAGACAAGGAAACACCCCCGCAGACGCGGGAGAGCATCACCTAGAAGGGAGAAATCATCTCGTCGCGCTCGAGGAAAGGAGGCCCGGCGTCGCGGTGACAACCCGAGTAGCAGCGACGACAGCCCGAGTGATCGCGATCGCAGTCCACGGCATCATAGCGGCCGCTCGCGATACCGCAGCAAGGAACCTCAGAAGGCGCGACCTGACATCGCGCAGAACAAAATCAACAAGGCCCGAGCGATCAGGAACCATGCACGGTCCCCATCCACCTCCTCCGACGAAGAGGCCTGCGGTGCGTTGTGCTTTACTCGCGACATCCGCGAGGCACCGATGCCAAAGAGATTTAAGCTTACTACGGAGGTGCCAAAGTACGACGGATCGCTGGAGCCCAAATCCTAGCTGTCAGATTACCTCACGGCGGTAAAATGCCAACGTGGGAACAAGACAACGGCTATGCAGTACCTCAATCTACATATTGTGGGCGCTGCACGCAGCTCGCTCGAAGGAAGACCGAGGGCGTGCTACGGGTCGTGGGACGATCTAACTTTTGACTTCCGCAAGAACTTCCAAGCGACATACAAAAGACCCGCGTCCATCGAAGAGATGCGCGCTTGTAAGCAGAAAAGTGGCGAGTCTACTCGCGAGTACATCCAGCGGTGGACCACGCTCAAAATCACGGCGGGAAATATATTGGAGGAAGTGGCAATCGAAGCTTTCACCAAAGGAGCTCGACGAACCGCTTTCAGAGAGGACATGGGATGAGCCGCACGCAAAACCATCGGGAGCTGATGGCCCTAGCCAACAGATGGGCCAACGGTGAAGACTCGATGCGCAGTGAGAAGGCATCTTCGCCAGCACCTGAGGACGACCTCCATGGTCGAAAGAAAAGGAGAAAGCATTACGATCATGACGATCGAGAAGAACTGGTTGCGACAGAGTTTACAAGAAATCGTGACAGCGGACCTCGTGGAAATCGCGAATGGAAGCCAAAGCCAGAGGATAAAACTCCTGAGGAGGACCTTGACGGTTATTGCACGCTACATCTATTCACAGATAAGCGCACAGGCAAGACCAAGGCAACCCACCCCCTCAAGGACTGCAGAAAGTTTCAGGACATCCACAAGGCCTACATGAAGAAAAACAGAGCCGCAGTCAATCAGGGCTACCCACATCTCCCAGGAGGAGGACATCAGGGATTCCACCCACCACAACCCCTACCTCCACGAGGACATCAAAACGTGGTGCTGGCCGCGCTCCCAGCGCCACCCGCCGCAAACCAGGGAGGCAACGGGTACCCGAACCCAGCAGGACTCCTCAGAATGATACAAAAAGTCTGCCCCTCCCACAAGGTCTAGAAAACAAACACATGCCAAGTGGTCATGGCAATACTTGAAAATGGCGGACCAATCGATAACTTTCTCCAAAGATGACCACCCCCCTCGGCTATATCGACCAGGACACGCCGCGCTCGTCATTCAAGCGCAGATTGGCAACTACGAACTCGCACGAGTGTTCATGGACGGCGGCAGCGGAATCAACATCATTTACGCGGACACACTCCGTAAGATGAACATGAACCTGGAAGGACTCGCAGAATCAGAAACATCCTTCCACGTGATAGTACCAGGCAAAGCAGTCCGACCACTCGGAACAATCAATTTGGAAGTGTTGCTCGGAAACCCAAGAAACTACAGGCGAGAATTCCTCGACTTCGAGGTATTCGACTGGCCCTCACAGTACCACGCCATTCTCGGCCGAACAGCGTTCGCGAGATTCATGGCAGTACCCCACTACGCCTACCTGAAGCTCAAACTTCCTGGAGAATACGGCACCATCACCATAGACGACGACTTCCAAAAATCCGATAAGTGTGACATTGAGTTTAATGAGATCGCGAAATCTTTCGGGATGCAGGAGGAGGTGGCAGAATTGGCAAAGACCACGGACCACTCCGTGATGCCACTCACCAAGAAGAATGCTCCAGAACTCGAGTTTAGTGCAAACAGTGACACTCGAAAGCATCAAGTGCACCCGACAGAACTCGCGAAGACGACGATGGTGTCCACCACCCTCTCGCTTGCATAGGAAGGCGCGCTCGTCGAACTCCTCCGTGAGTACTGGGAAATCTTCGCCTGGCAGCCTTCAGATATGCCAGGGATACCCAGGGAGTTCGCCGAGCACTCACTTGAAGTATTCAAAGACGCCAAGCCTATCAAGCAAACGACTCGACGATTCTCCGAGCCAAAACAGAAGGCACTCGGAGAATAAGTGAATCGATTACTCGCTGCAAAATTCATCAGAGAGATAAAAATATCGACCTTGTTAGCAAACCCGGTGTTGGTTCCGAAGAAAAACACTGACATCCTTCGCGTGTGCATCGACTATACGTCGTTGAACAAACACTGCCCCAAGGATAACTTTCCCTTGCCACGGATCGACCAGATCGTGGACTCCGCTGCAGGCTGCCAGCGACTCTCCTTCTTAGACGCATATTCGGGCTATAATCAGATCAGGATGAAAGAGGAGGACGAGGAGAAGACAACGTTCATCACACCTCATGGTGTCTACTGCTACACGACAATGCCCTTCGGGCTGAAAAACGCAGGCGCAACATATCACCGATGCATGCAAAAATTCTTCGCCAAGCTCATTGGCAAGAACGTACAAGTGTACGTTGAAGACATCGTCATCAAAACTCGGGTGGAAGATATGCTCCTCGAGGACATCAGGAAGACATTCGACGCTCTCAACGCGTACAGGATCAAGCTCAACCCGACAAAATGCGTCTTTGGCATTCCTCCAGAACAACTTCTCGGGTATTTGGTGTTCGCCCGAGGAATTGAAGCCAATCCGGAGAAAATTCAAGCAATCTTGACAATGAAGGAGCCCACCAATCTTTGCGGCATACAACAGCTCGCAGGGCGACTAGCCGCTCTGAGCAGATTCATCGCAAGATTAGGAGAGCAAGCATTGCCCTTCTACAAGTTGCTGAAGAAAACAGATAAGTTCGAATGGACACCCGAAGCAAAAAAAGGCGTTCATCGACTTGAAAAGAGCACTGCAGAGTAGGCGCGTCCTGGCAACGCCACAAGAGAGGGAACCCCTATACCTATACCTGGCCGAAACAAACCAAGTCATCAGCATGGTTATTGTCATCGAGTGGCCAGCGGATGGCACGGCGTATGGAGTTCAGCGGCCAATATATTATATAAGCGAGGTTCTTTCGCCATGCAAGCAACGATACCCTCACTATCAGAAGCTGGCGTGTGGCGTAGTTCTCACGGCCCGAAAGCTCAAGCATTACTTCCAGTAGCATACCGTCACGGTGCTAAATGACGCATCACTCGGCGAGCTAGGCGCCTGGGACATCATTTATGCAGTCCGCAAATCTACAAAATCCCAAGTCATTGTGGAGTTTCTAAGCGGGTGGACGGAGCTGCAAACACCAGGACCCCCCGAATACACGAGCAACTGGATCATGTACTTTGACGGGTCGAAAAGAAATGAAGGAGCCGGAGCCGGAGTTATTCTTATATCTCCCCAAGGCGACAAGCTGCAATACGTCCTGCGACTGGATTTCCCCCCTGATGACCCAGCGTCCAACAATGACGCGGAGTATGAGGCCCTCCTACACGGCGTGAAAATGGCGATCGCCTGCGGAGCCACCCGATTCATGATATAAGGAGACTCAAATCTCATCGTGCAGCAGACGATGAAGGAGTGTGACGCTATCGCGGATGACATGGTCGCTTATCGTGACATGTACAATTTGCTCGAAGGAAGTTTCAAAGGGTGTGAACTGAAGCACATCGCGCGATCAAGCAATGAGGAAGAAGACAAGCTGGCCAACATGGGATCAACAAACGCCCCCATCCCTCCAGGAATCTACTTCGAACGAATGATCAAGCGATCAATCAAGGTCAGAAAGCCAGCAGGAGCGCCCACAACAGTGGAAACACACGACAGCCCGTAAATTGCTATGATCGAGCTCGTCCACAATATTTCAAGGCAAGTCTTTATGGTCGAGCCAGTCTGGACGCAGAAATACCTCGACTACTTGTCAAACAAACAGCTCCCAGCAGACATTTGCGAGGCTCGACAAATAGTATGGCGTAGCAAATCCTTTCGGGTGATCAACGGCGAGCTATACAAGCAAAGCATATCAGGGATATTGTAGAGATGCATAGCACCCGAAAACGGCAAGGAATTGCTCCGGGATATACACCAAGGAGAATGCGGCCACCATGCCAGTTGGAGAGCCATCGTGGGTAAGGCCTTCAGGGCAGGGTTTTACTGGCTCACAACAGCAAGAGACGCCAAAGATCTAGTCGACAGATGCAACGCCTGCCAAAGATTTGCGCCCAGGCCGCATGCTCCTGCGACAGAAATGCACATGATTCCCATCGCCTGGCCCTTCGCCCAATGGGGGCTCGACATGGTGGGACCACTGCGCAAGTCAACACCTGGAGGATACACACACCTGCTCGTGGCAGTCGACAAATTCACAAAATGGATAGAGGCCATGCCAGTCACCTCCGCACATGCATAGTACGATGTGCGATTCCTCGATTCCATCAAGTGCAGATTTGGCGTGCCACACAACATCATCACAGACAATGGCAACAACTTTACGGCCAAGAAAATACAGGAATTCTGCGAGGAAAGGGGAATCACCCTCAGCTTCGCCTCGGTAGCTCACCCGCAAACTAATGGCCAAGTCGAGTGTTCCAACGGATTAGTTTCAGCCGGCCTAAATAAGCATCTACTTGATCGCCTGAAACCAGCGGCAGGGCACTAGGACGAGGAACTACCATAAGTACTGTGGAGCCTACGCACAACACCAAATCGGTCAACAAACTATACGCCATTTTTCATGGTATACGGAGTTGAAGCCGTCCTACCCGAAGATGTCAAATTCAGTGCCCCACGGGTCGTTGCATACAGCGAAGAAATCTCAAACAGGGCACTCGCAGAAGACATGGACGCACTTGACGAGATTCGGGACATTACACTCGCGAGATCCGCAGTATACCAGCAATCACTGCGCAACTATCACAGTCGCCGTATACACCACAGATCTTTCGTGGTAGGAGACCTGGTGTTGCGGCTCAAGCAAAAGGAAGGACACAAGCTCGAGCCACCATGGGAAGGACCCTTCATAATACATGAAATTATCCCAGGAGGCGCCTATCGATTGAAGAACCCGAAGACCGGCGGTACACAAGCAACTAACCACAGACTCGGGGGCTACTCCGATCGCGATCTGTCCTAAGGAAGATGCAGTCCGCTTCGGCCAGAAGTACTCGGCGCCCGAAAGCAGCGAGGGAGTCGAGGAGAGCCTGCAAAAAACCCAAGGCAAAAATTGAAGTTAAAGACAAAAGTCACTTGAGCCTATAGACGACTGTACACAGTCAAGTATAGCCTCGGGGGCTACTCCCAACGGGAGCATTGCCGTGCACCCGATAGAATTCGAGTAAAACAAAAAAAAAAGGAGAAGACTTCGACTTGAGCCTGTGGTCAACTGCAAGAAATTAACCACGGACTCGGGGGCTACTCCCATCGGGAGCACTGTCGCGCACCCAATAAAATTTCAAACGAATGAAGGAAAGAAAAGTAGACTTACTTTGCCCTTAGTGGTGGACAAAGGATCCGCCGAGCTGCCCGAAACCTCCTTACTCGCAGACGCTCCACCCGCAAAGCTGGGCAGCTCGTACTCCAGAGTGGCGGTTGCTCGCGCAGGACTTGGAGATCTTCGAGCGGCCTCAGTAGCTGGAGCCTCAGTCACGGCTGCTTCTTTTCTCTTCACAGATGGAAGTAAAGAAGAAAACCGACCAGGGCTAATAGTCGCAAGGTTGCTGTTGAAAGCAAAATGAGAATAAAGAACAAGGAACGAGAAGGAAACTTTGCGACTAAGAGCAAGACATGAAATACTTACTCGTCCTCGTCGTTATCATCAAGAACATCCGGGTTCCAAGAAGTGGAAACCTTTGACGGATGACCAAGAGGAGGAAGCGTACGGAGGGGAGGCACCTGAAGAGGCTCGGTCGCATTGGTAGACCCATCACCCAAGGAACTATCTGTCGCGGAATTTCACCACCTTCACGAGTAGGGGAGAGACGATCTTGCTGTCTTCGGCAGAGAGCTTGTGTGACCAGGACTTCCTCCGCTTCAGAATGGCGAATGGGTGGAACTCAGGGGATCCACCTGCGCTGTTGTCGACGACGTAGAACCACTTCTTCTGCCACCCTTTCACCGAGTCGACAAAATACGTCTCCATGTAGGGGATGTCGGTTCTCGCCTGGATCCCGAAGCCTTCGGTGCGCAACGGCTCCCCCAGCTTCTCGTCTCGTTGTGCTTTCTCCCGGAAGATCCGCACTTTGAAACAGGCCTTCCAGAGGCCCCAGTGCGGGCGGATGCCCAGAAAGCACTCGTAAAGCACGATAAAGCACGATATGTATTGTATCGTGTTTGGAGGCAGGTCGTGGAGCTGTATGCCGTAGACATACAACAACCCGAGGAGAAAAGGATGGAGAGGAAGAGAGAGACCGCGCGAGACGTGCTCCGCGAAGAGCACGCGCTCTTTCGCGTGAGGATTGGGTACCTCTTCTTTCTTGGACAAGCGCACGCGCTTGTCAGTGTAAGACGAGAGCATCCCTTCCTGCTGCATCTCGGCGAGGCTCTTCCTGGTGGTGTTTGCGGCGCGCCAATCGCCCGTCCTCACGAGGGGCGGCCCGGAAGCGTCCGCCACTTCCTTCGACGATGATGCAGTAGCACTGCGTTTCTTCCCGCCCGCCATGGGAGCTCTCTTGTGCTTACAGAACAAGAAGTGTGCGCGAGGAGGAAGAAGATGAGCAAATTACCGGGAGATTTACCCATCTCCTAAGGATTGTTACTTATACACAGGTCAGGCCGATCCAGACCGTGGATTTGGCAACGTGGCACCCATCGCGGCCGCCACGCGTGAAGTGGAAACGAGGCGGAGGCGAACAGTTACGCTGGCACGATCTTTACAGAAGATCGTGCGCATTTACAGCGCGTGGCTCACGGAAAACCGGACACAACCTATCGTTTCAGGTCAAAAGGCTGACAAGGTGGGCCCGAGTGCTCTGCTTCGCTTCGTCACGTCCCATCGGGAGGAGTCAGAGCACATCAAGACGCGAAAACTATTTCGCATAAGCTCCCCTAACACGAAATTTCTTTCGTATGGGCACATCAAGACACGAAAACTCTTTCGTATAAGCTCCCTAACACGAAATTTCTTTCGTATGGGTACATAAAAGACGCGAAATCTCTTTCACATAAGCTCCCTAACACAAAAATTCTTTCGTATGGGCACACCAAAACGCGAAATCTCTTTCGCACAAGCTCCCTGACACGAAATTTCTTTCCTATGGGTATGTCAAGGCGCGAAAAATTCTTTTGCATAAGTCCCCAGACATGAAAACTCTTTCGTATGGGCAAGGAAAAAACAAATTTATTACAAACGCAAAAATCTCTTCTGCATAAAGTACAACAAGGGAAGGAGATCTCTTCACTCGAAGATTCACAAGAAGGCAATCAAAGAAAAAATCGCGAGTATGCGGCTCCCGCTACTCTTTCACACGATGTATCTACACATCTCTACCCTGGATTTTTCAGGTGACTAGGCATATCCGGATGCCATATTCTTTCGAGTACGAAGGTAAGACTGAAAGATCTTTCTTATGGGCCTGGAATCGCACTCAAGCTGCGTCCTCCGGTAAAATTCCGTGTCAACAACACGAAGAAAAATCCTAGCGGACGCGCCGGGTACCCCTATAGGTTAAGTTCGACTCGGTAAGACCTCCACGGCCCAGTCGCAACGATCACCTCGCCGGATTCGAGTCGGAGGTCTCGAGTCTGTGTAGGCCAGAACTGTTTTTGCCCTAGATGCAATTAATTGGCCCTGATCTTTCGGGAGAGCCAAGCGACCGAGCCACGCCCTTCTGCAAAAATAGCCAGTACACAGGCACATTTATTGCTCGATGCTCGAGTAAAGAAGCGCATCATGCATAGGGTATGTGCCCTCCAAAATCAAGCGATTGAAACGATCAATCGAAGGAAATCAAGACGAACTTTGAGTGTCCACCCGACAAATTCTCAGTCAAGTAGACACTCGGGGGCCACTGACCTGGGGATAAATCCTGGACCTATCGGCTGAGGCTACCCGGTCCAAGGCCCAATACCTAAGCCCAAGGAAAGGTGACACCAACAGTTCTAGAAGGCCCAATCGAAGGCCCACCCGCAAGGCCTTGCGGGTCAAGAAGGAAACTTGTAACCGACCTAAGCTAGGGTTTGTACCCCCTCCCCGGGTACGGTTTGAGACCTGGCCACCTATATAAGGCCAATAGAACCACCGAGAGGGGGATCCAAGCAATCACACACCACCAAAGCCTTGAACTCGTGACCATACTCTCGATTTGAGCACCCCCCCCATTGTAACCGATCTATATATAATACAGATCGACAGAGTAGGAGTAAGGGTTTTACCTCTACGAGGCCCCCGAACCTGGGTAAATCTTGCCCCTTGTTAGCCGACGACCGTCACTAGCGCCCACACATTCTCCTAGTCGAAACTCTATCGGTTCATCCGAGGAGCTTGTTGAGATGACTATTCGACAATGAGTACAATTAACACTGAGAACACTAATAGGAGAATCAATAGGTCGAAGAGAGGATAGAGTGGAAGAATCAGAAGTCATATGAAAAGAAGCTCAAGAATCCAAAACACACAACGATGTACCTGACTGTGTAGAAGATGGTGGTCCCGCAATGCCAGAAGAATCAGTCACAGATCCAGCAGAACCAGTCGAACAAGAGCCTAAAGAAGCAGGCATTTGCCTGATCACCCGCATCATGTCCTGCTCGGTAGAGGTAACCATAGAAGCTGATCCAGTAGACGAACCTGACGAGCCAGAAGACGGACGTGGCCTAGACTGCGCCCTTTGCTGGCGCAGATCACGCTCCCTCGTGCAGCAGCGATACTCCATGTGACCATCCATGTCATAGTAGGGGCAGTGAGATTGTGGACAAGAGCCATGACCCTGGCCCTGGGAAGTGGGTAACAGTGGTGGACCAGTGGACCTCATAGAAGCTGGTGGAGTAGGCGACGGAGTAGGACCACGGGGCGACGGGGCAGGTCCATGGTCAGCCAGCACAAAAGGAACATTAAGCAACCCAATGCCATGGAGGCGAATCACCTCAGCATGAAGCTCAGACAAACTCTCTGAAATAGGAATACAACCACGAGCAAGCAACTGGGCACCACAGGTCCCAAACTCCTGGCGTAGCCATGACAAGAACTCGTAGATGCGCTAAAACTCCAAGACAGAGTGCACGGTCTGAAAACATGGGCATGGCCCACAAACAGCAGTGCGAAGAGAGTTGAGCTGATGCCAGATAGCAGAGCTTTGCGTGTAGAACTGGCCAGTAGTGGAGTCACCATGTTGTAGAGCATGCTCCTAACGAACCACACACAGATGAAGAGCCTCCCCGGACGGCTGATGACGCTGACGAAGGTGAGCCCACATGGCAGCGGCAGTATCGAGGCCCATAAACTCCGAAGCAAACTAGGTTAGACCACTGGCAGTGAGAACAGCCACATCACGAGCATCATCATCCATCCACTGAGTGTAACAAGTCATGTCTTGCCGGTAGATCGCAAGAGTGTCAGAGACTCCTGGACCTGCTGGTCATACGTCGCAATGGCCGCATCATGCGCACTCTTAGTTGCATCCTTTGCAGCCTGAGGAGTATCGACAACAAGGACCGGTGGCGTCGGCGGATTAGGAACCGTAGGAGCAACGGGGCACAACGGACATGGGACCTCGCCGGAAAGAACACCCCACAAACGCAGACCATGCATGTGAATGTGTATAAAGGCAGCGAAATCGGGATAGTTCATGCCATCAAAGAGCACCGAGAAGTGAGGA
Organism: Alopecurus myosuroides; assembly: GCA_028641055.1. Classification (NCBI taxonomy): domain Eukaryota; kingdom Viridiplantae; phylum Streptophyta; class Magnoliopsida; order Poales; family Poaceae; genus Alopecurus; species Alopecurus myosuroides. The sequence goes on from CM054059.1 coordinate 287,775,935, forward strand.
ATCGCGACATAGCCCGATGGCGTAGACTTTTTTTTGGATGTGTGCAGTCAACTCCCGAACAAATTTGAGGAACTCGGACTCGTCCCGCGTCTTGGAACTACGGTGGCGTTGCCTGAGCTAAAGAGGAACGATGATGACGGCCTGGGGCGGACGGGGCGTCGGCCTGGGTGGACGAGACGGCGGCCTAGACAAACGGCGGCGGCGATCTCCGGCGGAACGGGGCGGCGTCCTAGACGGACGGGGCGGCAGCCTGGGCGGACGGAGCTGGAGACGAGGGCAGCGGCCTAAAGGTAGAGACGACAACGACTATTCCCCGTGGACGGGGCGGTGTGGTGGCCAAAATAGATAAAACCGATCGATATGTATGTGGAAGAGCAAGAGTAGAGGAGAGATCGATCTGATCTGTACGTGGAAGAGCAAACCGATCTGTACGGGAGGAAAACCATAACCTAGTCTAATACCATGTTAGGAATAAACAATGTATATTCCCATGAGGCCAAAGGCTAACATATATACATGTACAGGTGCATGTAATATGCAGAAAGCCCTTTATACAATGGGGGAAATAAAAAAAGGCTACATGATACTATGATATAACTCTAACAGGGTCATCCCCAACAATGAGAGGGAATGGCAGGAGTGTGCTTCGAGAAACTCACTAGTAGCAAAACACACCTGGCTGAGTTGGGTAAATGTTTAGCCGAAAACCAGCTCGAAGAGAGACCCAGAGACATTTGTCATCACTTTACTTGTTAGGTACAGTTCCGAGTTTACCAATAGACATTGGAAAGGTATTAAAGACGTCTTCTGGTACTGTAAGAGACCAAAGATCTTAGGCTAGTTTATATGAGGAATCAAGACCTATCATTCATAGGTCATGCTGATATTGGGTACCTGTTGGACCTGCACACTTCCAAGTCAAAGGTCGGCTCTGTTTTTCTTTGTCGTGGACCTGCAATTTCGTGAAAATCATCTAAACAAACTCTTGTAGCGATTTCGATAAACCACTCAGAAATCCTACCATTGTATGAAACGTCACGAGTACATCAAACATGTGGGATTATATATATATATATATATATATATATATATAGGAAAATGGTTCAGTACTCCTGGATGTACATACACTCATCATTTATTATAGAGAGAAATCATTGACATGTTCCACTTATTTCTTTGTTTTCATTTAAGTTTCATATTTGTGATTGCACCACATATACGACTATTTCAACTGCACTTTTAGACCGGACTCGTCGATAAAGGTTACAAAACATATACCGGCATGAACAACTCGTGGTATTCCAGTCGCTAAGAATAAACTGTTAGAGATGAGATCAATCCTGTAGTCGTATGTCACTAGGTTTCCTAACCGACATACCTCAAGTGTCCAAACCTTGTAGAGGTTGTATACCGAACAGTGTTGAGTTTGTGTAAGCCTGGTGCCGCAACGCACCAATATAAATATATACTTGAGAGGCTCGGGTAATCACGCCGAGTAGAATCTATTTCATTGAGTTTGTCATGGTATCAGAGCCACACCTCTTCCCAAAATTGTCCTAGACTTTCGATCCATAGATCGATCGACTTGAAGTATAGCGAATCAGTAGAAGTGCAGCTATGGCGTCATCGAGTTCAAGTGTTGTGCCAAGTCTTGGATCACCTCCGTCAGAAAAATTGACCCGAGCCAATTACCCAATATGGAAAGCTCAAGTTCTCCCTGCAATTCGTGGTGCCATGATGACAGGTCTCCTTGACGGAACCGAAACCGCACCATCCATGAATATTGCTTCTGCTAATCCAGTAGCAGACAAAGATCCAATTATGATTATCAACCCCGAATATGCCACCTAGGTTTCCCGAGATCAGCAAGTCCTTAGTTTCCTGGTTAATTCATTATCAAGGGGGATTCTTATGCATGTGATCAGATTAGAACATGCGGCTGAGGTTTGGGAAGTGATTGAGGAGATGTTTTCCTCACAGAATAGATCCCGAGTCACAAATTTGAGTATTGCATTAGCAAATACCAAGAAAAACAATATGTCAACAGAAGCCTTTTTTTGCCAAGATGCAAGCTTTAGCCGATGATCTTGCTGCCGCGGACAAGCCAATGGAGGAAGAAGACCTTATTTCGTTTATCATGGCTGGTCTTGGACATGATTATGATGCCGTTGTTGCCGCTCTGGGTGTTGTCAGATCGTCGCTAACAGTAGCAGAATTTTTCTCGCAAATTCAGTCTTATGACCAGCGTCAAGAGATGCTTGGCTCCTCAACTCATTCAGGCTTTGAGACATCAGCTAATGCAGCGGCATGTACTCGAAATCAGAGTGGTTTCAGACAGAATTATGGAGTTCGCAATGATCAGCGTTATAATGGGCGTGGTGACAACCGACGTCAGGAGGATCGGCGTCGTGACAATTACCCGTGTGATGATTATCCTCGGAACAATTTTAATCGAGGAGGGGGGCGGATGTATCAAGGAGGTGGACGTGGCCGTGGCGGAGGTAGACGTCGTACATCTCCATGGATTGATGATACTTGTCAGATCTGTGGCAGAGAAGGGCATCTCGCAAGGGATTGTTGGCACAGATTTCAGGAAGACACACGTGATGATATCTCCAAGGAGCCACATGCTTATGGTATAGATACAAATTGGTGTTGTGATACAGGTGCAACACATCATATCACGGGAGAACTCAATAAGCTATCAATGCGTGATCGATATGATGGACATAACAACGTTAACACGGCTAGTGGACAAGGTATGGTTATTAGACATGTTGGTAATTCAATAATTCGAAATCATGCTCAAAATTTCTCTCTTCGCAATGTTTTGCATGTCCCTAGTGCTTCAAGAAATCTTTTATCCGTTCATCGCTTTACCATTGATAACAATGTTTTTCTCGAATTTCACCCAAATTTATTTTTTATCAAAGATCAGGTCACGAAACAAATTCTTCATAGAGGATGTTGTGTAGGTGGCATCTATCCTCTCATATCATCCATGGTTGAGTCATCACATCAGAAGCATGCCTTCCTCCTTAGCAAGCCTTCTCAAGAAAAATGGCATAGTCGTCTTGGTCATCCTTCATCTCCAATTGTGATGCAAATTGTTAGCAAAAATAATCTTCCCTTTAGTAGAGAGTCAAGTATAGAGTCTATTTGTGATTCTTGTCAAAAAGCAAAAAGTCATCAGCTTCCATATCCTATATCTACTACTGTGTCTTTGGTCCCTCTTCAGTTGATATTTACTGATGTTTGGGGACCTGCTCCTACTTCTGTTGGTCGTCACAACTACTACTCCCTCCGTCCACTTTTATAAGGCTCACTTCTTACTATTGAAATGCTAAGAAGTGTGCCTTATAAAAGTGGACGGAGGGAGTATGTAAGTTTTATTGGTGACTATAGTAAGTTTACTTGGATATATTTCCTCAAGAAAAAGTCTGATGTTTATCAAGCTTTTATCAATTTCCAGAAACTTGTTGAAAGAAAATTTGATAGAAAAATTCTTACAGTTCAATCTGATTAGGGAGGAGAATATGTTAAACTAAATTCTTTCTTTCAAAATCAAGGAATTGCTCATCATATTTCATGTCTTCATGCACATCAACAAAATGGTGCAGCTGAAAGAAAACATCGTCATATTATTGAAGTGGGCTTATCTCTCCTTGCTCATGCTTCTATGCCATTAAAATTCTGGGATGAGGCCTTTCTTACAGCAACACATCTATTTCATATTCTCCCAAGCAAAGTTATAAAGAATGACACTCCCGTTCATCGTCTTTTAGGTGCACCTCCAAATTACTCATCTCTTCGTGTTTTTGGATGTTCTTGCTGGCCTAATCTCCGTCCTTATAACACACATAAACTTGCCTTTCGCTCAAAACGTTGTGTGTTTTAGGGCTATAGTCCCGTACATAAAGGGGTTAAATGTCTTGATGTGTCTTCTGTACGTGTCTATGTGTCACGAGATGTTGTTTTCGACGAGGCTGTTTTTTTTTCAAAGAGCTTCATCCAAATGCAGGTGCTCTATTGCGCCGTGAAATTCTTTTGCTTGATTCCTCACTTCACAATTTTGAGCATGGGGGCGAAGATATTGAAGGATCAACATTGGCTAATCCTACTAATGTCACTAACGTGTTTCCTGAGACTTTGCAGCACGCAGGTGAAATTTTGATAATTTTGGAGAAAATGGTGCCCAAAACAGTGGAGAAACCACATAGGAATTATCAAATTCTGATGATGATAACACAGACACGGAAAACGGAGCAGATTCTGTTGGATCTCTCTCGGGATCGGCTTCGTTAGTACCAGGTGGATCTCCCTCGGGATCAGATCTGCCAGAGACAGAAGACACATCAGCGTCACCGGGTCGCGCCGAAAGTTTGTCACCAAACGTGAGTGCGCGCTCCAATCAGGGTGCGACGTGTCGGTCCCTGTCTCCTGCGCCCGACTCCTCCAGTGGATCTTCTGTGAACGGATCAAGAACAGAATCGGCCACACAGTCCAGTGCGGGATCGTCTGCGGAAAGCGCTGGCAGTGGACGCTCTGGATCTTCTGCGCCAAGTGAACAAATAGCTCCTCCTGCTGGTTCTAGCACACGAGCTGTTACACGTTCCTCAAAAGGTATTTTCAAACCACGGGATTTTAAAGATGGAACAATTCAGTCGTGTTTGAATTGTGTGTCAGATGAACTAGCTAATTTAGAGGATGCATTGACAAGAAAAGAGTGGAAAAGGACAATGGATGAGGAATATGATGCTCTTATCAAAAACAAAACTTGGCACTTAGTTCCGCAACGGTATGACACTAATGTTATTGATTGCAGATGGGTTTATAGAGTTAAAAAGAAACCTGATGGCTCAGTTGATAGATATAAAGCCAGATTGGTTGCAAAGGGGTTTAAACAATGTTATAACATTGACTATGAGGATACATTTAGTCCAGTTGTTAAAATTTCCACTGTTCGACTTGTTTTGGCAATTGTTGTCTCTAGGGGTTGGAGCCTAAGACAGTTGGACGTAAAGAATGCGTTTTTGCATAGTGTTCTGAAAGAGGAGGTCTATATGAAACAGCCACCATGCTATGAAGACAAAAGTAAGCTAATTTTTGTGTGCAAACTTGACAAGGCATTATATGGATTGAAGCAAGCACCTCAAGCATGGTATGCTCGGTTGAGTTCACAATTGGTTCGTTTGGGTTTTGTTGCTTCAAAGTCTGACACATCTTTGTTTATTTATCACAAGTCCAACATCACTATCTTTATGCTTATCTACGTTGATGATATTATTGTTGCTAGCTCTTCAAAGACTGCAACAGATGCACTCTTGCTGGATTTAAGTAAGGAGTTTTCTCTCAAGGATCTTGGTGAGCTTCACTATTTCTTAGGCATTGAAGTTCAAAAGGTAAATGATGGACTTGTGTTAAAACAGACTAAATATGCCAAAGAGATTCTTTCTAGAGTTGGCATGTCAAGTTGCAACCCTTGTCCTACTCCTTTGTCGTCTTCAAAAAGACTCACAACACATGAGGGAAAATTGCTTGGAGCTGATGATAGTACAAAGTACAGAAGTTTGGTTGGAGCATTGCAATATTTAACTCTTACAAGGTCAGATATTTCTTATGCAGTTAATAAAGTATGTCAGTATCTTCATGCTCCAACTACATTACATTGGACAGCATCCAAGCGTATATTGCGGCATGTCAAGTATACCTTAGATATTGGTTTGACATTTCAGAAATCTGGCTCTACTTTGGTCAGTGCATTTTCAGATGCAGATTGGGCAAGTTGCTTAGATGATCGTGTCGCACCCTGACTTCTAGGGGATACCCACCGTACGAACTGGATAGCAGATGCTTGGATTATGGGGCATAACTGCTCCCACGTCCCAGCTTCCTGGTAGGCCTGCGCTTATGCGCGACAACACAAGCCCTGCTATTCCATCGTCGATGTAAACTATCCACTAGAGATCAAAGGCACTTCCGTCGACGTACTTCAAACCATACACACATGGTACGTCAACGGCGTTTAACAAGTGATATCACAACAGATCTCTACGACACAAAAGATTGAAATAAGTTGCAAATGGCTCTCATTAGAGCAGAGATAGCAAATACAACCATTCAGAGGGCACATGCCCCAACAATACATCATTACAATACAGCGGAAGCATTCAACATGTCTGAGTACAGACAAGAACCAAATAGGCCTAAGAGGCCGGAAACGAAAAGACGGAGCCCATCCACGAAGTCTCGGATCCTGCCCGGGTCCGCTATCTACTCGTCAGCAGTCTCGTCGTCATACTCCACGTAGTAGCCACCATGTAGAGCCTCAGAAACGTCGTCTGCGTAAACCACAGCCCCAAAGGGGTCAGTACATAAACGTACTGGCAAGCAAGACTCACAATTCACCAAAGTGTAACCCGTCAACACCAAGCACAGATGCTTTGGGTTCAACGGAAGGAAAGGGATATAAAAGATGCTGCAACTGGCTGCACTAACCAACTACAGAGAATCTATCACTTCGAGCTATCAGACAGGGGATAAGATCGAGTGATTGTAACCAACTGAAAGATAACATCAAACAAACCCATCCTGGATCTCGCCCCTTATCCAAAGAAGCAATCCGAGGATAACTCACACAGTTGAAATAATGATGGTTCAAATTATTGTGTCAATAAGCCTATTACTAGTCAAGTTATTAATCATGGGGTGTAGCATGTTTGATCATTATGTTTAAGTTGTCCTGAGTACTTGTTAGCCAGTACTTTCACCAAGTAATCCATAACCGCGGAAAACACGGCTTCTCGAGAAGATTATCCCTGCAGGGTTGCACCAATTTGGCCGTACACTCATGAATAACCCGCCAGATGGAAAGGCCCTTCCACCAAGCGGGGTACTCAACACAACCAACCATTCCTCGCATCAAGCCCAAAGCACCTTGGGCGCACGGCTAATCGAGCCCAGAAGAAAATGGACCCTCATAGCACTCTAAGAACGTGTCCCCCTATATGCCGACTACGAAAGTTCCACCCTGGCCTGGGCTCGCAAAAACATGATGCGGCAAATGGAAAACACGAACTAAATGAGGCGATTTGGACGAGATGCGAATCAGGTCAAGTTGAGGGGGGCGCCCATACTCGCTTCCCAAATGCGGGTAGTGCGCTCATCATGGATCAGTAGACAAGACCCTTTTCCTATTAGGGTCGACACTAGCAGGCTTCAAAACCTCTCATGGGCCTCCTGCCGGTGCCTTATCATCAAATTTATTATTAATAGTAACATTAGCATGATTGATTGATTAAACATCGAGCCCCCACAACGTAATAGGAATAGTAACAGAAAGTAACGGGTAACAGACTCGAGCAAAAACAACCTAAGCATGCTAGATAAGACTAAGGCAACAAGCAAGGGGTTTTAGGTATGGAGGTGAGGCAATATCAAGGTTAAGGGATTCATGTGATGGGTTCGTAACAGAAACAACTACTACTAAGGCTTAGCAGAAAAGAACAACGGAAAGTATCGGTAACCAATGTTGAAAGGAACACGGTGGTCCATGTGAGTGATAACTTGCCTGCAAACCCAGTAGCCTGGTACTGAGCTAACTCCTTAGAAGGGGTGTCGTAAGGATCGTCGGTCTCAACGTCGTCGTATATCCGGGAAGAAGCAAACAAACATTGCAGAAAGATAAACAATCAATACATGGCATAGGTGCACAAACATGGGATGATGCATGTCATGTTAATAGATGCATCAAAGTAACCTACTTGACAAGTAACACAATTTAATTGGATCCATATGCAATGTGAATTGCATATGGATGCAAATGGTTTAGGTTGAAGCAATGATCTACATTTGATTAACAAGTGTAAGTAGTTAAACATGATGCATGCATGATGATAACAAGGAGTAAACAAGTTAGATGCAATTGGAAAAGGAGTAAAACAAGTGTGGGATTTTTATTTGTTATGTTAGGAATTTTGGTTCCTTATTGATGTCACACAAGTAATTGTTGTTTTCAACAAGTTAAAGTGTTCAAAACAAATAACAAAGTTTATATTTGAAAAGGTTATCAAATTTTAGTTGGTTTACATGTTTCACATTTTAAAATTGGACTTTGGATTAATTAATTATGAATTAAACAATAATAAACAATTTTTAATTGCATTAAACAAGAATTAAATGGTTTAGGCAATTTTAATTATTCAAAACATGAAACAAATTTTATATTTGGAAAGAGGGTTTAATTTTGCATGGAAAACATATTTCATTTGTGGAAATTGGATTTAAAATGAGCAAGTTATTATTTTGGCAATTTTAAATGCAATAAACAAGAAACAGTTGTTTTCAGCAATTTAAATTATTCAAAACAGCAAACAAAATTTATATTTGGAAAGTACATGAAAAATTGATTGGAAAACATATTTGGTTTGTGAAATTTGGAATTTTTATGAGCAAGTTATGAATTTTGCAAATTTAAGTGAATTTGACAAGTTTTCAAATTTTGCACCAATTTAAAATATTCAAAACAGTAAACAAATTTTATATTTGGATAGAACATTTAATTTGGTATTGAAAACATATAAAAAATGTTGAAATTGGAGTGGGGATGAATTTTTTATGCATTTTACAAATCTGGGGTGCAATCTGCCACTTTTAAGTAACTAGGGACTTAGAAATTATTTTTACAGGGACTAGAATTAATTAGTAGGGATCTATGTGTGATTTGCAGAAATTCCAGTACCAAGACCTTGCAAAAATAAAAGATGGTTTTATTTGTGGGAGGTGGGATTTGATCCCCCCACCTCCTGACTCCTGCGCAAGGAACAACACCACTAGGGTGTGCTTCGGGTTGTGACAGGAAGGGGGGCCTCGGGGGATAAGTGTTGGGGTTTCGCGCAGTTTTCTGAATTTACTGAATCGAACAGGTACGCACGTACTGGACATGGCGGACATGATCGATGGCTGCAGCTGTGGACGATGGCCGCTGGCCGATGGGGCGTGGGGTGTGCTTGCGGGTAGAGAGGAGGGAGAGGTAGGAGGAGTGCGGCCTCACCGTGGTGATCCCGAGCGGAAAGGAGGCGGGCGGAGCAGATCGGGGCAGGTCTGATGGCGGACAGACATGGGGCGCCGGCGGCGGAAAGAGGCGATGGCGGCGGGGACTCGGGCCCTCCCGGCCCGAGACGATGGGACGGCGGGCCTCAGGGGAGCGCCCCGGTTCCATTCCCGGCGGCGGCTCCCCTCGAGGTGGACGGTGGCGACCGGAGCTAGGAGAGGCAGTGAGGTGCTCGTGGTTGTTCAGGTTCAGACAACGAAGAACAGCAGAGAGGCTCGGTTGGGGGAAGAGGGAGAGAAGCTGGCGGCGATGGGTTAGAGCTAGGGTTTGGCTCGGGAAGGGCCTCGAGGGAGATATAGGGGAGGGGGAAACCAGTACGGCAAGCATCTGAGGAGGAGGAGGAAGATCGTGTGGTGATTTGGGTGTTCGTACTGTGGTGACCTCAGCCACGAGGAAGAAGACACAGGGAAAAGGGTATGGGCCAGAAAAGAATGGGCTTGGGGGGTAAGTAGATTGGGGTGGGCTGGATGATGATGGGCTGCTGCCTCCTCTTCTCTCACTTTATTTTTTCTGCTTTATTATTTTTTTTTGTAACTTTGCTTTTGGAAGAAAAGTTAGGGTTTTGTTTGACAAAATTTCCAGAACAAAATTAGGTTAGACTAATTAGTTAATTAGGAACCACATTGCATGCTTGGTTTTCAAAATTTTGGTTTTAAAATGGTGGCTTGTGTTTGAAACCAAATAGAACCAATTTTTTATTATTAAAACACCATTTGGAAACAACAATTTAAATAGGGTTACCCCTAGGTTTAAAATATGATTTTAAGAATAAAAACATGTGGTGAATTGTTATGTTTTCAAAAGAGTGCTGATTTGAAACTTGGTTTGAAATGGAAAATGATTTAGTAGTTAATGATTTAATTAATTGATTTGATAATTGGTTTGATTAAAGCAACAATTTGAGAAGTGAAAAACAAGGAATAAAAGGGTTGTTTTTATTTGTTATTTTGGTTCCAATAGTTGTAACAGAGCAAGTATGAAAATAACCATTTGAATTTGTTTGAGTTTGAATTATGAAAACAAGATAAAACAGATGCAAAACAAATATTAACAATGCAAACAATAATAAAGCAATGCAATGAAATGATGACATGATGCATTGCTTGAAATAAAACAAGGAATCAAACATTCTAGGGGTATTTTCATACTTGGGATGTTACAAAACGCCCCCCCTTGAAGGAATCGCGCCCCGAGATTCCTACTGAGAAAAGAAAAGGTCCGGAAACTTCTTGGGAAGATCTTCTTGAGCTGTGATACGTGAAACACATCGTGCACGTTTGATAGACGTCAGGGAATTTGCAAACCACCGGAACACTTTCAAGTAAAGGGGGGAGATTTTGCACCAAGGGTGTATAGCTGAATGGGACTTGATTCATTTGGAGAGTAGATTATCTGTAATAAAGGTGGAACAGAGTTATTGACATCAATGGAACACCAAGGATGACATCAATGTCAGAATCATCAACATGAGAGTAACGAGGAATATGTGGCCTCCCATTAGAATTGGATTGTTCTTACTTATGTTGGAAGTCAACATTTGAGATTCCGGGGAGTGAACAGAGTTTTGATTGCTTAGTGGAACCAGAACTTGGGTGATATGTTGTGGAAAAGATTGTTGACACAAAGGAATGTGATTCTCCGGTATCAAATAACACTTTAACTGGATAAGAGTTTACGAGGAAGTTTTTGATTAGACGCCGGTAGAAGATTTGAAGTGGAAAACAACAACAAGATTTCAACGGACGAAAATGAAATGTTTAGAAGAACATGATATTGAAGCAACACCGGGAAAACGAGAACAAGATTCCTAAGGTACTACGGAGAACCCATCCGGGCTTCTAAAGGATCAATATCTACTGCTTAAGGAATAGAGAATCTGCTTCCGGGGCTTACACGCCTCCGTTCTCAATCATGAGTAGGCAACATGATAAATCATGTCACAACCACCTCCATTCCTATGGTCTAGTAGATATAACCATCCTAGAGAAACCAGAATTCGTGAAATCCTAACTTGAAAGTTTAGATGAGAATAGAAAAACAACGTTGCACTTCCTTACCAGAAAAGGGAGGGAGGGTGGGGAAAGAAGAAAAAGAACAGAATTCCTACTCTCACGTTTCATTTTTCCTATATAGCTACAAAATAGTTTCTAGACTCAACTGCGACCAGTAAAAAGGGATCCTACAGGCAGACAGGCTCTGATACCATTTGTCGCACCCTGACTTCTAGGGGATACCCACCGTACGAACTGGATAGCAGATGCTTGGATTATGGGGCATAACTGCTCCCACGTCCCAGCTTCCTGGTAGGCCTGCGCTTATGCGCGACAACACAAGCCCTGCTATTCCATCGTCGATGTAAACTATCCACTAGAGATCAAAGGCACTTCCGTCGACGTACTTCAAACCATACACACATGGTACGTCAACGGCGTTTAACAAGTGATATCACAACAGATCTCTACGACACAAAAGATTGAAATAAGTTGCAAATGGCTCTCATTAGAGCAGAGATAGCAAATACAACCATTCAGAGGGCACATGCCCCAACAATACATCATTACAATACAGCGGAAGCATTCAACATGTCTGAGTACAGACAAGAACCAAATAGGCCTAAGAGGCCGGAAACGAAAAGACGGAGCCCATCCACGAAGTCTCGGATCCTGCCCGGGTCCGCTATCTACTCGTCAGCAGTCTCGTCGTCATACTCCACGTAGTAGCCACCATGTAGAGCCTCAGAAACGTCGTCTGCGTAAACCACAGCCCCAAAGGGGTCAGTACATAAACGTACTGGCAAGCAAGACTCACAATTCACCAAAGTGTAACCCGTCAACACCAAGCACAGATGCTTTGGGTTCAACGGAAGGAAAGGGATATAAAAGATGCTGCAACTGGCTGCACTAACCAACTACAGAGAATCTATCACTTCGAGCTATCAGACAGGGGATAAGATCGAGTGATTGTAACCAACTGAAAGATAACATCAAACAAACCCATCCTGGATCTCGCCCCTTATCCAAAGAAGCAATCCGAGGATAACTCACACAGTTGAAATAATGATGGTTCAAATTATTGTGTCAATAAGCCTATTACTAGTCAAGTTATTAATCATGGGGTGTAGCATGTTTGATCATTATGTTTAAGTTGTCCTGAGTACTTGTTAGCCAGTACTTTCACCAAGTAATCCATAACCGCGGAAAACACGGCTTCTCGAGAAGATTATCCCTGCAGGGTTGCACCAATTTGGCCGTACACTCATGAATAACCCGCCAGATGGAAAGGCCCTTCCACCAAGCGGGGTACTCAACACAACCAACCATTCCTCGCATCAAGCCCAAAGCACCTTGGGCGCACGGCTAATCGAGCCCAGAAGAAAATGGACCCTCATAGCACTCTAAGAACGTGTCCCCCTATATGCCGACTACGAAAGTTCCACCCTGGCCTGGGCTCGCAAAAACATGATGCGGCAAATGGAAAACACGAACTAAATGAGGCGATTTGGACGAGATGCGAATCAGGTCAAGTTGAGGGGGGCGCCCATACTCGCTTCCCAAATGCGGGTAGTGCGCTCATCATGGATCAGTAGACAAGACCCTTTTCCTATTAGGGTCGACACTAGCAGGCTTCAAAACCTCTCATGGGCCTCCTGCCGGTGCCTTATCATCAAATTTATTATTAATAGTAACATTAGCATGATTGATTGATTAAACATCGAGCCCCCACAACGTAATAGGAATAGTAACAGAAAGTAACGGGTAACAGACTCGAGCAAAAACAACCTAAGCATGCTAGATAAGACTAAGGCAACAAGCAAGGGGTTTTAGGTATGGAGGTGAGGCAATATCAAGGTTAAGGGATTCATGTGATGGGTTCGTAACAGAAACAACTACTACTAAGGCTTAGCAGAAAAGAACAACGGAAAGTATCGGTAACCAATGTTGAAAGGAACACGGTGGTCCATGTGAGTGATAACTTGCCTGCAAACCCAGTAGCCTGGTACTGAGCTAACTCCTTAGAAGGGGTGTCGTAAGGATCGTCGGTCTCAACGTCGTCGTATATCCGGGAAGAAGCAAACAAACATTGCAGAAAGATAAACAATCAATACATGGCATAGGTGCACAAACATGGGATGATGCATGTCATGTTAATAGATGCATCAAAGTAACCTACTTGACAAGTAACACAATTTAATTGGATCCATATGCAATGTGAATTGCATATGGATGCAAATGGTTTAGGTTGAAGCAATGATCTACATTTGATTAACAAGTGTAAGTAGTTAAACATGATGCATGCATGATGATAACAAGGAGTAAACAAGTTAGATGCAATTGGAAAAGGAGTAAAACAAGTGTGGGATTTTTATTTGTTATGTTAGGAATTTTGGTTCCTTATTGATGTCACACAAGTAATTGTTGTTTTCAACAAGTTAAAGTGTTCAAAACAAATAACAAAGTTGATATTTGAAAAGGTTATCAAATTTTAGTTGGTTTACATGTTTCACATTTTAAAATTGGACTTTGGATTAATTAATTATGAATTAAACAATAATAAACAATTTTTAATTGCATTAAACAAGAATTAAATGGTTTAGGCAATTTTAATTATTCAAAACATGAAACAAATTTTATATTTGGAAAGAGGGTTTAATTTTGCATGGAAAACATATTTCATTTGTGGAAATTGGATTTAAAATGAGCAAGTTATTATTTTGGCAATTTTAAATGCAATAAACAAGAAACAGTTGTTTTCAGCAATTTAAATTATTCAAAACAGCAAACAAAATTTATATTTGGAAAGTACATGAAAAATTGATTGGAAAACATATTTGGTTTGTGAAATTTGGAATTTTTATGAGCAAGTTATGAATTTTGCAAATTTAAGTGAATTTGACAAGTTTTCAAATTTTGCACCAATTTAAAATATTCAAAACAGTAAACAAATTTTATATTTGGATAGAACATTTAATTTGGTATTGAAAACATATAAAAAATGTTGAAATTGGAGTGGGGATGAATTTTTTATGCATTTTACAAATCTGGGGTGCAATCTGCCACTTTTAAGTAACTAGGGACTTAGAAATTATTTTTACAGGGACTAGAATTAATTAGTAGGGATCTATGTGTGATTTGCAGAAATTCCAGTACCAAGACCTTGCAAAAATAAAAGATGGTTTTATTTGTGGGAGGTGGGATTTGATCCCCCCACCTCCTGACTCCTGCGCAAGGAACAACACCACTAGGGTGTGCTTCGGGTTGTGACAGGAAGGGGGGCCTCGGGGGATAAGTGTTGGGGTTTCGCGCAGTTTTCTGAATTTACTGAATCGAACAGGTACGCACGTACTGGACATGGCGGACATGATCGATGGCTGCAGCTGTGGACGATGGCCGCTGGCCGATGGGGCGTGGGGTGTGCTTGCGGGTAGAGAGGAGGGAGAGGTAGGAGGAGTGCGGCCTCACCGTGGTGATCCCGAGCGGAAAGGAGGCGGGCGGAGCAGATCGGGGCAGGTCTGATGGCGGACAGACATGGGGCGCCGGCGGCGGAAAGAGGCGATGGCGGCGGGGACTCGGGCCCTCCCGGCCCGAGACGATGGGACGGCGGGCCTCAGGGGAGCGCCCCGGTTCCATTCCCGGCGGCGGCTCCCCTCGAGGTGGACGGTGGCGACCGGAGCTAGGAGAGGCAGTGAGGTGCTCGTGGTTGTTCAGGTTCAGACAACGAAGAACAGCAGAGAGGCTCGGTTGGGGGAAGAGGGAGAGAAGCTGGCGGCGATGGGTTAGAGCTAGGGTTTGGCTCGGGAAGGGCCTCGAGGGAGATATAGGGGAGGGGGAAACCAGTACGGCAAGCATCTGAGGAGGAGGAGGAAGATCGTGTGGTGATTTGGGTGTTCGTACTGTGGTGACCTCAGCCACGAGGAAGAAGACACAGGGAAAAGGGTATGGGCCAGAAAAGAATGGGCTTGGGGGGTAAGTAGATTGGGGTGGGCTGGATGATGATGGGCTGCTGCCTCCTCTTCTCTCACTTTATTTTTTCTGCTTTATTATTTTTTTTTGTAACTTTGCTTTTGGAAGAAAAGTTAGGGTTTTGTTTGACAAAATTTCCAGAACAAAATTAGGTTAGACTAATTAGTTAATTAGGAACCACATTGCATGCTTGGTTTTCAAAATTTTGGTTTTAAAATGGTGGCTTGTGTTTGAAACCAAATAGAACCAATTTTTTATTATTAAAACACCATTTGGAAACAACAATTTAAATAGGGTTACCCCTAGGTTTAAAATATGATTTTAAGAATAAAAACATGTGGTGAATTGTTATGTTTTCAAAAGAGTGCTGATTTGAAACTTGGTTTGAAATGGAAAATGATTTAGTAGTTAATGATTTAATTAATTGATTTGATAATTGGTTTGATTAAAGCAACAATTTGAGAAGTGAAAAACAAGGAATAAAAGGGTTGTTTTTATTTGTTATTTTGGTTCCAATAGTTGTAACAGAGCAAGTATGAAAATAACCATTTGAATTTGTTTGAGTTTGAATTATGAAAACAAGATAAAACAGATGCAAAACAAATATTAACAATGCAAACAATAATAAAGCAATGCAATGAAATGATGACATGATGCATTGCTTGAAATAAAACAAGGAATCAAACATTCTAGGGGTATTTTCATACTTGGGATGTTACAGATCGTAAGTCCACAGGTGGTTTCACAGTTTTCTTTCGACCTAATCTTATCTCATGGAGTGCAAAGAAACAAGCCACTGTCTCTAGATCAAGTACTGAAGCAGAATACAAGTTTGTTGCTAATGCTACAGCTGAGATTATTTGGTTACAGTCTCTTCTTGATGAGCTTGGAATAAAATTGAGACAAACACCATGTCTATGGTGTGATAATCTTGGTGCAACATATCTCTCAGCAAATCCTATATTTCATGCCAGAGCAAAACACATTGAGATAGATTTTCACTTTGTAAGAGAAAGAGTTTTGAACAAGCAATTGGAAATTCGGTTTGTGCCATCCAAAGATCAAGTCGCGGATGGATTTACTAAGCCTCTCCCTGTTCGAAATTTTGAAGAGTTTAAACATAATCTTAATTTGTCCAAGTTGTGATTAAGGGAGGGTGTTAGAGATGAGATCAATCTTGTAGTCGTATGCCACTAGGTTTCCTAACCGACATACCTCAAGTGTCCAAACCGTGTAGAGGTTGTATACCGAACCGTGTTGAGTTTGTGTAAGCCTGGTGCCGCAACGCACCAATATAAATATACAATTGAGAGGCTCGGGTAATCACGCTGAGTAGAATCTATTTCATTGAGTTTGTCATAAACAACGAATGAAGCAATTGCGTGCGCCCGGTAAATCTGAGAGAGCGCGATCTGTTAAATAGGCTTTTTAGTTTCTTTAGATAAATTTATCTCAGCTGCAAAATCAGGGAAGCAAAACTGGCTCGCCTTTTTATCAGATCGTTTTGTGTAGGCGGTGCCTCTTACTCAGTACAAACTCGTGGTGTATGTGCGCAATGTATGTCTGCATCACGTTGTACCAAATTTCTGCAGAGCAGTATTCTAAAATCTTCCATAAAAAGTAATCTCAGAGGAGTGGCACACCTCGCAGCTACATATACTACTCAACAGAATTTGATACTACTACAAATGAATTTAGTTCTGACATTTCAACTCCAGCCACAATGTGTGTTCGGACAGGAACGAAAAAGCATTGAGAAATAAATAAAAAATATACTGCCGGATTATTTCCCCGGGCAGACACAAACAACTATAGAAGAGACCAAACAAATGTGTTAGGAAATGTAAATCATTCATCAGATCATCTAAAGAACTAAAACTTGTGTATCTTCTCCCACCCGAGACCAGCCATCATTTGGACTCGTGGGTCCTCGGCGCCGCGCCATTCTGCTCCGGCTGTTCCAGCTGATAGAACGGTATCTGCTGCTGCTGCTGCTGCTTGTGCAGCTCGAGCATCTGGCTCTGGCAGCGGAGCTGCATCTGCTGGGCCAGGTTGCTGGACGAGCCTGCGTCGCCGTGCTCCGACGGCGCCGAGTGCTTCAGGCGCTGGACTTCGCCGGTCAGCGCCTCGTTCAATGCTGCTCAGAGAGAAGAGGAAACAAAATTTGTCGTCAGATAAAGATGTGCTCCTACAAATATAGTACGACTTGGATCTGCTCCTACAAATGTGGAATGTTCAGCTAACAGAGCCGATTAAGAACCCGCAGCATACTTAACGTAGTACTCCTACGAGACTATTAGTGGATTCGATAAGATGATTGCCCTGCTATTATTATCTTTAGCACTGCCGGCCTCTTGTGACAGGCTTAGTGCCCGTCAACATCGCGACATGAACTAGGCGAGGTATCATTTCTGTATTAACAAAGTGAAGGGGTTTATATTTTTTGGTAGAAAAATAGAAGAGCCCGAGAAATGGATCGCCGGCGTCTGACGAGGTCGCCTCGTAGTCCGGTTATTCCAACACACGCATTATAAATTCCTTCCGGCTACATGCCGGCAACTAACAGCGTCAAGGACTCATCAGATGATCAGAGGACAAACTCTTGATTAGAAAAAATAGTGTAACACACGCGATTCTCTCGGGGCGTCGCTAACCGTATCAGTGTCGCACTACATGTTAACGACTAACTGCCAAGTGCAACAAACGACGACCAACAAAACATACTACAATTTGTATGATCATACTCGATACGAACAAATCTGCGATTCGAACAGAGCTGTTCTGAAGGTTTTGTGTGGCGTATTTGTGCAAGAAAGCGAGAAGTCGATCAGTGCTCACCGTCGCGCAGCTGCGCCTGCTGCTCCATGGCCTGCAGCCGGAACTTGAGCTCGTTGTTGTGCGTGGCCAGCCCGGCCGAATCGCGCTGCGACAGGAACAAAACTTTAGCACCGCCAGCCAATAACCAAACCAAGCACTAGGCAGGTACAGTGCACCGTCAGATCCGGGAGTTTCGGGGTGTGAGCAGTCCTGGAACCCGCGAGAGAGAATCCGACGTCGGTGAGGCCCCGGCACAGAGAGTGATGGTATCTTTGGCACCCAATACCCATGATACAATCTAACACACGTGGCATGGCAAAACATTGGTTTAGGTGGGATCCCGACGCTCCGGGTCCCCTCTCCGGAGATACACTAGCCCCGGTGTAGAAAAAGACGGAACCTGCGTCCAGCCCCCTCTGCGTGAGCCGGAAGTGGGTAGAAAAGTGGAAATGGTTGCTTGGTTGTGTCATGTTAGGCCCAAGGAACACCATTGACAATGGTAGGGCCCACCTACTTGCAAGATTCCCCCCGTTACGTCAGATCCGGGAGTTTCGGGGTGTGAGCAGTCCTGGAACCCGCGAGAGAGAATCCGACGTCGGTGAGGCCCCGGCACAGAGAGTGATGGTATCTTCGGCACCCAACACCCATGATACAATCTAACACACATGTCATGGAAAAACATTGGTTTAGGTGGGATCCCGACGCTCCGGGTCCCCTCTCCGGAGATACACTAGCCCCGGTGTAGAAAAAGACGGAACCTGCGTCTAGCCCCCTCTGCGTGAGCCGGAAGTGGGTAGCAAAGTGGAAATGGTTGCTTGGTTGTGTCATGTTAGGCCCAAGGAACACCATTGACAATGGTAGGGCCCACCTACTTGCAAGATTCCCCCCGTTACGTCAGATCCGGGAGTTTCGGGGTGTGAGCAGTCCTGGAACCCGCGAGAGAGAATCCGACGTCGGTGAGGCCCCGGCACAGAGAGTGATGGTATCTTTGGCACCCAACACCCATGATACAATCTAACACACATGGTATGGCAAAACATTGGTTTAAGTGGGATCCCGACGCTCCGGGTCCCCTCTCCGGAGATACACTGGCCCCGGTGTAGAAAAAGACGGAACCTGCGTCCAGCCCCCTCTGCGTGAGCCGGAAGTGGGTAGCAAAGTGGAAATGGTTGCTTGGTTGTGTCATCTTAGGCCCAAGGAACACCATTGACAATGGTAGGGCCCACCTACTTGCAAGATTCCCCCCGTTACGTCAGATCCGGGAGTTTCGGGGTGTGAGCAGTCCTGGAACCCGCGAGAGAGAATCCGACGTCGGTGAGGCCCCGGCACAGAGAGTGATGGTATATTTGGCACACAACACCCATGATACAATCTAACACACATGGCATGGCAAAACATTGGTTTAGGTGGGATCCCGACGCTCCGGGTCCCCTCTCCGGAGATACACTAGCCCCGGTGTAGAAAAAGACGGAACCTGCGTCCAGCCCCCTCTGCGTGAGCCGGAAGTGGGTAGCAAAGTGGAAATGGTTGCTTGGTTGTGTCATGTTAGGCCCAAGGAACACCATTGACAATGGTAGAGCCCACCTACTTGCAAGATTCCCCCCGTTACGTCAGATCCGGGAGTTTCGGGGTGTGAGCAGTCCTGGAACCCGCGAGAGAGAATCCAACGTCGGTGAGGCCCCGGCACAGAGAGTGATGGTATCTTTGGCACCCAACACCCATGATACAATCTAACACACATGGCATGGCAAAACATAGGTTTAGGTGGGATCCCGACGCTCCGGGTCCCCTCTCCGGAGATACACTAGCCCCGGTGTAGAAAAAGACGGAACCTGCGTCCAGCCCCCTCTGCGTGAGCCGGAAGTGGGTAGCAAAGTGGAAATGGTTGCTTGGTTGTGTCATGTTAGGCCCAAGGAACACCATTGACAATGGTAGGGCCCACCTACTTGCAAGATTCCCCCCGTTACGTGAGATCCGGGAGTTTCGGGGTGTGAGCAGTCCTGGAACCCGCGAGAGAGAATCCGACGTCGGTGAGGCCCCGGCACAGAGAGTGATGGTTTCTTTGGCACCCAACACCCATGATACAATCTAACACACATGGCATTGCAAAACATTGGTTTAGGTGGGATCCCGATGCTCCGGGTCCCCTCTCCGGAGATACACTAGCCCCGGTGTAGAAAAAGACGGAACCTACGTCTAGCCCCCTCTGCGTGAGCCGGAAGTGGGTAGAAAAGTGGAAATGGTTGCTTGGTTGTGTCATGTTAGTCCCAAGGAACACCATTGACAATGCTAGGGCCCACCTACTTGCAAGATTCCCCCCGTTACGTCAGATCCGGGAGTTTCGGGGTGTGAGCAGTCCTGGAACCCGCGAGAGAGAATCCGACGTCGGTGAGGCCCCGGCACAGAGAGTGATGGTATCTTTGGCACCCAACACCCATGATACAATCTAACACACATGGCATGGCAAAACATTGGTTTAGGTGGGATCCCGACGCTCCGGGTCCCCTCTCCGGAGATACACTAGCCCCGGTGTAGAAAAGGACGGAACCTGCGTCCAGCCCCCTCTGCGTGAGCCGGAAGTGGGTAGCAAAGTGGAAATGGTTGCTTGGTTGTGTCATGTTAGGCCCAAGTAACACCATTGACAATGGTAGGGCCCACCTACTTGCAAGATTCCCCCCGTTACGTCAGATCCGGGAGTTTCGGGGTGTGAGCAGTCCTGGAACCCGCGAGAGAGAATCCGACGTCGGTGAGGCCCCGGCACAGAGAGTGATGGTATCTTTGGCACACAACACCCATGATACAATATAACACACATGGCATGGCAAAACATAGGTTTAGGTGGGATCCCGACGCTCCGGGTCCCCTCTCCGGAGATACACTAGCCCCGGTGTAGAAAAAGACGGAACCTGCGTCCAGCCCCCTCTGCGTGAGCCGGAAGTGGGTAGCAAAGTGGAAATGGTTGCTTGGTTGTGTCATGTTAGGCCCAAGGAACACCATTGACAATGGTAGGGCCCACCTACTTGCAAGATTCCCCCCGTTACGTCAGATCCGGGAGTTTCGGGGTGTGAGCAGTACTGGAACCCGCGAGAGAGAATCCGACGTCGGTGAGGCCCGGGCACAGAGAGTGATGGTATCTTTGGCACCCAACACCCATGATACAATCTAACACACATGGCATGGAAAAACATTGGTTTAGGTGGGATCCCGACGCTCCGGGTCCCCTCTCCGGAGATACACTAGCCCCGGTGTAGAAAAAGACGGAACCTGCGTCCAGCCCCCTCTGCGTGAGCCGGAAGTGGGTAGCAAAGTGGAAATGGTTGCTTGGTTGTGTCATTTTATGCCCAAGGAACACCATTGACAATGGTAGGGCCCACCTACTTGCAAGATTCCCCCCGTTACGTCAGATCCGGGAGTTTCGGGGTGTGAGCAGTCCTGGAACCCGCGAGAGAGAATCCGACGTCGGTGAGGCCCCGGCACAGAGAGTGATGGTATCTTTGGCACCCAACACCCATGATACAATCTAACACACATGTCATGGAAAAACATTTGTTTAGGTGGGATCCCGACGCTCCGGGTCCCCTCTCCGGAGATACACTAGCCCCTGGTGTAGAAAAAGACGGAACCTGCGTCTAGCCCCCTCTGCGTGAGCCGGAAGTGGGTAGCAAAGTGGAAATGGTTGCTTGGTTGTGTCATGTTATGTCCAAGGAACACCATTTACAATGGTAGGGCCCACCTACTTGCAAGATTCCCCCCGTTACGTCAGATCCGGGAGTTTCGGGGTGTGAGCAGTCCTGGAACCCGCGAGAGAGAATCCGACGTCGGTTAGGCCCCGGAACAGAGAGTGATGGTATCTTTGGCACCCAACACCCATGATACAATCTAACACACATGGCATGGAAAAACATTTGTTTAGGTGGGATCCCGACGCTCCGGGTCCCCTCTCCGGAGATACACTAGCCCTGGTGTAGAAAAAGACGGAACCTGCGTCTAGCCCCCTCTGCGTGAGCCGGAAGTGGGTAGCAAAGTGGAAATGGTTGCTTGGTTGTGTCATGTTAGGCCCAAGGAACACCATTGACAATGGTAGGGCCCACCTACTTGCAAGATTCCCCCCGTTACGTCAGATCCGGGAGTTTCGGGGTGTGAGCAGTCCTGGAACCCGCGAGAGAGAATCCGACGTCGGTGAGGCCCCGGCACAGAGAGTGATGGTATCTTTGGCACACAACACCCATGATACAATCTAACACACATGGCATGGCAAAACATTGGTTTAGGTGGGATCCCGACGCTCCGGGTCCCCTCTCCGGAGATACACTAGCCCCGGTGTAGAAAAAGACGGAACCTGCGTCCAGCCCCCTCTGCGTGAGCCGGAAGTGGGTAGCAAAGTGGAAATGGTTGCTTGGTTGTGTCATGTTAGGCCCAAGGAACACCATTGACAATGGTAGGGCCCACCTACTTGCAAGATTCCCCCCGTTACGTCAGATCCGGGAGTTTCGGGGTGTGAGCAGTCCTGGAACCCGCGAGAGAGAATCCGACGTCGGTGAGGCCCCGGCACAGAGAGTGATGGTATCTTTGGCACCCAACACCCATGATATAATATAACACACATGGCATGGCAAAACATTGGTTTAGGTGGGATACCGACGCTCCGGGTCCCCTCTCCGGAGATACACTAGCCCGGTGTAGAAAAAGACGGAACCTGCGTCCAGCCCCCTCTGCGTGAGCCGGAAGTGGGTAGCAAAGTGTAAATGGTTGCTTGGTTGTGTCATGTTAGGCCCAAGGAACAACATTGACAATGGTAGGGCCCACCTACTTGCAAGATTCCCCCCGTTACGTCAGATCCGGGAGTTTCGGGGTGTGAGCAGTCCTGGAACCCGCGAGAGAGAATCCGACGTCGGTGAGGCCCCGGCACAGAGAGTGATGGTATCTTTGGCACCCAACACCCATGATACAATCTAACACACATGGCATGGCAAAACATTGGTTTAGGTGGGATCCCGACGCTCCGGGTCCCCTCTCCGGAGATACACTAGCCCCGGTGTAGAAAAAGACGGAACCTGCGTCCAGCCCCCTCTGCGTGAGCCGGAAGTGGGTAGGAAAGTGGAAATGGTTGCTTGGTTGTGTCATGTTAGGCCCAAGGAACACCATTGACAATGGTAGGGCCCACCTACTTGCAAGATTCCCCCCGTTACGGCAGATCCGGGAGTTTCGGGGTGTGAGCAGTCCTGGAACCCGCGAGAGAGAATCCGACGTCGGTGAGGCCCCGGCACAGAGAGTGATGGTATCTTTGGCACCCAACACCCATGATACAATATAACACACATGGCATGGCAAAACATTGGTTTAGGTGGGATCCCGACGCTCCGGGTCCCCTCTCCGGAGATACACTAGCCCCGGTGTAGAAAAAGACGGAACCTGCGTCCAGCCCCCTCTGCGTGAGCCGGAAGTGGGTAGCAAAGTGGAAATGGTTGCTTGGTTAGGCCCAAGGAACACCATTGAAAATGGTAGGGCCCACCTACTTGCAAGATTCCCCCCGTTACGTCAGATCCGGGAGTTTCGGGGTGTGAGCAGTCCTGGAACCCGCGAGAGAGAATCCGACGTCGGTGAGGCCCCGGCACAGAGAGTGATGGTATCTTTGGATCCCAACACCCATGATACAATCTAACACACATGGAATGGCAAAACATTGGTTTAGGTGGGATCCCGACGCTCCGGGTCCCCTCTCCGGAGATACACTAGCCCCGGTGTAGAAAAAGACGGAACCTGCGTCTAGCCCCCTCTGCGTGAGCCGGAAGTGGGTAGCAAAGTGGAAATGGTTGCTTGGTTGTGTCATGTTAGGGCCAAGGAACACCATTGACAATGGTAGGGCCCACCTACTTGCAAGATTCCCCCCGTTACGTCAGATCCGGGAGTTTCGGGGTGTGAGCAGTCCTGGAACCCGCGAGAGAGAATCCGACGTCGGTGAGGCCCCGGCACAGAGAGTGATGGTATCTTTGGCACCCAACACCCATGATACAATATTACATACATGGCATGGAAAAACATAGGTTTAGGTGGGATCCCGACGCTCCGGGTCCCCTCTCCGGAGATACACTAGCCCCGGTGTAGAAAAAGACGGAACCTGCGTCTAGCCCCCTCTGCGTGAGCCGGAAGTGGGTAGCAAAGTGGAAATGGTTGCTTGGTTGTGTCATGTTAGGCCCAAGGAACACCATTGACAATGGTAGGGCCCAAATATTTCCAAGATTCCCCCCGTTACGTCAGATCCGGGAGTTTCGGGGTGTGAGCAGTCCTAGAACCCGCGAGAGAGAATCCGACGTCGGTGAGGCCCCGGCACAGAGAGTGATGGTATCTTTGGCACCCAACACCCATGATACAATCTAACACACATGGCATGGCAAAACATAGGTTTAGGTGGGATCCCGACGCTCCGGGTCCCCTCTCCGGAGATACACTGGCCCCGGTGTAGAAAAAGACGGAACCTGCGTCCAGCCCCCACTGCGTGAGCCGGAAGTGGGTAGCAAAGTGGAAATGGTTGCTTGGTTGTGTCATGTTAGGCCCAAGGAACACGATTGACAATGGTAGGGCCCACCTACTTGCAAGATTCCCCCGTTACGTCAGATCCGGGAGTTTCGGGGTGTGAGCAGTCCTCGAACCCGCGAGAGAGAATCCGACGTCGGTGAGGTCCCGGCACAGAGAGTGATGGTATCTTTGGCACCCAACACCCATGATACAATCTAACACACATGGCATGGCAAAACATTGGTTTAGGTGGGATCCCGACGCTCCGGGTCCCCTCTCCGGAGATACACTAGCCCCGGTGTAGAAAAAGACGGAACCTGCGTCCAGCCCCCTCTGCGTGAGCCGGAAGTGGGTAGCAAAGTGGAAATGGTTGCTTGGTTGTGTCATGTTAGGCCCAAGGAACACCATTGACAATGGTAGGGCCCACCTACTTGCAAGATTCCCCCCGTTACGTCAGATCCGGGAGTTTCGGGGTGTGAGCAGTCCTAGAACCCGCGAGAGAGAATCCGACGTCGGTGAGGCCCCGGCACAGAGAGTGATGGTATCTTTGGCACCCAACACCCATGATACAATCTAACACACATGGCATGGCAAAACATAGGTTTAGGTGGGATCCCGACGCTCCGGGTCCCCTCTCCGGAGATACACTAGCCCCGGTGTAGAAAAAGACGGAACCTGCGTCCAGCCCCCTCTGCGTGAGCCGAAAGTGGGTAGCAAAGTGGAAATGGTTGCTTGGTTGTGTCATGTTAGGCCCAAGGAACACCATTGACAATGGTAGGGCCCACCTACTTGCAAGATTCCCCCCGTTACGTCAGATCCGGGAGTTTCGGGGTGTGAGCAGTCCTGGAACCCGCGAGAGAGAATCCGACGTCGGTGAGGCCCCGGCACAGAGAGTGATGGTATCTTTGGCACCCAACACCCATGATACAATCTAACACACATGTCATGGCAAAACATTGGTTTAGGTGGGATCCCGACGCTCCGGGTCCCCTCTCCGGAGATACACTAGCCCCGGTGTAGAAAAAGACGGAACCTGCGTCTAGCCCCCTCTGCGTGAGCCGGAAGTGGGTAGCAAAGTGGAAATGGTTGCTTGGTTGTGTCATGTTAGGCCCAAGGAACACCATTGACAATGTTAGGGCCCACCTACTTGCAAGATTCCCCCCGTTACGTCAGATCCGGGAGTTTCGGGGTGTGAGCAGTCCTGGAACCCGCGAGAGAGAATCCGACGTCGGTGAGGCCCCGGCACAGAGAGTGATGGTATCTTTGGCACCCAACACCCATGATACAATCTAACATACATGGCATGGCAAAACATAGGTTTAGGTGGGATCCCGACGCTCCGGGTCCCCTCTCCGGAGATACACTAGCCCCGGTGTAGAAAAAGACGGAACCTGCGTCTAGCCCCCTCTGCGTGAGCCGGAAGTGGGTAGCAAAGTGGAAATGGTTGCTTGGTTTTGTCATGTTAGGCCCAAGGAACACCATTGACAATGGTAGGGCCCAAATATTTCCAAGATTCCCCCCGTTACGTCAGATCCGGGAGTTTCGGGGTGTGAGCAGTCCTGGAACCCGCGAGAGAGAATCCGACGTCGGTGAGGCCCCGGCATAGAGAGTGATGGTATCTTTGGCACCCAACACCCATGATACAATCTAACACACATGGCATGCCAAAACATAGGTTTAGGTGGGATCCCGACGCTCCGGGTCCCCTCTCCGGAGATACACTAGCCCCGGTGTAGAAAAAGACGGAACCTGCGTCCAGCCCCCACTGCGTGAGCCGGAAGTGGGTAGCAAAGTGGAAATGGTTGCTTGGTTGTGTCATGTTAGGCCCAAGGAACACCATTGACAATGGTAGGGCCCACCTACTTGCAAGATTCCCCCCGTTACGTCAGATCCGGGAGTTTCGGGGTGTGAGCAGTCCTGGAACCCGCGAGAGAGAATCCGACGTCGGTGAGGTCCCGGCACAGAGAGTGATGGTATCTTTGGCACCCAACACCCATGATACAATCTAACACACATGGCATGGCAAAACATTGGTTTAGGTGGGATCCCGACGCTCCGGGTCCCCTCTCCGGAGATACACTAGCCCCGGTGTAGAAAAAGACGGAACCTGCGTCCTAGCCCCCTCTGCGTGAGCCGGAAGTGGGTAGCAAAGTGGAAATGGTTGCTTGGTTGTGTCATGTTAGGCCCAAGGAACACCATTGACAATGGTAGGGCCCACCTACTTGCAAGATTCCCCCCGTTACGTCAGATCCGGGAGTTTCGGGGTGTGAGCAGTCCTAGAACCCGCGAGAGAGAATCCGACGTCGGTGAGGCCCCGGCACAGAGAGTGATGGTATCTTTGGCACCCAACACCCATGATACAATCTAACACACATGGCATGGCAAAACATAGGTTTATGTGGGATCCCGACGCTCCGGGTCCCCTCTCCGGAGATACACTAGCCCCGGTGTAGAAAAAGACGGAACCTGCGTCCAGCCCCCTCTGCGTGAGCCGGAAAGTGGGTAGCAAAGTGGAAATGGTTGCTTGGTTGTGTCATGTTAGGCCCAAGGAACACCATTGACAATGGTAGGGCCCACCTACTTGCAAGATTCCCCCCGTTACGTCAGATCCGGGAGTTTCGGGGTGTGAGCAGTCCTGGAACCCGCGAGAGAGAATCCGACGTCGGTGAGGCCCCGGCACAGAGAGTGATGTATCTTTGGCACCCAACACCCATGATACAATCTAACACACATGGAATGGCAAAACATTGGTTTAGGTGGGATCCCGACGCTCCGGGTCCCCTCTCCGGAGATACACTAGCCCCGGTGTAGAAAAAGACGGAACCTGCGTCTAGCCCCCTCTGCGTGAGCCGGAAGTGGGTAGCAAAGTGGAAATGGTTGCTTGGTTGTGTCATGTTAGGCCCAAGGAACACCATTGACAATGGTAGGGCCCACCTACTTGCAAGATTCCCCCCGTTACGTCAGATCCGGGAGTTTCGGGGTGTGAGCAGTCCTGGAACCCGCGAGAGAGAATCCGACGTCGGTGAGGCCCCGGCACAGAGAGTGATGGTATCTTTGGCACCCAACACCCATGATACAATCTAACACACATGGCATGGCAAAACATAGGTTTAGGTGGGATCCCGACGCTCCGGGTCCCCTCTCCGGAGATACACTAGCCCCGGTGTAGAAAAAGACGGAACCTGCGTCTAGCCCCCTCTGCGTGAGCCGGAAGTGGGTAGCAAAGTGGAAATGGTTGCTTGGTTGTGTCATGTTAGGCCCAAGGAACACCATTGACAATGGTAGGGCCCACCTACTTGCAAGATTCCCCCCGTTACGTCAGATCCGGGAGTTTCGGGGTGTGAGCAGTCCTGGAACCCGCGAGAGAGAATCCGACGTCGGTGAGGCCCCGGCACAGAGAGTGATGGTATCTTTGGCACCCAACACCCATGATACAATCTAACACACATGGCATGGCAAAACATTGGTTTAGGTGGGATCCCGACGCTCCGGGTCCCCTCTCCGGAGATACACTAGCCCCGGTGTAGAAAAAGACGGAACCTGCGTCCAGCCCCCTCTGCGTGAGCCGGAAGTGGGTAGCAAAGTGGAAATGGTTGCTTGGTTGTGTCATGTTAGGCCCAAGGAACACCATTGACAATGGTAGGGCCCACCTACTTGCAAGATTCCCCCCGTTACGTCAGATCCGGGAGTTTCGGGGTGTGAGCAGTCCTGGAACCCGCGAGAGAGAATCCGACGTCGGTGAGGCCCCGGCACAGAGAGTGATGGTATCTTTGGCACCCAACACCCATGATACAATCTAACACACATGGCATGGCAAAACATTGGTTTAGGTGGGATCCCGACGCTCCGGGTCCCCTCTCCGGAGATACACTAGCCCCGGTGTAGAAAAAGACGGAACCTGCGTCCAGCCCCCTCTGCGTGAGCCGGAAGTGGGTAGCAAAGTGGAAATGGTTGCTTGGTTGTGTCATGTTAGGCCCAAGGAACACCATTGACAATGGTAGGGCCCACCTACTTGCAAGATTCCCCCCGTTACGTCAGATCCGGGAGTTTCGGGGTGTGAGCAGTCCTGGAACCCGCGAGAGAGAATCCGACGTCGGTGAGGCCCCGGCACAGAGAGTGATGGTATCTTTGGCACCCAACACCCATGATACAATCTAACACACATGGCATGGCAAAACATTGGTTTAGGTGGGATCCCGACGCTCCGGGTCCCCTCTCCGGAGATACACTAGCCCCGGTGTAGAAAAAGACGGAACCTGCGTCCAGCCCCCTCTGCGTGAGCCGGAAGTGGGTAGCAAAGTGGAACTAGTTGCTTGGTTGTGTCATGTTAGGCCCAAGGAACACCATTGACAATGGTAGGGCCCACCTACTTGCAAGATTCCCCCCGTTACGTCAGATCCGGGAGTTTCGGGGTGTGAGCAGTCCTGGAACCCGCGAGAGAGAATCCGACGTCGGTGAGGCCCCGGCACAGAGAGTGATGGTATCTTTGGCACCCAACACCCATGATACAATCTAACACACATGGCATGGCAAAACATTGGTTTAGGTGGGATCCCGACGCTCCGGGTCCCCTCTCCGGAGATACACTAGCCCCGGTGTAGAAAAAGACGGAACCTGCGTCTAGCCCCCTCTGCGTGAGCCGGAAGTGGGTAGCAAAGTGGAACTGGTTGCTTGGTTGTGTCATGTTAGGCCCAAGGAACACCATTGACAATGGTAGGGCCCACCTACTTGCAAGATTCCCCCGTTACGTCAGATCCGGGAGTTTCGGGGTTGTGAGCAGTCCTGGAACCCGCGAGAGAGAATCCGACGTCGGTGAGGCCCCGGCACAGAGAGTGATGGTATCTTTGGCACCCAACACCCATGATACAATCTAACACACATGGCATGGCAAAACATTGGTTTAGGTGGGATCCCGACGCTCCGGGTCCCCTCTCCGGAGATACACTAGCCCCGGTGTAGAAAAAGACGGAAACCTGCGTCTAGCCCCCTCTGCGTGAGCCGGAAGTGGGTAGCAAAGTGGAAATGGTTGCTTGGTTGTGTCATGTTAGGCCCAAGGAACACCATTGACAATGGTAGGGCCCACCTACTTGCAAGATTCCCCCCGTTACGTCAGATCCGGGAGTTTCGGGGTGTGAGCAGTCCTGGAACCCGCGAGAGAGAATCCGACGTCGGTGAGGCCCCGGCACAGAGAGTGATGGTATCTTTGGCACCCAACACCCATGATACAATCTAACACACATGGCATGGCAAAACATTGGTTTAGGTGGGATCCCGACGCTCCGGGTCCCCTCTCCGGAGATACACTAGCCCCGGTGTAGAAAAAGACGGAACCTGCGTCCAGCCCCCTCTGCGTGAGCCGGAAGTGGGTAGCAAAGTGGAACTAGTTGCTTGGTTGTGTCATGTTAGGCCCAAGGAACACCATTGACAATGGTAGGGCCCACCTACTTGCAAGATTCCCCCCGTTACGTCAGATCCGGGAGTTTCGGGGTGTGAGCAGTCCTGGAACCCGCGAGAGAGAATCCGACGTCGGTGAGGCCCCGGCACAGAGAGTGATGGTATCTTTGGCACCCAACACCCATGATACAATCTAACACACATGGCATGGCAAAACATTGGTTTAGGTGGGATCCCGACGCTCCGGGTCCCCTCTCCGGAGATACACTAGCCCCGGTGTAGAAAAAGACGGAACCTGCGTCTAGCCCCCTCTGCGTGAGCCGGAAGTGGGTAGCAAAGTGGAACTAGTTGCTTGGTTGTGTCATGTTAGGCCCAAGGAACACCATTGACAATGGTAGGGCCCACCTACTTGCAAGATTCCCCCCGTTACGTCAGATCCGGGAGTTTCGGGGTGTGAGCAGTCCTGGAACCCGCGAGAGAGAATCCGACGTCGGTGAGGCCCCGGCACAGAGAGTGATGGTATCTTTGGCACCCAACACCCATGATACAATCTAACACACATGGCATGGCAAAACATTGGTTTAGGTGGGATCCCGACGCTCCGGGTCCCCTCTCCGGAGATACACTAGCCCCGGTGTAGAAAAAGACGGAACCGGCGTCCAGCCCCCTCTGCGTGAGCCGGAAGTGGGTAGCAAAGTGGAACTAGTTGCTTGGTTGTGTCATGTTAGGCCCAAGGAACACCATTGACAATGGTAGGGCCCACCTACTTGCAAGATTCCCCCCGTTACGTCAGATCCGGGAGTTTCGGGGTGTGAGCAGTCCTGGAACCCGCGAGAGAGAATCCGACGTCGGTGAGGCCCCGGCACAGAGAGTGATGGTATCTTTGGCACCCAACACCCATGATACAATCTAACACACATGGCATGGCAAAACATTGGTTTAGGTGGGATCCCGACGCTCCGGGTCCCCTCTCCGGAGATACACTAGCCCCGGTGTAGAAAAAGACGGAACCTGCGTCTAGCCCCCTCTGCGTGAGCCGGAAGTGGGTAGCAAAGTGGAACTAGTTGCTTGGTTGTGTCATGTTAGGCCCAAGGAACACCCTTGACAATGGTAGGGCCCACCTACTTGCAAGATTCCCCCCGTTACGTCAGATCCGGGAGTTTCGGGGTGTGAGCAGTCCTGGAACCCGCGAGAGAGAATCCGACGTCGGTGAGGCCCCGGCACAGAGAGTGATGCTATCTTGGCACCCAACACCCATGATACAATCTAACACACATGGCATGGCAAAACATTGGTTTAGGTGGGATCCCGACGCTCCGGGTCCCCTCTCCGGAGATACACTAGCCCCGGTGTAGAAAAAGACGGAACCTGCGTCTAGCCCCCTCTGCGTGAGCCGGAAGTGGGTAGCAAAGTGGAACTAGTTGCTTGGTTGTGTCATGTTAGGCCCAAGGAACACCATTGACAATGGTAGGGCCCACCTACTTGCAAGATTCCCCCCGTTACGTCAGATCCGGGAGTTTCGGGGTGTGAGCAGTCCTGGAACCCGCGAGAGAGAATCCGACGTCGGTGAGGCCCCGGCACAGAGAGTGATGCTATCTTTGGCACCCAACACCCATGATACAATCTAACACACATGGCATGGCAAAACATTGGTTTAGGTGGGATCCCGACGCTCCGGGTCCCCTCTCCGGAGATACACTAGCCCCGGTGTAGAAAAAGACGGAACCGGCGTCCAGCCCCCTCTGCGTGAGCCGGAAGTGGGTAGCAAAGTGGAACTAGTTGCTTGGTTGTGTCATGTTAGGCCCAAGGAACACCATTGACAATGGTAGGGCCCACCTACTTGAAGATTCCCCCCGTTACGTCAGATCCGGGAGTTTCGGGGTGTGAGCAGTCCTGGAACCCGCGAGAGAGAATCCGACGTCGGTGAGGCCCCGGCACAGAGAGTGATGGTATCTTTGGCACCCAACACCCATGATACAATATAACACACATGGCATGGCAAAACATTGGTTTAGGTGGGATCCCGACGCTCCGGGTCCCCTCTCCGGAGATACACTAGCCCCGGTGTAGAAAAAGACGGAACCTGCGTCCAGCCCCCTCTGCGTGAGCCGGAAGTGGGTAGCAAAGTGGAAATGGTTGCTTGGTTGTGTCATGTTAGGCCCAAGGAACACCATTGACAATGGTAGGGCCCACCTACTTGCAAGATTCCCCCCGTTACGTCAGATCCGGGAGTTTCGGGGTGTGAGCAGTCCTGGAACCCGCGAGAGAGAATCCGACGTCGGTGAGGCCCCGGCACAGAGAGTGATGGTATCTTTGGCACCCAACACCCATGATACAATCTAACACACATGGCATGGCAAAACATTGGTTTAGGTGGGATCCCGACGCTCCGGGTCCCCTCTCCGGAGATACACTAGCCCCGGTGTAGAAAAAGACGGAACCTGCGTCCAGCCCCCTCTGCGTGAGCCGGAAGTGGGTAGCAAAGTGGAACTAGTTGCTTGGTTGTGTCATGTTAGGCCAAGGAACACCATTGACAATGGTAGGGCCCACCTACTTGCAAGATTCCCCCCGTTACGTCAGATCCGGGAGTTTCGGGGTGTGAGCAGTCCTGGAACCCGCGAGAGAGAATCCGACGTCGGTGAGGCCCCGGCACAGAGAGTGATGGTATCTTTGGCACCCAACACCCATGATACAATCTAACACACATGGCATGGCAAAACATTGGTTTAGGTGGGATCCCGACGCTCCGGGTCCCCTCTCCGGAGATACACTAGCCCCGGTGTAGAAAAAGACGGAACCTGCGTCTAGCCCCCTCTGCGTGAGCCGGAAGTGGGTAGCAAAGTGGAACTAGTTGCTTGGTTGTGTCATGTTAGGCCCAAGGAACACCATTGACAATGGTAGGGCCCACCTACTTGCAAGATTCCCCCCGTTACGTCAGATCCGGGAGTTTCGGGGTGTGAGCAGTCCTGGAACCCGCGAGAGAGAATCCGACGTCGGTGAGGCCCCGGCACAGAGAGTGATGCTATCTTTGGCACCCAACACCCATGATACAATCTAACACACATGGCATGGCAAAACATTGGTTTAGGTGGGATCCCGACGCTCCGGGTCCCCTCTCCGGAGATACACTAGCCCCGGTGTAGAAAAAGACGGAACCGGCGTCTAGCCCCCTCTGCGTGAGCCGGAAGTGGGTAGCAAAGTGGAACTAGTTGCTTGGTTGTGTCATGTTAGTCCCAAGGAACACCATTGACAATGGTAGGGCCCACCTACTTGCAAGATTCCCCCGTTACGTCAGATCCGGGAGTTTCGGGGTGTGAGCAGTCCTGGAACCCGCGAGAGAGAATCCGACGTCGGTGAGGCCCCGGCACAGAGAGTGATGGTATCTTTGGCACCCAACACCCATGATACAATCTAACACACATGGCATGGCAAAACATTGGTTTAGGTGGGATCCCGACGCTCCGGGTCCCCTCTCCGGAGATACACTAGCCCCGGTGTAGAAAAAGACGGAACCTGCGTCCAGCCCCCTCTGCGTGAGCCGGAAGTGGGTAGCAAAGTGGAACTAGTTGCTTGGTTGTGTCATGTTAGGCCCAAGGAACACCATTGACAATGGTAGGGCCCACCTACTTGCAAGATTCCCCCCGTTACGTCAGATCCGGGAGTTTCGGGGTGTGAGCAGTCCTGGAACCCGCGAGAGAGAATCCGACGTCGGTGAGGCCCCGGCACAGAGAGTGATGTATCTTTGGCACCCAACACCCATGATACAATCTAACACACATGGCATGGCAAAACATTGGTTTACGGTGGGATCCCGACGCTCCGGGTCCCCTCTCCGGAGATACACTAGCCCCGGTGTAGAAAAGACGGAACCTGCGTCCAGCCCCCTCTGCGTGAGCCGGAAGTGGGTAGCAAAGTGGAAATGGTTGCTTGTTTGTGTCATGTTAGGCCCAAGGAACACCATTGACAATGGTAGGGCCCACCTACTTGCAAGATTCCCCCCGTTACGTCAGATCCGGAGTTTAGGGGTGTGAGCAGTCCTGGAACCCGCGAGAGAGAATCCGACGTCGGTGAGGCCCCGGCACAGAGAGTGATGGTATCTTTGCACCCAACACCCATGATACAATCTAACACACATGGCATGGCAAAACATTGGTTTAGGTGGGATCCCGACGCTCCGGGTCCCCTCTCCGGAGATACACTAGCCCCGGTGTAGAAAAAGACGGAACCTGCGTCTAGCCCCCTCTGCGTGAGCCGGAAGTGGGTAGCAAAGTGGAACTGTTGCTTGGTTGTGTCATGTTAGGCCCAAGGAACACCCTTGACAATGGTAGGGCCCACCTACTTGCAAGATTCCCCCCGTTACGTCAGATCCGGGAGTTTCGGGGTGTGAGCAGTCCTGGAACCCGCGAGAGAGAATCCGACGTCGGTGAGGCCCCGGCACAGAGAGTGATGCTATCTTTGGCACCCAACACCCATGATACAATCTAACACACATGGCATGGCAAAACATTGGTTTAGGTGGGATCCCGACGCTCCGGGTCCCCTCTCCGGAGATACACTAGCCCCGGTGTAGAAAAAGACGGAACCTGCGTCCAGCCCCCTCTGCGTGAGCCGGAAGTGGGTAGCAAAGTGGAACTAGTTGCTTGGTTGTGTCATGTTAGGCCCAAGGAACACCATTGACAATGGTAGGGCCCACCTACTTGCAAGATTCCCCCCGTTACGTCAGATCCGGGAGTTTCGGGGTGTGAGCAGTCCTGGAAACCCGCGAGAGAGAATCCGACGTCGGTGAGGCCCCGGCACAGAGAGTGATGCTATCTTTGGCACCCAACACCCATGATACAATCTAACACACATGGCATGGAAAAACATAGGTTTAGGTGGGATCCCGACGCTCCGGGTCCCCTCTCCGGAGATACACTAGCCCCGGTGTAGAAAAAGACGGAACCGGCGTCCAGCCCCCTCTGCGTGAGCCGAAGTGGGTAGCAAAGTGGAACTAGTTGCTTGGTTGTGTCATGTTAGGCCAAGGAACACCATTGACAATGGTAGGGCCCACCTACTTGCAAGATTCCCCCCCGTTACGTCAGATCCGGGAGTTTCGGGGTGTGAGCAGTCCTGGAACCCGCGAGAGAGAATCCGACGTCGGTGAGGCCCCGGCACAGAGAGTGATGGTATCTTTGGCACCCAACACCCATGATACAATCTAACACACATGGCATGGCAAAACATTGGTTTAGGTGGGATCCCGATGCTCCGG
The DNA here is from genome assembly GCA_028641055.1 of Alopecurus myosuroides. NCBI lineage: Eukaryota > Viridiplantae > Streptophyta > Magnoliopsida > Poales > Poaceae > Alopecurus > Alopecurus myosuroides. The sequence goes on from CM054059.1 coordinate 287,810,985, forward strand.
GTCCCCTCTCCGGAGATACACTAGCCCCGGTGTAGAAAAAGACGGAACCTGCGTCTAGCCCCCTCTGCGTGAGCCGGAAGTGGGTAGCAAAGTGGAAATGGTTGCTTGGTTGTGTCATGTTAGGCCCAAGGAACACCATTGACAATGGTAGGGCCCACCTACTTGCAAGATTCCCCGTTACGTCAGATCCGGGAGTTTCGGGGTATGTGAGCAGTCCTGGAACCCGCGAGAGAGAATCCGACGTCGGTGAGGCCCCGGCACAGAGAGTGATGCTATATTTTGGCACCCAACACCCATGATACAATCTAACACACATGGCATGAAAAACATTGTTTAGGTGGGATCCCGACGCTCCGGGTCCCCTCTCCGGAGATACACTAGCCCCGGTGTAGAAAAAGACGGAACCTGCGTCCAGCCCCCTCTGCGTGAGCCGGAAGTGGGTAGCAAAGTGGAACTTGGTTGCTTGGTTGTGTCATGTTAGGCCCAAGGAACACCATTGACAATGGTAGGGCCCCACCTACTTGCAAGATTCCCCCCGTTACGTCAGATCCGGCGAGTTTCGGGGGGTGTGAGCAGTCCTAGGAACCCGCGAGAGAGAATCCGACGTCGGTGAGGCCCCGGCACAGAGAGTGATGCTATCTTTGGCACCCAACACCCATGATACTATCTAACACACATGGCATGGCAAAACATTGGTTTAGGTGGGATCCCGACGCTCCGGGTCCCCTCTCCGGAGATACACTAGCCCCGGTGTAGAAAAAGACGGAACCTGCGTCTAGCCCCCTCTGCGTGAGCCGGAAGTGGGTAGCAAAGTGGAACTAGTTGCTTGGTTGTGTCATGTTAGGCCCAAGGAACACCATTGACAATGTAGGGCCCACCTACTTGCAAGATTCCCCCCCGTTACGTCAGATCCGGGAGTTTCGGGGTGTGAGCAGTCCTTGAACCCGCGAGAGAGAATCCGACGTCGGTGAGGCCCCGGCACAGAGAGTGATGCTATCTTTGGCACCCAACACCCATGATACAATCTAACACACATGGCATGGCAAAACATTGGTTTAGGTGGGATCCCGACGCTCCGGGTCCTCTCCGGAGATACACTAGCCCCGGTGTAGAAAAAGACGGAACCTGCGTCCTAGCCCCCTCTGCGTGAGCCGGAAGTGGGTAGCAAAGTGGAAATAGTTGCTTGGTTGTGTCATGTTAGGCCCAAGGAACACCATTGACAATGGTAGGGCCCACCTACTTGCAAGATTCCCCCCGTTACGTCAGATCCGGGAGTTTCGGGGTGTGAGCAGTCCTGGAACCCGCGAGAGAGAATCCGACGTCGGTGAGGCCCCGGCACAGAGAGTGATGGTATCTTTGGCACCCAACACCATGATACAATCTAACACACATGGCATGGCAAAACATTGGTTTAGGTGGGATCCCGACGCTCCGGGTCCCCTCTCCGGAGATACACTAGCCCCGGTGTAGAAAAAGACGGAACCTGCGTCCAGCCCCCTCTGCGTGAGCCGGAAGTGGGTAGCAAAGTGGAACTAGTTGCTTGGTTGTGTCATGTTAGGCCCAAGGAACACCATTGACAATTAGGGCCCACCTACTTGCAAGATTCCCCCCGTTACGTCAGATCCGGGAGTTTCGGGGTGTGAGCAGTCCTGGAACCCGCGAGAGAGAATCCGACGTCGGGTGAGGCCCCGGCACAGAGAGTGATGCTATCTTTGGCACCCAACACCCATGATACAATCTAACACACATGGCATGGCAAAACATTGGTTTAGGTGGGATCCCGACGCTCCGGGTCCCTCTCCGGAGATACACTAGCCCCGTGTAGAAAAAGACGGAACCTGCGTCCAGCCCCCTCTGCGTGAGCCGGGAAGTGGGTAGCAAAGTGGAACTAGTTGCTTGGTTGTGTCATGTTAGGCCCAAGGAACACCCTTGACAATGGTAGGGCCCACCTACTTGCAAGATTCCCCCCGTTACGTCAGATCCGGGAGTTTCGGGGTGTGAGCAGTCCTGGAACCCGCGAGAGTGAATCCGACGTCGGTGAGGCCCCGGCACAGAGAGTGATGGTATCTTTGGCACCCAACAACACCCATGATACAATCTAACACACATGGCATGGCAAAACATTGGTTTAGGTGGGATCCCGACGCTCCGGGTCCCCTCTCCGGAGATACACTAGCCCCGGTGTAGAAAAAGACGGAACCTGCGTCTAGCCCCTCTGCGTGAGCCGGAAGTGGGTAGCAAAAGTGGAACTAGTTGCTTGGTTGTGTCATGTTAGGCCCAAGGAACACCATTGACAATGTAGGGCCCACCTACTTGCAAGATTCCCCCGTTACGTCAGATCCGGGAGTTTCGGGGTGTGAGCAGTCCTGGAACCCGCGAGAGAGAATCCGACGTCGGTGAGGCCCCGGCACAGAGAGTGATGTATCTTTGGCACCCAACACCCATGATACAATCTAACACACATGGCATGGCAAAACACTGGTTTAGGTGGGATCCCGACGCTCCGGGTCCCCTCTCCGGAGATACACTAGCCCGGTGTAGAAAAAGACGGAACCGGCGTCAGCCCCCTCTGCGTGAGCCGGTAGCAAAGTGGAACTAGTTTCTTGGTTGTGTCATGTTAGGCCCAAGGAACACCATTGACAATTGGTAGGGCCCAGCCTACTTGCAAGATTCCCCCCCGTTACGTCAGATCCGGGAGAGTTTCGGGGTGTGAGCAGTCCTGGAAACCCGCGAGAGAGAATCCGACGTCGGTGAGGCCACCGGCACAGAGAGTGATGGTATCTTTGGCACACAACACCCATGATACAATCTAACACACATGGCATGGCAAAACATTGGTTTAGGTGGGATCCCGACGCTCCGGGTCCCCTCTCCGGAGATACACTAGCCCCGGTGTAGAAAAAGACGGAACGGCGTCTAGCCCCCTCTGCGTGAGCCGGAAGTGGTAGCAAAGTGGAACTAGTTGCTTGGTTGTGTCAAGTTGTCCCAAGGAACACCATTGACAATGGTAGGGCCCACCTACTTGCAAGATTCCCCCCGTTACGTCAGATCCGGGGATTGTCGGGGTGGAGCAGTCCTGGAAACCCGCGAGAGAGAATCCGACGTCGGTGAGGCCCCGGCACAGAGAGTGATGGTATCTTTGGCACCCAACCCCCATGATACAATCTAACACACATGGCATGGCAAAACATTGGTTTAGGTGGGATCCCGACGCTCCGGGTCCCCTCTCCGGAGATACACTAGCCCCGAGTGTAGAAAAGACGGAACCTGCTAGCCCCTC